>OY292399.1:11138401-11268036 GCA_958496205.1 Idaea biselata
GGATCTGAAGCAAATTGATCCATTCACAACTCGTCCCATTCGCATCTCGTCCCAGTGATGTTTATTAGCTCGTTTCATTCTAAATTATAGGTCTTTGAAGTGGCTATGTCTAAGGCTTAGAACGCACTGCGATTAAACGCAAGCGGTTTACGAATAGCTGAAAACGCAGAACCGCGTATCAACACGCTAAATCAGTCATTGAAAAAACGCTAATGCGTGGGCTTGTATAGAAAGCTAGGTATGTGTTGCATTTTTTTTGCGGTTTCTGACCTACGGAAAAACGCAGGCGTTTAATCGCAGTGCGTTCTAAGCCTAAGTTTGAAATAGTCTGACCCCCAGTTTGATCCTCAGAGGTAACAGTCAAAGTAAAAAGTCAAAACTGTTACAATGACTTTTAAGATGAAGAAACTGAGTGTTATAACTCTTCACGACTGTGAATTATTGGAAAGGGGACGAGTTTTGAATGTGGAGCGAGTTCGGCATGGGTCAATGGGGTGGCACACGGAAAGCTGTGAGCAGAAGGCGCTGGCATCGGATGATCTTTTTTTTTTGTTTATGGTCCCCCACGAATGAAAACGCCGAGTTTTTTTTCTTTCGGTCTGAGACTGATAAGGCCAATTTGGCGTCGAGAGTTGTAAAAAACACCTGTTTGACAGTTCTTAATTCAAACCTAAGATCATTCGACTAACGCCCTCTGCCGGGATAAAAAGTTGTGTTCCTCCTCATTTGCCTAATATCCTTTATAACGAGCCTATTTCGTATCTAGTGCTTATAAATTAACAACGGATATATCCATCCATATGATTCAATTACTCTGCAACAAGGTAAAGCGTTAGAAATTGTCTGTACGAATAATTAAATAAAACTATGAATAAATCTATAGATAATATGATACTATAAACAGAGCAGTGTGCCATGTATATCTAATATCTATTAATGAAAGAAAAAAGAGAATTATTTGTTTTAAAAGATTTTTATGCTGCTATGGAAAATATATGCTGAAATAATTTGGTAACATTTTTTGAAGATGTTTATTTATATTGTGAGATATTATGTCGATGCAGTGTCTTGAATGCTTGAGCGATCTTTGCGGGTTCGAAGCGAGTTGTCCTATGAAACTCGTCCAATTTGCAACTCGTCTCAAATATATATAGAGTTATTATGATTTTGAGAACAGACTTTCGGACAATCTACATACTCTATCTCCATACAAACGTAGTCGACTGTTTTCTCCCTGGATAAAGACATTAGAGCAAATATGTTTAGGCCATAAAACCTATATCGGCTATGACCATGCCCATAATTAGTTAGAATATAAATAAAATACGGAAAAATCAGAAAAAAATAAAAACAGGGGCACGGTCATGGCTGATATAGGACTTATGGCACAAACATATTTTTTCTCATATCGTTTTCCAGGGAGGAAACAGTCGACTACGTTTATAAAGTTTGTATGGAGAAAAGAGTATGTAGACTGGCCGCTTAAGGATAAACGTAGAGGCAGATATTAAGTCGGCAATAATAGAGTTTGCTCTTGTGTTTTGTCTAGGCGAATTAAATATACATCCATCGATACGAATTGCGAATTGAACCTAAATAGGACGACTTGCTTCGAATCAACCTTTGCATTTTGAACCGCGCCATCATACAAGTTCTACGTAAAGTTCGACTTGACTAAACCCACAGCGGACTTATATGTTGGCGCGCGACACCGCGTTAAAACTATGATGGTGTTAGCTGTCGTTTTCTGTAATGTAATGCACACATTCCTTCCACTGTGCTCAACTAGTAAGTTAGTACTGAGGATTGTCTGTCGCACGCTTGCCTTCGCTTCGATGATGTCTGGCACATGTCGTCCGACGCATGACGTGACGTCTGACACATGTCTCCGATCTCTGACGACAACTCGTCCGACGCATGTTGTCTGACATATGTCGTCTGACACATGACGTCTGATGCATAACGTCTGGACACATGTCGTCCGACTCATGAGATCTGACACATGGTCGTCCGAAGAATGACGTCTGACACATGTCGTCCGACGCATGACGTCTGATTCATAACGTCTACCACATGTCGTCCAACTCATGATATCTGACAAATGTCGTCCGACGCATGGCGCCTGACGCGTGACGCTTGACGCGCCCTCCAGTGATATGCAAGTTAACACAACCACACAACACGACAGATCTCAAATCTATTGATACGTGGGACCGTCCTACTTTGTAAAAATTAAATATAATATTAAACTAAAGTGATAGGAAAAAATTCGACGATTTATAATTAAATAAATAAATAACTAAATGAAATAAAGTTTAAGTAATGTTCGTTTGGGCTAGAGTCGATGGGAGATAGGTTCCGTCTAGTATAAAGACTAGTGAAATTAACCAGTTTAGTGGAAATTTAGTGGTCTTACACTGTTAGGTCGAATTGAAAGGTGGTACCGACGCGTTGACAACTCGAACGTACGGAAAAAAGAACGCGAAAATGCGCGAAAACTTTTCTTGTGGTTATGTGTTTAAAAAAAACGTATACGTTACATTTGTGTACGGATACGTACCATAAGTAAAGTTTAAACAGCGTGTTTCGAGTACGGTGATTTCAGCTGAAAATGGTAGTTTTAGACGTCTACAGTTTTTGGAAATTCGAAGTATTTTTTTTTTATTTTGAGTTGACGTTTACTAGATAATTCGCTGTTTCTTAGAGTTAGAGGTAATTGACCTTTTGGTTTGGACTACTTAAATCTAAATATTAATTAATTAAATAAATTTTACTTAAAAAAATAGATTTTTCTTCTGTTTTCGCGATTTTAAATTGAAATGAAAATATTTTTTCGGTTAGGATTGACTGATGAAACGGACCTGTTAAGGTCTCGAAAGTGTCGTTGAGCATTGAAACAATGCTTAAAGTATACTTGGTACGCGAACCAAAAAACAAGTTTTTCAACCCGAACATTTTCAAATAAAAAGTTGTAGAACTAAAAATCGTTGTTCGCCTAGACCTCTAAAACTACCCCCTTTCGGCTTACCGTGCGACCCCGTTTTAAATTAAACTACCTTATAAAACTAGAACGTGAGATATTACCATAATACGTCATTATAGTCTAGAAATTTATATCTGTGATTTGATAAATAGATTAGCAATATCGAACGTGAGTCGTGACACCAACTTGTGCCAACAGTTTTAAATAAATATACGCTTTTCATAGTGTAAATTAATCTAATCAGTAAATTAAACAATGGGACAAACTCATAACTCTAATCTTAGTGTTCCTAGACTAGCAGTCGCCTAGTTTAAGAATAGTCGATTGATTTTCAATTTAGATTCCTAATCTAGTAAGAATAAGGTACATTTTCGGTCAATAATTATGTATTAGGTGGTGCGTACTGAGTGGGTTTTTTTTGAGTATTTTTCGGCACAACAGAATTATGCCTAATCAAATTGTGCTCGGAAAATAAAGTAAAATGTTCAGAAAAAACCTCTCAGTATGCTTACAAAATCTTGTTTTAGATAGAAAGCGATCGGTAAACCACTGCCACAGAAAAATAAATCTAATTACTAGTAAGATAAAGTCTTGAGTTGTCAATGCGACTGTACACTTATGACGAATAATATGAAATGTTTTCGTTTATTTCGCGGACATTTTTCGACAGGTATGTATTCAAATTCATCAATAGATAAATAAAATAATTATATACTATTAACTCTAAATTATTTTATTAGATTGAAATCGTTATACTATCTATTAAATGATTTTTTTAAATTATTTATGATTCAACGTTTATAAAATTAAAATCTTTTTTACAAAATTAAATGAAATAAATCAAAACATTACATAGAATCGTCTCCAAAAATAACTTCTAGTGAGCATAGATCAAGTTAGTATAGTAAATGCGCGTACGAGCTTTAGACCGGCGCAGGCGCAGGGTCAGTTCACGAGAGAACTTAGCACAAATGTCTATACTATAGTCATAGTCACAAAATGAACGCCCTGTCGTCTGTCGCCGCAATTCGTTTACGAACACCAAAATAGTAAGTAAAATTGAGTAAATTGTATAATACGATGACATCATTTTTATTAACAATAGGACTTGCCTAGTAGCGCTGTGTAGTAAAACACACGAAGAAAATTTAATCTTAAATTCAAACACTTAGTCCGCCATTTTGTGGCAGCGGCCATCTTGAATTTCAATGATCCTATCCTAATAAAATTATAAATGTAAGTTTGTCTTTAGTGAGTAAGTAAACGAATATGTTTGTTACTCCTTCACGCGAAAACTAGTGAATCGATTGCGATAAAACTTGATATGCAGATGGCTCGAGATCTACTTTTTATCCCGATATTCTCGCGGTATCCTTACGCGATGGTATAAAATCGCGATAAAAACCGCGGGGCGCAGCTACTACTGAATATTATTAATTGCAATAAAGTTAGACCCCGACTTTTACAATGGCAGTGGCAGTGATCCTGTGCCATACATTATGACCAACCCAGTAACTGAATTAGAATTCCGAGCTGTATCAGTGTCAATTGGGCAACCCCTGAAACTGGTGATCTAACAAAATATGTTATAACGTTCCCACTGACGGCTCACATTTAGGCATCCAGACGGGGTCCGCTGTACTGTCAGGCTACTCCCAGGAGTAACCGTCCGGGATCAGTTAAAGACAGATCCCAAATGCTAGTGTGTTCGGTTCTCTATAAAGGAGAGCTGCTTCGTGCCCATTACTTGTTGTCCAGACAGGTACCGGAGCAATAAAGCCGCTCACCACTCGCACCTCAGAAAGGAGCTAATGACAATCTCGCTGGGGCCAATACCATATACCACATCTCCAGTGTGGTAGGTACCGGAGCTGTTTTGTCAGTTGGGCACGAGGTAGATCTTTAAGAAATCTAAACACTAGCTTTCCCATCCGATTGACGGCGCTCTGGCTGAGTACCTGACGGTACAGCGGCCCCCATAGTAATACCGTAAGGTGTGAAAGCGGCGACACTTTATCATGAGCATTGATAGATTAGTCGTCGGAGGGTTGGCCATTGTTTAAATTATAACTACGGCTGAATTCACAATACAGCTCTAGGTTAGTCCTATTGTTAAATAATATAATTGTATGAGAATTGATTTTCACTGTATGTATAGGTAGGTGCATAGATTGTTGAGTTTTATGTTTGTGATTGTGGTATCAAACCGTATAACAATAGCACTGTAGTAACGTTATCGCTTGCGCTAATTTGTACAACTCCTATTCAGTATATGTTACGCAGCGTACTACGTGGACGATTGGATGCGAACGCGATTGCGAAGCGATCCGATCCGGTGCGGTGCGAAAACAACGAACAGTCGGTCGATAGCTATTGAAGTGTCCTACGTGACCAAATGCACGTAAAGTCCGATGCAGCGCGATTCTCGACTGTTCCTTGTTTCCGCGCCGCCGCACCGCGCCGCATCCGATCGCCCACGTAGGACGCTGCGTAACTATTCAAACTGCTACTACCAGATTGTTTATAAATAATGGATGGCTTATTCGAAACTGTGACCAGTGCAGTACCATAGCATTAATTTAGTTAGACCAATCCTGCGTCTTGAGTTTCCGAAGATTCCGAAAATTCCGAAGCACTTGCCCCGTAAAACCAACCCAAAACACAAATGGGTTTATTTCTTAATAGATATTTTTTTGGAATTACACATTCAGAGACTCGTAAACTATAAACGAATATTTGTTTTACGGTGGGAATCGAACCCCTTCTGCAAAGTAAGTTAGTGGTGCTTGTTGAAAATAAAAGATTATAATTAGTGCAAATCGATTTTGACTGAAATGTAATTATCACCGGCCTTAAAAATTTACCACACCACAGCAAAATTATGGGTTATGTTTTTAAGGGTTATGATTTTAATATACAAGCGAGATATTTATTGTGAATAATTTTACCCGCATTACGACCACATTAAAAGCAAGATTAAATCTATAATGCTATTGTTTTCGAGTATCGTACCACAGAACGTAGTTTAAGGAACGAGAATCACCCGTTGAGTGAGGCACTAAGACGCACCTCGTGCGAAACTAAAGCTTAGGTTACATTTGTGTTGGCACGTTTATATGACGCAAACTGAACTTTATCCCGTTGGAGTAAGGTCTTCTCTCCCATACATACATACATACATACATGTAAAAACTGAGATTATATATCTGAAACTTTAATTGACAGAACCTTTTTGCTCTTTCATATGTAAGCAATGTTTCTGTTACGACCAGTTTCTTCATTAAATGTAACAGTCAAAGTGATGACGTTCTAAAAAAATCGCTAGAGCACGTGGCTTTGACTGTTACTTTTACTTTAATTTTCAATGAAGATATTGACTGGGAAACTTTACTAAATGTCCAACCTTCCAACCAACCCAATGAAATGTGGAGGGGAACATCTATTCCGACGTTCCCTTACGGATTCATGACTACTCTGTCCAACAACTGGTTAGGGCTACCGACATCACAAAATGTCGGCTAAGTGACCCTTAGTTAGGGCTACTTTGTCGATAACTTCTAGCCTTGGCTGATTTCTCAAGAAACGTCGCAATTAGTGTCCACTCAGGGTTGGGACGTGGGACAGAATATCCCAAATACATCTTTATGGGATTGTAATCTTGTATCTCCTTAGAGACCTCGTTTCGTCATAGAATCGTGCCAGCAGTAGTTGAAATTTTTATACAATGATTTGCATTTTGTATTTGAAGAACTGAGTTGGGATCGTTCACGTCACGAATGAACGTTTTCTGTGTATATAATGAAGTTATAAAGGCTTTTCTTCTAAGAGAGTATTTTGGTGATTTACCTACTAGTTACTCCTAGGAATTCGCACGCGACTCTGAGTCTATTTGAAGTCTAGCTAAGAATTTAAGAGAAAAACGACCAATTGCTTAATTGAAAGTAAAAGTCAAAGTTAATAGTGTTTGACTGTGAGTTTCGTGAACTGATAGTAAAAGTCAAAGTGACACCTTACAAGTAAATTTACTGAACAAAAATAAGTGAGGTCAGTTTTAGCAGTAACTTTGAATTTTACTATCGGTAAAGAAACTTGGTAGACTTTTAAGTCTGCCTTAAGCTTTACGCGCGCTAATTAACTGTAGCGGAGACACGTCGCTAATTCCTTTGACATAACCATAGAATAGGTGATAGTTACGAAAGAATTCGCGACGCTACGACGACGCGCTTATAGTACCCGTATAGTCTCGGCATCAGGGTAAGTACGTTATGCAAATCTCCTTAGAAGAAGGGCCTTATATTGTAACATTAGTTCAGTCTTACAAGTTGCCATTGCCTTTATTTCTGCAATAAATGAAATCTTATGAGATTTATTTTATCATTTTAACTGTATGTACATAGATTTTATTTACGTATGATATCTATCTATTTGTAATAGTCGCTGCTGATTTAGTTATTTTTTTTTTGTTAATTTTAAAACTATGTATAAACAACGTGCTTTTAATCGTTTAAAAGAATGTAAATACGATATTTGAACTGATAATAATAAAAGTTTTTATTTCTTAATGAAAAGTGTATTTTTATTTTTTAACTTTAACACATTAACGACGAGTTTTTTCAGCAAAACGTAGGTCTACTTATCTTTACCTACTATATCAGAAATATTTTACAAGGAGAAATGCATGGTCAAAAATTCTCCTGTGATAGGATAACTCTACCTTAGAGGTTTACCTAAGTATACTTCGCTTTTAGGGTTCCGCACCCAAAGGGTAAAAACGGGACCCTATTACTGAGACTTCGCTGTCTGTCCGTCTGTCTGTCACCAGGCTGTATCTCATGAACCGTAATAGCTAGACGGTTGAAATTTTCACAGAAGATGTATTTCGGTTGCCGCTACAACAACAAATACTAAAAACAAATTGCAACAAATATTTAAGAGGGGCTCCCATACAACAAACGTGTTTCAAAAACATCGAATCGAGTACCTAGGTCATGAAATTCAAAATGGCTGCCCTATCTGTCAAATATACCAGTCTGCCTTCACTTACCAAAGAGTTTCCTAATTATAAGTCTCTAATTGTCTTTGTGCCAAAGTTTTTTTTTTCATTTTTTTTTTAGTCGTGTGGTCGTATGATGGCAGTAAGAATCGAAGCTAAATATGTCACATTTTCCTATCAAATTTTAAAATTGGTAAACGATTTTAGGGTTCGGTACCCAATTGTGATAGTGGTACGGAACCCTTTATGCGCGAGTTTCGCACTTGGCCCGGTTTTTTAATTTCAGACTACGATCTGACGTTGTGGTTCTTTGTACCTATTTGTCATTTTATTTCTTCAGGATGTGTGTGTCTTTAATGTGTCAAAAAATAGTCTACAATTAAAAAACGAGGTGTATATCTCCAATGGACGCTACTTAAATCATCAATTCATCAAACGTAGACTTTTGACTTTTACTCATCATCATTATTATGAGTAAAAGTCAAAGTTACTACTAAAAGTGACGTCACAAAGGGAATTTTCAACGCAGATGTCATTTCAGCTTTACTATCTGATGAAGAAACTCGCGATGAAGGTCTAGCAGAGGTAGTAGGTTCAATCACTAGCCACAATCAATTTTGTGAAGCATTTTCAACATTTCCATGAGTGCAGGTTTCACACCACTTCAGTTATAAAATAACACTTCAGTTTTACAAAGTAAACAAGAACTTAGGTACAGTTTAAAGACTTCGCTGTTGAAGTGTTCAATGCAATTTTAATGGCTTGTGGAGAGAGGAAGACGTCAAACTATGAAGCTAGTTTCAAACTTAACAGAATAATCAATAACTCGATGTTTAGTTCAAGTTGATGATAACATCTTGCTTGTTTTATGCACGACTAGCTTCGCCCTGTTTCACCCGCCTCAGTCCAGATACTGTGAAAAAATAGGTATCAATATGAATAGTATATGTGTTACTTAGGTTTGGATACGTAGACCAGTGCAGCCACTAAAAAAGACAGGTCGGACCTTGTTCCACTACTGTCTTCATATTTTCTAGATAAGCGTGCTTCATCTTAGACCATATCATCGTTTACTATCAGGTGAAAAGGTGGTCTAACGTTCATCTATCGTTTGCAAATAAATATAAATAAATAAATAAATTCTGTGAACAACACACAGCGCCATCTAGCCCCGTGGTAAGCGACTAAGCTTGTGTTACGGTGACTAGACAACGGATATAATACTTATGTTTATTTTTCTTTTGTAAATACATACATATTATACATAGAGGGACACCCAGACCAGACACAAATATTTATTTTATAAGCATAAATACTTGCACCCGGCGGGAATCGAACCCGCAACCTCCTGCACTGCAGTCGCGCTTTTGCACGACGCGCCACAGAGGTCGTCGAATTCAAACGCAATTAGTATTCCATACGTTTTGCGTAATGAGCATAAGCGCAAACTTTTGACCACTATCTCATCACATGTACCTAAGTGATATGGTCTAAGCAATGTACATCCGGCTGGCATCCTACTAAAGTGTATAAAGTGGAAGTGTGTGTGATTGTTTCTCCTTTACACAGAAACCGCTGAACCGATTGCAATAAAACCCTTAATGCAGATAGCTGGGGTCCTTGAATAACAGTTAAGCTAATTTTTATCCAGATTTTTCACTGGATCGGAACTTAAAAGTAGTCATAGATATGCGCAGCCAGTATTCTTATAAAACAACAATCACGGAACTGGCAATAAGCTTAATCTCCATTGTACCTACCCAGCCATGAATTCAATTAATAACAAACGATAACAAAATCAAGACATTACAGCGTGTAACAGTAGGTACTAGGGCATGCAATATCGGAAGGTTTTCAATCTCGGGACGATATCGATATTAAGAGCTCAATCCCGGGATCCCGGGATTGATACTGAGATTTTAGATATCGTTAAAAAGGCGAATTTAATACAATAAAAATGTGTTAAATTTAAAATATTTAATATATTTAAGACGCTAGTGGTTTCATTACGTAAATAAGTTACCCCGAGGGCCGTCCACCCCATCATTTTGGAAATATGGCGGACAAATACCCTAAACCCGAAAGTGTCTAAACTTTCGCGCCAAATTCTAGGCGCACCACTAAAATGATGTTAGTAGAAAAAAATTGCATGCGAGCTTGTATAAAAAATAATTGTCTTAAAAATTGCAATGAATGACGTTACTTTTATTGTTTTAAACATTTTACCAATTCCCTACGCTTCTAAATCTTTACAGATCTCTTCCTCAGGGGTAGACTAATTTGGGTTTAATTTTAATAGTTCTATTCAATCATTCCATGAGGAAAAATATAGGTAAAAACCTTAATTTTTACCCAAATAGTAAATTGCTCAAATCTCGATATCGGATCACTCAATCCCGGGATTATAATATCGAACTTTTGCGTCCGAGATCCCGGGATTACGATATCCCGGGATCCCGGGATTCATGCCCTAGTAGGTACCTATACTCCTTATAATTTGCGGTTGGCGCACAGCCAGAACCACTTTTAGGTATTTTAACTACGGAATGAGATAAGCATTGATAACGAGCTTTGTGCGAATCTCGAAACTAGGTCAACCCCTGAGGAGGGAGCTTTATGACACTCGGTTTTGATTTCTGACTGTAAATATCGAGTTTAAAATGAACTTTGGCTCAGAACTTTCCTAGTATTAATGCCGCTCAAACACCCAAAGGGTAGGTTTGAAACCGAGGGGTGGCTGACAAAAGCCTACCCTTGGGTCCTACCCTAATATAGGTCAAGTAAATCAGCTGTTACTGAATACATGAAACTTTACTAATACATGCTAATACAAATGATTACAAGCAACCGAAAATGGAATACCATAAACCCTAACTATTTGATATTAATAGATAAGTACCTTATACAGCGCAGGCTAACTACTAGGTAAACTATGCACTAACTACTAGATAAACTGTGGTATTATTTAGGCACTGGGATTAGATACCTACTTTGACATTTGAATAATAATATATAAAAAAATGTATGAGCTTTTATTAATTAAACAAGTTTAAAAATAGTTAATACAAGATAGTTAGTGCTTAGTTTTATGCGTGCAAATGGCCTCACTACACGTTATGCCGAAGATCGTGCGAAGTGGAGACGTAAAAGTAGGAAAGCGGACCCCGGGCTCTCGAGAGAGATGCAACCGGGAACAACGCTCGGATGATAATGGAGTTAGTGCTTAGTCTACTCTCCACAATGAGGTAGGTACACTACACTACATCAGACTTAGAAGTAATCCTTTACCCGCCTCTTAATGATCCACAAGAGCTCTCGCTCACAAGATACCTACCACTCAGTCTAAATCACTGGCTTATTGTATCACAGAATCAAGAAATAATAATAAATAAAATCCGATAAACGAGATTTACTTTTAATGAACGTGATCTCTAGCAAAACACGCACCGATGTTTAAAAGTCCTACTAATCTTCTAATCTCTGAATGACTAGGTAAAATTATGTGTTAAAACAACAATTTAAATTCTAATTTCTTAATTTAAATTATTAATCCAGTAAGAAATCGGATAGCTACGAGTAATATAAGATATTCGCTAGGTAGGTACCGACCTAAACTTGAATATTGGGTGAAATCTACATAAATCATTTAACGAAAAGTTATTACAGTGCTGGTATAATCTAAGACGGTGCATTTAAGGGTGAAATTGGCATCAATCACAACTCTGCTAACGATATTACGCTCTAGTTATCACCCTTGCATAATCCGACAAAAGAATCGTTCAGGGAAAAGTTATTGGGCTTTCGAAGTGCTATAGGTTTGTATAGGTTTACGGACAGACTAATAGGTAGGTACGTGTGTATATTAAGAACGTGGCGACTGTTACCATTTCCGTACAAACTTCAACTTCAAATTCATAGTTTATTTTGGTATTAAGTTTGTATGGAAGTCGCCACGTTCTTAAGTACCTAAGTCTATTATTTTTATTTACCTATAGGACATTATGGAAGCTAGTTTTGCTGTTTCATCCGTGTAGGTAAGTTCCGCTTCAGTGTCCCTAAATAGCGTATTCAAAAGTAGGTACCTAGCATAGTCCTTTTCATCAAATTTGGTATAAAAGTTTAAAAGCCCAAACATTTTAGAACTACTTACACATAGGTCCCATTATGCACCCGCATTGCAACTAATGTTCAGTGCAATTACTTAACTTTAGACCCCCTTTTAGAGTTCCATACCCAAAGTGTAAAATCGGGACCCTATTACTAAGTTTTGGGAAATACTAAAATACGGTTTGTTTTAATTTGATTAGCTCACTAATACACTGACACTCTGCCACCTAGTTACCACCATATACTCAGGGGCGTCTCTAGGTCATGTAGCGCCCGTGTGCAAATATCTCCTTGGCGCCCTCTAGTAAGAGTTAAGAGTGATTCCAATATCTATACATATAATAAAATCGTAACTCAGCGGTGTCTGTTTTTGGAAGATATAAAAAAAATATAAATTGTATGGGTATCTATGAAAGCAGTAGAACCTATTTTTCTGTTTTTCTGGTTGTCTGTTTGTCTGTTTGTCTGTTTGTCTGTTTGTCTGTTTGTCTGTTTGTCTGTTTGTCTGTTTATCTGTTTGTCTGTTTGTGTGTGCCTTTGTGCCCGCTAATCTCAGAAACGGCTTATCCGATTTTAACCAAATTTGGTATGCAGATAGCTTTAGATCCCGATTAACATATAGGCTATTTTTTATCCGGATATTTTGTCCGGTTATCCGGATAAAGTGATTTCTCTGCTTTTACTTAGTTAGTTTGAATGTTGTATTGAAGAAGTATGTTGTGTGGAATCAATACATGACTAACCGGATATCCGGTCGAAAATAAAAAAACCGGATATCCAGTTTTTTTTTCAGGAAATTCCTAAAATACCGTATACCTTTGTCTCTCCATATATCCGGATCCTTCGGACATACGGAAATTCTTTATAATGGTTGTTTTTAACCGACTTTTAAAAAAAGAGGATCTGCTCAATTCTACCCGCATAATGTTTGTATGTGAATATGTTCAAACCGTACTCCGGCATATAAAGTCCGATTTCGATCATTCTTTTTTTATTTGGAAAGTGAGAGTCCCGAGTTGGTCCCATAAATTGTTGGTGAAGATCTGATGAGAACCTTCGGAATGATGAGCAGAATAGCATCCCGCAATGCTGTAAATTACTAATTTTTGGACTTCCATCAATAGAATCGGCTTATTAAGAACAAGGTATAAATTGATGGACCACCTGAAACCACCTTCTCAAAAATTCTTCAGTGATTAAAGTTACGGTTACAATTTTGATCATTTTTAGTGGCAGTCGAAAATTCAATAAAAAGGATTTAAAAAATATAGCTGTAATGGGGCAGTTTTACTGAGTAGATGCTGATTGCATGTAGTTTACGTGGCACGATGGCAGCTGTGGATTCCGATTCGAGGGTTCCGCGTTCGAATCACAGACCGGCGCATTCCCTTTTTAAGGAACGGTGGCCTACCGAGTCGACTGATGGCTTCCGATTCGACGGCTGCGCGTTCGAGTCACGAGTCCCGGACACGACGTTACGTTTTACCCTCCAGATGGTCGTCCACCTTGCCGTTGTGAGGGGACTCAGTAGCTGAAAGCTAAGAGGCGCACGAGGTGGGAAACCGGGCTTGCCAGGCTTCTAATCCGTAATCCCGCGTCAGCGGGCTCGGGGGTCCTTTACGCAAGAAAGGGGCCGCATGGAAGATAACCACTATAAAAAATCACCTCAGCCTCTGGTGGTGAACTCGGTGAGGGAGTGGGGGCTTTATCACCGGCTTTGGGGACCTCGAGACGGTGGCGTGACCGTGCTGAGGGAGGGGAAACGGAGAGGGATTGTCTATCGGGCAGAGGTAGAGATGAGGCTTGGAAAGGCCGCGGTTGTCGGGTAAACCTATGGTAGGGAGCCCAACGAGAGTGGCCTGACAGTGCATAAGGTGCAGTACCCACGTAAAAAAAAGATATCATTTAGTTAAGCTACCCAACTTCAGCTTACATAACAGAAAGTCAGTTGCACTGTATGTTGGAGAGCTTATTTTTATTGTTTTGTCCTTAATTCGAAGTCGGGTTTTGATTTTTTTGAATTTTCGATAAAGGCTACTTCTTATTATAAGTAATGCGTATAAGCATGCAACACGTTACCTACCGCTGCGCTGTGCAAAATCTACACTTAAATAGACTCTGCTATGATTCTCTTCTGTTCAGCAACAGACTTCCCTGGTCGTCCGTTCAAGTGTAGACTTTTGCTCAGCGATGGGTAGGTAGTCCGAAAAACGCTGACGAAGTCGCGGGCACAGCTAGTGGAATAATAAAGGTGTACAAACAGCAGTAGGTACTAACTTGACGTAGGTACCCCTAGTATTATTTTATTGTGAAGTTGAAAAAATATGTCGGGAAACAATAGGTACCTACCTACATACACCGATATCTTTTGAATGAAATGTCCGAATAGAATAATTCATAAGGTCCTAGAAAGGTATTGAATTTGTCTTGAATATGAAGTAATTTATTTTACCATTAATTAATTCCAAGGTACAAAATAAAAGGTTATTAAAGCGACGGCATGTTCACGAGTTCCAGGTCGGCAGTGGCACACGTACGTAGGGTTTTTTCCCCTTCCCCATTCCGACCGCCATATCCGTAGCCTCCATGAACACGTTCAAATTCCATCCCCATTTCACCCACATGACCGTTCAGATCACCACCCAAAACGATTCCCTGTGACAACGAGATAGCCCCAAGGACCTCGCCGAGTTTATCCCAAAACCACCACTTATCAGCGTCGCTACAACCGACTTGTGGCGCGTAAGTACTTACGACGTAAGTAGGAACCCTCCCAATAAGCACCTTCATGCACATAAGTCGATCGCTAAAGCGATTCACCTCCAAGATATCGCCATGCAATCCCTCAGCGAGCACCACAGCCACCCCGTTCTCTCCACCAGGTGCACCCGTGTAGATCAGTTTGTTGCCTTCCGCCTGAAGAGTACGCCGGCCAGCTCCCTCGCGCGTCCGGATAGCGTGAGAATGTTCCACGTTGCGAAGCCGAGTTTCACCTTGTATTTCGGGGCTCGCGTCTTTTGGCCGTACCCGCCCGGTAGCCCTCGTCCACTTACCACAGGAGTCGGGCGAAGCTCCTGTGCGCCGTTATACGGCGGCGCCCTAACCGTGTGGCAATCATTTTTTGAACTCCCATAAAAGATTTGGCGAATTTCGACTTTTACGGGAGCGACTGCCGTCTGAGTTCTGACCTCCCAACCCCGAAGGGAAAGTCTGCGCCAGAGCCTCGTCCGTTTATCAGCAGGTGCACCAAGCTAGCAGGTGAGGTTGGCTTGGGCCAAACGATCTTAGTGGGCCCCATTCACACCCAGTGGGCCCCATACACACGTTTCTGTTTATAAATCTAAATATTATTTAATTCTTTAAGTAATTGTATTTTGATATAAAGAAATGATTCTTACTTTACTTGTTCTATGTAATTCTTATAAAATATGCTATTTTCATACCTTGATATTTACGCAAAATCATTAATCGTATCAGGCGTCATTTTTCCTCGCCACTCAATCATTAACATCGAAACGTTGTCATTATCTTCAAGAGTCATCTTTTAAAAAATTGATATTTCTCCTAAAATGTTAGCTTTACAGTGGTGCCTCTTTTACCATTTTCTATTATATTAATCAAGTAATTAATAAAGTACAAAAGATTTGCTCTGGCACAGGGTTTAATATTTTTTCATAAAAATAAGCAAAAAATATTCCGGTCGAAGAATCACCCTCCCGACACGCGCCTTTGAGTAAATAATAATAAATAATAAATAAATATTGCACGACGTTACACACAGCGCAATCTAGCCCCAAACTAAGCACTAGGCTTGTACTATGGGTACTAGACAAGACGGATATACTACATATTATACTTTTTTTTTGTAAATACATACATATGATACATAGAAAACACTGAATATCCCATCTCTTCGGACCGTGGTGAGTCCTAGGACATGTTGGTTTCCTCACGATGTGTTTCCTTCACCGTAAGAGCGATGTTATTAGCGCACATACCTTTTTACTTAAAGAAAAAGACATTGGTGCGCGGTCGGTCTGGATTCGAACCCACGACTCTCAGAATGAAAGCCGGGGTATCTACCACTAGACCAACATCGCTCTCAAATAGCGATGCGACATTTAGCCCTAATATACTATTTCGGATTACCATCTCATACTTACCTACCTAACGTAGACCATAATAGAATCTTTAAAAATAAATATGAAATAAAATAAACCTCATAGTTTCCGAAATGCGATTCTGATACGGAGGCTGGGTGTGGGCGCCGCGGCGCCCCTGAGACCGCTGCGCCCGTGTGCTGTGTACACCCTGCACACCCGCTAGAGACGCCCCTGCATATACTGAGATCGAAACCAAAACAAAGGACGATCGATACAGAAACAAAAGACGATCGATGCTACAAATATCCTAATGTATCTTTGATACTCACTATCTATTGTCACATTAGATTATTATTATATTTGGATGTAAAAAATGAAGAGGTATTTAATGAGGCTCCAGCCCTTATTAAATGCCTACCCTACCAGGCTGTTCAAATCAAAGAGACCACAACAGCGCGAGCGCTTTGAACCGTTTTTGCTTTCGGTTAGGTACATAACTACTCAATTCTTGTCTGGGCCCCTGCTAATGAATTCATGGTAAAACTACTAATGGTTTTGTTATATTAGTCGTTGACTTGGGGTTTGGTTACGGTGCGAGCGGGGCGGGCAGCAGAACTCGAAGCCAAGCGCGCGGGTACCGTTATCTATCATCACATAAAAGTTGCCTGGAAGAGGTCGCTCTTGGCGATAGGGTCGCCCATTGTATCATTATTATAATTTTAATCTAGTTAAGTATATTTTTATTGGTGTCTGCGTTTATGTCATGTTTTTAATTATTTTGTAATAATTAAATTTTGGTACAATAAAGCGTTATCTAATCTAATCTTCTTTGAGTTTTCATAAAGGGAGATTGCAGGTTCGATTTCAGCAAGTGCAAGTATTATTTCTTAAAACTAAATAGTTGTTTCTGTTCTAGGTATTTTCTAACTATCACATGTATGAATTTACAAAAAATAATAATAATATGTACCTAGACATTGTTACGGCAGGCGCCATAATTACCATAGTTCCTCCAGTAGCCAATCCACTACCAACACATCACTAAAGCCCATGTTGTTTTCATCCGTAGATTTCTCAATAATTATATCCGATCCGGTGGGCTTAATTAATAAAACTATCATGTCCCCAACAATAAAATTAAATACCTATCCTTATCGCGACTCTGGCTAAATTAATTAATTTAATAATAACCGCACTTACAAATATTTAAACTCCAGAGCTTTATGTAAATTGAACTAAGAATCCTACAGTTGGGAACCCAATCAAGATCTGCAATATTTGACTAAGGTTTTCGCAGACACGAGATTTCATGTATAACTTACTTCGTTTTTTAATTTCAGACTACGATTTGACGTTTTCTTTTTTGTATTTTACATTTTTTCTTCAAGAAGATGTGTCAAATCATAGTCAAAACTAAGTCGATATAGCTACGAAAGTCATATGAATCACGACATTTGCTGTTTGTTTTTATTGTCTAACACAGCGTCCCACGTGGGCGATCGGCGCGGAAATAAAGAACAGTCGAGAATCGCGCCGCATCTTACTTTACGTGCATTTGGTCACGTAGGACACTTCAATAGCTATCGACTGTTCCTTTTTTTTCGCACCGCACCGGATCGGATCGCTTCGCAATCGCGTTCCCATCCAATCGCCCACGTAGTACGCTGCGTAAGGTCCCTGGGGGACTACTTGCTTTTTTTTCAAGAAATAACTATTATTTATTGTAGGACACTACTATAATTCATTTTCGGATTGGAGACTACTAACTTCCAACCTGTAGACAATCCTAAAGTTATAGCCTAACTTCAAATCAAACTATAGTACCTACTTGTACTATTTATGTATTCTGTGACTATAGTAGAAAATACGCACGACCGAACGAACGATAAAAACGTTTCTCGTTCAAATAAAGTAGCCCCTCTGGAGTTATACAGTTTATCCAGACATTCCTATAGTAGGTATATCTAATATGACACCTCGAAATATTAAGATTGCATTTAAATTATATCGGCAGCAAAAAAAGAAAAGAGAATGGAGAAAAGAGTAGGTAGGTAGATCTAAGTAGCTATCACGGTTCATAAGATACAACAGCTTAGACTTATTTTCCTGTAGTGGTGTGGCTAGGTGATTATAGACAATAGGTGATTGTTAGAGTTTTCAGGTCACCCTAAGGCCTCTTACTTGACCTAACCACTGCTATCGGAGATAACAACCGGGACCAACTGCTTAAAATACCTTCCGAATGACGGAGGAGTTCGAGAAAGTGATTTTTTGCCACACAAATTATCGGTCACCAATCCAAGTAAAGACTGTCTTGCCAAGCGTTGCTTAACCCGCACGACCATTCAAGATCGGCAGGTGCATCTAAGCCCTAAGCCAATGAGCGAGTACTACTAGCTCATTGCCAATGCTAAGACAATGAGCTAGTACTACAAGCTTATGGCTTAGATACTACTATTAACAGACTAGGTACTAGCCTAGAAGTCTGTTTGTCTGTCTGTCACTAGGCTGTTGGCTAGGACTACTGTACTTTTTGGGTGCTATGGAATCCGAAAGATATCCACCTAGATGTTTTTTAATTAATTCATTTAGGTTCAGCTTGCTTGTTATAAAACTAATCGGCAAATGTAAAATCTGCCGTCAGAGGGAGTGAATAAGTTAAAACTTGCGGTTCCACAAACGGGTACTTTGCCAACTTAGTGACGGAGTTTCTGTTTCATTTTAGTTCTTAACCAATCTCTGGTAAGGTATTTGAAAACTGTCTTATGAACTTTGAAGTCCTCCCCAGAGAAGAGCTACTTAAAACCCGTCTTAAGCTAATTGTTTTCCTATTATACAAATGAACGTGGGCTAAGGGTTTGGTTTGAAGAATGTTTAAAGGGTGTATCTACAACTTTCAGACTGCTGGACAATTAATATTTCTTGAAATTTACAAATATTATTACTGAACATTACTGGCTATAAAGGCCTGGTAATTTGGAAGGCGTAGGTAACTACGTGAGCCGAACCCAATCACTAGTATATTAAAATAATTCACAGTTATATCAATAACCCTATTAATATTATAAAGCTATCGGGGTATGTTGACACTCCTTCACGGGGAAACAATTTTGAATTTTGAATTGAATTTTATACGTTGGCTATTTTTTATACCGATATTCCCACGGGAACGGGACTTACGCGGGTGAAACGGGGGGCGCAGCTAATATGTACCAACTTAATTGTAAAGCTGTAGCGCGAACGTCGTCGCGCATAGGAAGCTTCGTAGCAGGGCTACAATCGTAGCATCTCGTAGAACTCGCCTCAGCACCTCATTGAAATCTGTAGAACTTGATCTCACAGTCTACTAGCGTAGACGTCCAAGTACCATTGCCGTAAGAAGACTGCAAGAGGGAGAATACAAGAGGAACTTTGACTTTATATTTTTACCAAGTATACCTTTAATCATCATCATCTGATGACAGGTAAATCTGCGATCTATTAGTGACAGTATTTGCTACCAGCACAATGCGGTTCAAAGTCGTCGAAACACATCTGTCTGTGCCAACCCTGGGTCCTCTTGATCTGTCTCAATAAAGTATAAGAAAGAACTAACAGTAGGGTAGGCGCCCGAGAAGACTGACCGGGACGTCTTCTCGGGCCGACTCAAGGCCAGTATAACCCGTTTGCCGAAACGTCGAGGTAATTAATAACAATGATTATCTACATAAAACGCAATCTAGACCCGTGTCTAATAATAATGATGAATTCCAGCGTATATTTAAAGAGTTTAGTGCCTCTACGGTCGCAGTTCTATGTTTTGATAATTTACTGACAACAAAAATTTGGAGCGCAATCTCTTGGTGTATACTATACATAGTATTAGTTAAGTATAAATAGAGGTGTTGGTCTAGAGAAAGACCAGATAAGTACAATCGGTATAAAAACATCCGAGTCTTCGTTCAGTAAAGTGCGCCCTATAAACGGCAATCACGTCTAAAGCACACACCACTCATTCCCCGTGATTAGCGGTCGGCAGCCACTCGGTCATATCTCAATGGAATCAAAGCTGCATCGCTCCCATTGATATTGATTAGGTACTCTATTAGCTTCGAGTTTTATACCTACAGCTACCTAATCGGGATCCTGATCGGATTATAATTAATTAGAATAGTCATATAGGTTAATTATTTAATTCATAGGTAAGTTTATTTCAACTATCAACCGTATTTTAAGCGTTGATATCAACCTTAAAGATATGAAATCAGAAGGAATACCTACATCATGCTTTCGACTTCATCTTAGCCCGCTGCAATGAATGAATGCTTTTTTTTCACTACAAGCAATTATAATTAGTAAACATATACATCACAAGTAAGACAAATACACAGGAGGCTTAAAAGTAAAACGTTGTACAAATGGGCGTACTTATCGCTAAAAGCGATTTCTTGCAGCCAACCTTTGTATGGAACGGGTCAGCCAAGTTTGTGAGGTAGGCAGTCATTTTGAAAACTATTATCAGATGATGACATCGTAGTATATAAAGACACACACTTCCCAAATTTAAGCTCTATACTAGCAGCGGTTTAGGGTGCGCGTTGATCCATCTGACAGTCAAGTCAAGACAAAGCATTTTATAGATAAAGATACCTAGATGAATAAAAAGGTTCTCTCGTCATAAATTCACAACTGAAAAATAACATTTTATTATCATGCAGTTGTAAATACGCAAAAGTTATTTAAGCCCAGCTGCATGAAAGTTTTGCAGTCGGTTCATTGTTGCTCCACCATAGTTAATATTTTAATCCTAGATGCATTGGGGTTTCAATAAATAGGTACTTACTATACGACTATTTGGTTTGTGAAATAGCATTATCGTGTGGAGTCGATGGTTAATGTGAAATGTTGTTTGTTAATACTCTCTTCGCCGTCAAACGGTTTAACCGATTTAGTAAAAACTTAAAGACGATTAAGGTTGGTATTATGATCCTTGACTTTTAATGTTGGTACCTATAATTTATAGGAAACTGCTTAAATAACTAACGGAACGTTTCGAAATCTTAACCGTATTATTATTTATTTTTACCCTGTACCGTGCCACTGCAAATGCCTCCTTCCTTTCTTTCCACTGGTCCCAGTTTAGTGTCAGCTGGGTCGAGTCCCATAAGTATGAAGCCAACTCGTCCCATCTCCTTCTGGGGCTAGCGCAGGTTACCTGTTGCATTAGTCGTCTGAACGTTTTCTTTCATAGTCATACAAATCTTTCGGTTTCTTTCGCGCTACAAAAACGATCGCGGGACAATAAATTAATTATTGAGAAGTAGGAACCCGCCGACCATATTGTTCGTAAATATCTATCTATCTACTATAGCAAAAGGTCTATTATTTCATGATTATTTCACAGAATAGTTTTATTTAGTATTCGGCAACACTTCTCAAACTATTAGTTGAATTATAATTGAGATTAAAAGTAAACCTTTCTTATTATGACTAGAGGGAACACGCTCTCGAAACTTGCTTTTCTTCAATTAGACGAAGTAGACCCTAAATCAACAGTCCGTTTTAAATTGAATTAATTAGTTTTATAAGCTATTAGCTAACTCGACGCACTTCGTATCGCCAGAGGTCATATT
Organism: Idaea biselata; assembly: GCA_958496205.1. Taxonomy (NCBI): domain Eukaryota; kingdom Metazoa; phylum Arthropoda; class Insecta; order Lepidoptera; family Geometridae; genus Idaea; species Idaea biselata. Next base: position 11,160,200 of record OY292399.1, read on the forward strand.
GTGGTATTCATTTCTGGTGAGGATTGCTTATGCCTACAATTCCTATTTGTTTTTGTTCATTGAAACACCGAATTGTAATTACATGCTAGGTTTAGTTGTGAACCTTTTGCCGTCGTGATTTTTATACTCTCATTTCCATTTATCTTCTATTTACTCAAGTTTTATTGATATTTTTCTTTGTTTACATTTGGTATATTTATGTCATGTCAAATATAATTTATTTTCTTTCTGTCATTTTTCACAAAGTTTTTAATGCTTTTTCCTTTTTGGTTGCTCTTACCTAAAAAGTCTTATAATGAAATAATTTCAACCTTTCTTATTTAGCGATATCACTGGTCATATTAAAAAATAAAACTGTTCCAATATTCTTTCGACATTAGATTTTGAATATTTCGGATACCGACCCTATATAAGCCGAAACTAGATCACTTCACATTCATTCCATCCTCGACTCTTGAACTGGATAGTTGATAGTATTTCTTTGCCCGTCAGAACTATAAAGTGAAAAGTATTATCTACATACCTACTCGAAGTACGAAGCTCTATCAAGAGGAAATCTCCAGACTTCTTCGACCCTCTGACGTCCTCCGACTGCAATTTCCTCCTAAGCCTAGAGGAACCATTTGAATACCGAAGGCAGACCCTCTGACGTCCTCCGACTACAATTTCCTCCTAAGACTAGAGGAACCATTTGAATACCGAAGGCAGACCCTCTGACGTCCTCCGACTACAATTTCCTCCTAAGACTAGAGGAACCATTTGAATACCTAAGTCGGACCCTCTGACGTCCTCCGACTGCAAGAAGACTCCGCTGAACTCCAACGATATCTATAGCTCCAACTCTTTCAAACTCCATTTCTACCCTCACTATTCATTTTTTTTTATTTCTTATCTGTTCTTTTATTAAATATTTGTTCTTCTTTTCTTATCTTTTATTGTTCAAGGGCATAAACTGCTAATAGGTAGGTCTCACAACCTGCTTCATTACAATATCGGAAAAATAACTTGACACTACAATGCCTCCGCCCCGTTACATCAACATCGGCCGCCTTCGGCCTATATCTGAAAACGTAGGTACTGAATAAAAAAGGTATGTGGCCAGAATTATGGACTATGCTTTTCAAAGTTATCCAAATACTCGGATGTACTCAACATAGGCGTAAGTAGGTACATGACGATTTTTACTAGTTTACTCTTCCCTTAAGAGGACAGTCTACCTACTCTTTCTCCATACAAACTTTACAAACGTCGACTGTTTCCTCCCTGGATAAAGATATTAGGAAAAAAAAACTTCGTTCCAATACTTTTCTATCGATATCACCAATTATTCCAATTTACTCGTTAATCATGGAAGTGCGTGCCAAACAGCAATGTAGATTACATTCCGCCCTCAATATGGTCCCTTAACGGGCTCTTTATTAGTTTCTATCGCTGTTATATTCATTAAAACAAGTGTCAGTAATTGCCACGAAGACAAAGCCCATCGGATATTGTTGTTCGTTCGTTATAGAGTCACCTTATTTCTTAGACTCAGTTGTTAACTTTTATTGAAGTTCGCGAAGCTGTTTCAGTGTTTTTATTGTGATTAAATTGTATTTGGCGTTTTATGGGACGGACTTTACTTGATTTAACTGGATACATAATTAATTGATTATTAATCCGGCTTGCATAACGATTCCTAAAATCCACGTCAAATTATCAAAAACATAAACAAACAAATAATCGTTGACTTTACGTATTCAAGTTGGGAGCCTTGGCAAATTATAAAAAAAACTATTTATTTTCGAACGTCTTTATTCGTCCATAGTGAGATTAATACTACTTTTACAATAAATCTTAGAGCTAAAGAGAACTTAGGTAGACTAAACATCCTATGTTCTAAGAAAGCCTCAATCATCACAACACTTCCAATTAAGTTGCAGACAACGTCAGCGTTCTTAGAGGATGTGGGGATGTAACTCCTCCCCTTTCAGTGTCAAAACCACTTTCATGATTTTCCTCTGAATTTTGGTGGTTTTGGCAAAGAATTATCTTATTCTTATATTTGAATATAAAGTAAGTGATTACAAAAATGATTATAAGTAAGTATAAAATAATTGTTCCAACACTGACACTTTTCACGTTAATTGACCTTTCAGTTTCACTTTTATTTAGTACATAGGATAGAGCGTGTAATTTTGTTAAGTCCACATCGTCGAAATACGTTGTAGGTATGGTTTCAGCAACAGGAAAAGAGATTTCAGGTAAGTTTGTCATCGGTAAGGGTCGATACGGGGCAGGATCCATGTTTGTTAATTTCCTTTTCAGGTAGAGCTGCTTAATGTTGATTTCACAATCGTCTTCTAAGGTAAGTATATATGTTCCCAGGACATCGTATCTGAGGATCTCGTTTACACAGGATTTGGTTACTGTATTTTTTTCAGCTGTAAATAATATCCATCTATCTTTCTGAATGCGTTCTAGTCTGATGCCGCTAACAATGACTGGTAGTGGTTTGCATGAAGTTACGTCTTTGTTGAATAGAACCAGTGAGGTGACACAGTCATCTTTCAGTAAGGATGACAGGCTGTTTTCAGGACACAGGAATAGAGAATCTTCGATTTGTGGGCAGGGTTGCGATAGTGATATGGTTTTTGACCCCTTTGCCAAGAGGATAGGATATTTGGGTAGGATTACAAATGTTTGGTTCGAAGGGCTTAACACAGGAAGTGGATATAGTTTATAGTAAACGTAAGTTGATTGTTCAACAATAGGAACCTCAATGATAAATACTATCTGCTTTTGCTTTACATAGGCTTTTAAATTTGTGCATTGTTCTATATTCAAAATATTTTCGGGAATAATAGAGTAAGGAAAATTAACAGATTTTTCCAATGGTTGTAAAATATTCAAAAGCTCTTGTGAGTCTATTATAGAGCTATGTAGAGTATTAACTTTACTAAAAGCTAATGCCGTTTCAACCTCATCCAATATGGTATATAGAGTCTGAAAGTTATGTAGGAAAATGTTAAACAATGTGGTTACACGGTGTATGTTTATGGTTTTGTTAATGGATAATTCAATTTCGTTAAGTTTCTTTGTGACTTGGATGAAATTGTATCGGGTAGAGTTGGCGAAGTGCTCTACTGTACCCACCAATTCTTTGATTACGGTCATTTTATTTTCAAATGCATTTTGTTTTGATTGAAGATCACTAATTAGGTTATTATATCTTTCCGCGTCTTCGTTATCTAGATTACCAGAAACTAATTTTATAAGTGAACCTAAAGGGTTAATGAGACCTCTTTTAATTCTGTTTATCGGAACCAATTGATGATATTTTTCAATTGTTATATTCTTTATAAAGTTTACCTGGTTTATTACATTACTTAATTCAGGGCCAACAGTGTCAATGTGAAGCGAAGGTGCAAAATTAATAAGAAGTTCGTTGAACTTATCAACGTTAACTTTTAAATCATTATGAACTAATTCTAAATCTAAAACCTTAATTAATGTCCATTTGTCGTTTTGGACTAACGCGAGTCCCTGTCTAACTGGTAGTACGCCTGGATTCTTTTCAATCTTCTTGAGAAGAAGGCCCTGGCTGCTGGTCGTCAGGATTAAGATCAGGAGGACGTACCTGTGGAGGACGTTTTATGTCTTTAATGGGTACTTTAGTGTCTCGTCCTTTGAGTCTAATAGGGATCGTGTTCCTAACTATGTCGCCTGTTACGACTGCCTTGGAAAACCTAGGCTTATCCTTGCTTCTACGGTTATTGACTCCTTTAACAAATATTTGGTCTCCTGGTGTTAGATCAAATTTTCTTTCTCCGCCTCTCTTTTCTACAATACGCTCTTTGGCACTTATAATCCTATTAGTTAGGAATTCATACAAGTGTTTTGTCCTGCGACAATGTTCTTTTACCAAATGTTGTGTATATTGTTTGTTAAAATCTACGTCAAAAGGATCGTTGGATTCGGTGTGTCCGAATAAAACTTCGAAAGGTGTAAGTCCGGTAGTTGAATGGATCGTCTGATTATATGACATGATCGCGTACGTCATAACTGAACTAGCGTCTGTCAATTTACGTTCGTATTTGGCTAAACGATATATTTCTAGAATGGTGGAATGGAATCTTTCTATTAAACCTGATGAGTTAGGATTATGTGGAGTGGTTAAATGTAAATCGATTTTATAAAAGCTTAAGGTTTCTTTCAAAAGGGTATTATTAAATTCAGAACCTGGATCGGAAGTGATTCTATTAGGTGTTCCGTAAAATGAAAAATATTTGATTAGGGCTCTAACTACTTCGGGTGTGCTACGGTTTGATAGTTCAAAGGCTTGTCCTACTTTACTAAATGAATCTACGATTGTCAAAAAGCTTGTGCCTTCGATAGTAAATATGTCCATAAAACATTCCTCTAATGGTTTCGTTTGAGTTTGAGTAAGCTGAAGAGTTGGCTTAAATGGTTTTCGGTCATATTTCATAGCTTTACATGTTTCACAGGAGTTTATTATACTGGATACTGTTTGTTCCATATTGTACCAATAGTATGTTCTTTTTAGATGTAACAATGTTTCTTTAATACCACGGTGGCATGTTTTTCCTTGATGGTATTTTAAAACTATTTCTCGTTGTTCGTTTTCATTTTCGATAAATACAACTCGGTCTGTACATTCAAAGAGTTTAACTGAATTCTTTTGGAATAATGAAATAACTGCTTCGTTAAAAAGTTTCCTAAATGATTGGTCTTCGAAATAAAAGAAGTATTTGATTTTAGGTCTGACATATTCTTTGAGTAATTGTTTGACTAAGTCTAATCTATTTAGAGGCATATGAACTTCAAAAATCTTTTGCTTGTTATTTGATAGATTTTTAACGGTCATTTGGTCTCTGTTCCAGGTATATACAAGGATTTGGTGCGGTTTAGTGTCTATAGCTTCATGTAAAATGGGAATACCGTCTGTGTCAATATCGAAAGCTGAATGAGCTGTTTCTGTGCTACTGCTATTATGATCTGGTCGTTCAGATCCGGTCAGAGTAGTTTCTGATGGTGAAGGGATAGAATAAGGTGATTTTCTGCCTTGAATTATTTCTGTTTGTTGAGAATCTGAGTCTGATATTTCTACTATACTTTGAGGACTATTTTCTATCATAGAAAGGTTTTCTTCATTATCTATGGCATTTATTTTTATTCTTGAAAGTGCATCTGCGTTTAGGTTTTGTTTTCCGTTTTTGTATACTATATTGTAATCGAATTCTTCTTTATTGATTCTATTGACTTTAATTTGCTTGTTAAAACACAACATTAATTTTTCGTCGGATACGTTTTGAATTACAGTATATGCATAAGAATTTACACAATTAACGATTGCTGAAGGCATTCGTACGTCTTTACTAAATTCTCGATAGTCGACAATAGCTTCACCATTGGGAAGGTCGGTTGGAATTTTAACTCTTGTTTCAGATCGCGGATCCAGATGAACTTCATACGGGGGATTATAAACTATGGGAATTTCAGAATTGCGATTTTTCAAAACTTGTTTTTCCATATCGATTGTAGCTCCTAATTGTGATAAAAGATCTGCACCGATTAGTCCATCGTAACGTTTGTCTACGTCGTATAGATAGAACTTATGTTGTCCTTTAGTTCTGAATGACTTAAGTAATGGAATACAGATAACTTTATCGTGTTTGCTGCTTGCATGAGTACTAACTACTTCAAATGGTTCTCGGTAAATAAATTTTCGAAAATATTTTAAGGCTAGTGTTGGGCTAATGAAAGATCTAGTACTTCCGGTATCGATCATGAAGTATGCATTTATTTCGGGTAAGTGTATATGGGGTAATTTATTTATATTATGATAATTAAGGTTGATTATTTCACACTCGCGTCCTCTATTGCAGTACAAAAATTTTGTTCACTATCAGTGATTTCTTGGATGTCGATTTGGCTATTTGTTTCTGTAGAAAAGTTATTATCGAAATAAGATTGTTCGTACTGTTCGAAATCTGTGTCGGTTTCTAATTCGTTATTGTAAAACATATTTTCATTTTCATAAACTTGGTTCTGGGATTCGTCAATGTAATTATTGCGAGCTGTTCGCATAGAGACATCGTTTTGTGGTGGTCTCTGTTGAGATACAAAAGGATAATTAGTCCTGTTATTATTGAATGAAGGACCTGGTTGAGGATTACCTCTATTGACATTTTGTTGGTTGTTTGGAATGCCAAATTTAAAATTTTGTTGATGAGGAATTCCGAATTTAAAGTTTTGTTGTTGCGGAATACCAAATCTAAAATTAGTGTTTCCTGGATTTCGGAAGTTTTGATTAGGTTGAAAGTTTGGTTTAAAATTCTGGTTTTGTGGGATACCAAATTTAAAGTTAGTATTTGGTTGATTGAATTTGTTTTGTACGTTAAACCTATTTTGTGAAAATTGATTCTGGTTTTGGGGTAACATTCGATTTGTTGGAATACCGAATTTAAAATTATGGTTACTGTTATTAGTATTAGCCGGTGCTATTATTAGCTGCTGTTGAGTCGGCTTAGCTGTGTTTGGTTTGACATTATTAAATGCATTGTATTGGTTCGTGAAATTTTCCTCTTCCATAACTATGCTTAAGGCATTTTCTAAAATGGTTACTTCCTTTCGCCTAATTATTCTTATCAAGTCTTTCGGTAAATTATTCAGAAAAACGTTTAATGCAGTGTCGTTATAGATGATCATACGCGCTGCTTTTACACCCTCGTCGGTAAGGAGGTTTACTTTAGCAAATAAACTACTTTTAAGCGCTTGAACTCTTTTACAGAAATCTGTATAAGATTCGTTCGGTTTTATACGCAAGGTTTCAAGTTCGATTTTGATGCATTGTTCGGACCTAGGATCGCCAAAGTGCTGGGTAAGAAGAGCTCTGAGTTGTTCCCAATCTCTGATATCGTTTCGTTCGCTTACTAGGACTGCTGCTTTCCCACTTAGTCTACAACTAATGCACTGATATAAATATGCATTTTGTGCTGGAGTACCGGCACCTCGGAAATTGTTAACAACATATTCACATTTTTGAAGAAAGAAATTTAAAAGATTTTCTTCGCCGTCAAATTTCGGGATTAAACACAAAATTTCTTTTGGAATAAGTTGGATTTGCTCCATTTTAAATTATAAACACACACTTTAAAATACAGTAAAATACACACAATAAAATACACACAATAAAATACTGAAATAAAATATTATTAAATACCTAATAAATTTAAGGAACGATTTTGTTTCCTTGTTTACACAAAAATTTTTTTATATACCTACCTAATATTTAAGGAACGATTTAGTTTCCTTGTCTATACAATATTTTTTTTTATATACCTACCTAATATTTAAGGAACGATTTAGTTTCCTTGTCTATACAATTTTTTTTTTATATACCTACCTAATATTTAAGGAACGATTTAGTTTCCTTGTCTATACAATTTTTTTTTTATATACCTACCTAATATTTAAGGAACGATTTAGTTTCCTTGTCTATACAATTTTTTTTATATAATGTTTAAATGTTACGTTAAATTATTTTTTTCACAAATTATTCTTTTCAAAATCAGATAGTATTTATTTAAAAACTAATCGTAGTCCGATACTACGTTAAAACTAAGTGTAGTGCGATACTACGGTGTAGTGCGATACTACCTTAAATAGTTTTTATACAGATCACGGGAATAAGACAGGACGAATTAAGGATGGCAAGGATGTCTACTCACCAACCACTCGAACCCATTTCTCCCTTGATATATCTGCTTATAACTGCTGCTGCACTCGGTCTTGAAAATATTTATTTGGTTCGATTCGGATTTTCGCGAAAATTACGTAAATTAATTTGGATTTACTATGTAACTTCACTTAAAAATCCGCTCCGGCTGCGCCATTCAAGTTGGGAGCCTTGGCAAATTATAAAAAAAACTATTTATTTTCGAACGTCTTTATTCGTCCATAGTGAGATTAATACTACTTTTACAATAAATCTTAGAGCTAAAGAGAACTTAGGTAGACTAAACATCCTATGTTCTAAGAAAGCCTCAATCATCACAACACTTCCAATTAAGTTGCAGACAACGTCAGCGTTCTTAGAGGATGTGGGGATGTAACTACGTTGTATTGTGTTTTCATATCAAACATAAACAATCATTTATTTTCTACCAAAAACCATTTACCTAAGTAGGTACTACCTACACACGATAAAGATTTTGCTTTTGCCTCTTACGCCATAATACAAGTACGTTGGACATGATAACGTGCACTGAATTTTGTGCCTATTGGATCTGCGCCATGTTGCGCTGTTTTCTATCGAAAGTGATGGTGACCATCCACGGAACTATTAGTTCAAAGGCACAAAGATCTAATGTCGTTTTGTATGGTATAGCAATTGTTCCAGCGTACTTGAATTTATACAGGGTGAACCATTTAAATGGGCCTTCAGGGGGATATCCTAAACTATAGAAGATAGCGAAAAATGCTGAAAGAAGTTGCGTCCCCGATTTTGACAAAAACTAAAATTGCATTATTAGATTTTTGAAAAATTAATTACCCTAGCCAGGAATCGATCCTTGTCTTTTTGAACAAAAAATAAACATAAACATCCTATATTATTGTACCGATCGATAGTGTTGCTGATAATGATCAAATCCTGGAAACAAACATAATATGGTAAATCAAGACCAATGCCTATTTTTAATAAAAACATTTAATTACACCAAAAAATAATCTAACAGTGATATCCATCACTACTTCCAACGAGTTTCAAAGCTTATGCTTCAAACTGTGGACGAAAATTTTAAAATTAGAACATGATCTGTAATGGTGATAAATGCTAGTGCAGTCGTTCAAATCGAGTAGGTCGTTATAATAGGTACGGGGAACGCTCGAGTACTTATACCAAATACTTGAGTGTTCCATATTTTTATTAAAAATAGCCCTTTCTCTCGATTTACCACACTATGTTTGTTTCCAGGATTTGATCTTTATCAGGAACACTTTCGATCGGTATAATAATATAGGATGTTTATTTTTTTTGCAAAAAGACAAGTTCGATTCCTGGCTAGGGTAATGAATTTTTCAAAAATCTAATAATGCCATTTTAGTTTTTGCCAAAATCGGGGACGCGACTCCTCTCAGCATTTTTCGCTATCTCTTATAGTTTAGGATATCCCCCTGAAGGCCCATTTAAATGGTTCATCCTGTATAGTTCAGTGTTCTTACGTAATTATTGGTTAGATCAAAAAACAGCTCAAAAAAACAAAACAACGGGTATAAGTAGGTACATAATGTAAGTGCCAATATGGGGACAATTCACATTTTCACTTGGGTTCAAACGACACAATAAACTTTTCAAAAACATGCTTCGACATAAGCGTTACTCCCTCAGGATTAGATCCTCGTGAGTTCGTGACCCAGTTACGATGTTTCTTTATAACGCCCTACGCCTTTGTACGACTTTTCTGTGGCCCGATTGTTCACCGATCGTTTAATTTGTACAAAAGTTTATTATTACTTCGACGATGAAATGAAAAAAAGTTTTGCAACAACAGTAACTTGCGTAGCGCAGGATTTGTTTTTCATTATGATTTCGTAGGTACATGGTTTGGTGCATATTATCTGGACTTGTAGAAAAAGAAAAATCTTTACTGATAAAAAACACATAATTTAAGTTTTACAAAGTATAACTTTAAACTAAAGTGGCACAATAGGCGGCCTTATCACCTATGGGCGATCTCTTCCAGGCATCCAATTCGGTAAGGTTATTAGGTTCAATTATCTTCGGTTAGCACTGTGTGCTATGCTATTATATTACATATAGTGTCTCGGCGGCGCAAACTATAGCCACGCTGCCACTTGAAGGAACACATCATAAATTCTACAGTGTAGTGTAGTAGGTAGGTATCCATCGTTTCTAGCTTCTAGAACAGCTGCCTAACTTTATCTCCAAAAAATACCCCCTCATTTCTTCATGCCGACATTAAAAATAAACGCCGAACACTTTTTTCTCCAGAAATCCAGAGCAATATCTCAGAATAACCGTATCTTATTTATCAAACAAAAAGCGTGGAGAAATTCGGTCGTAAACAAAGATGAGATAGGGGAACGTATTTATAAGGCCATTATGTAAAAAGCACGTTAGTAAAGTGAATAAATATGCTATTTCCTTGCGAGCGAGCGACCGTAGTGACAACTATATTTCAATATTCATCTCAGTCCCTAGGTATTGAGTTAAGCTCTGTACAAAACTGAACGGTTGGTCGGGTGAAGATGAGAAACACACTAAGTAGGTACCTACCGGTTTATTTTTAGTATAAGTAGTAGATTTTTGACGACCTATGTGGCGCGTCGTCGAAAGCGCGACTGCAATGCAGAAGGTTGCGGGTTCGATTCCCGCCGGGTGCAAGTATTTATGATTATAAAAATAAATATTTGTGTCTGGTCTGGGTGTCCCTCTATGTATAATATGTATGTATTTACAAAAGAAAAATAAATATAAGTATTATATCCGTTGTCTAGTCACCGTAACACAAGCTTAGTCGTTTACCACGGGGCTAGATGGCGCTGTGTGTTGTTCAGATAATTTATTTATTTATTATTTATATTATACCTACCACCTACTTGTAGTAAAGGAATCTTTAATGAATATTTAAGAGGACTATTTGATGGGCGACTTGATGCGTATTTTTAACAACTTAAAAACAACAAAGTTAACAACCAAAATGTAACATAAACATAATATCTTGGCCTAGTTTTTTGCAAGATAATTAAATAGGTACATAGATTTGCAAATCGCAATATTCCAAACTTAGCAACGAGGTTAAATAAGGTTATTTAGACTAATAATGAATTAAGTAGGCTTTAGTTTTTATTATTCTAAACGATTTTCGAGGATATAAAACTGACAGGATATAAAATTCAAAACGAATGCGAGTAGGTAGATACGATTCTATCGAATTGACGCTGCCCACTACGGTGCAAAAACAAGGGACAAAAATAACACAAATTTTCAAAAATTACGCATCTTCGCAAATGGAGCGTCTAGAAGTACCGGTATGTGCAGACATTTAAAACAGTTTTTATACGTAGGCACAGGTGAGAGCAAGGCTTAACTTCTGCCGCTGACACCTTGATGGCTCCATGGAGGAATGAGATTGCACAAATGTCCGGCGTCCCGGGAATCCGGGTGCGCTCTATGCTCGTAATACCGACAGATGTTTGCGAGCTTCATTGGGAAATTGTGTTAGACACATGGTAGGTATACCTATACATATTAGGAATGCTTCTAGTTCAGTTGAGGACGACTTAAATAAAGAATTTACGGAATGGATGTCAATATATCTCAGTAATAACAAAACATATGGAAACCATATTTAGGTAGGTATTTAATTTATCCTTCGTTTGCCTGCACTTTGGTAATTTAATTATGTTTGCACGATTAGTACACTTCAACAACACAAAAAAAAATAAAACAACACGTTAAAAACCTTAGATTAAAACAAAAAACTAAAGATACGGTACGTAGTCTCGGAAAATGAGACGATAAAACTGCGTCTAGCTGACGCACTAGCCTCAGTCGTATGTCGAACCGTTGCCGCGTGAGCACGTGCTGTCACACTGCGATCATCTTTTTGACATCCATAAGAATACCTTTTTGCTTATTTACAAATGTCTGAATCATTCTTAAAGACAAATGTTTAAAAATACAATAATTTTATGAAAATGCATGTAGGTGTTTCTAGCTCATTTTTCGAATACGCAATGTTAGAATATACCGTATCTACTAATTTTGTTTTCATATAAGTTAAAAACAGTGATTTTCATTTCACAACGAAACTTGATATATGTTTTACCTATCTCAACATTGGTTTTTATTGTATTGATTAGTACAGTAATCTGCATTTCCTAACTGTTTTACCTAATTAGTAATTAGCAATAGTTTTGGTGCAAAGGTTGGCCATTGCCATACAGAGAGGCAATGCTGCCAGCATCCTCGGCTCCTTTGCGCCGGGTACGATCGCGCGGCTTATTTAATTGACTTTTTTATTTATTTATTCTAATAATGAGTTGTAAATAAATACTAGCAATATAATTAAACGAGAAATACTGTTTTCTATTTCTATTTTGTAAACAGGGTGCTAGATTCCTTGGCAATAAGTAATTAATTACATCCAGATGCAGAATGAATATGTAAAATAAAACCTGTTTATACAGATTGGTATGTTCATTCTCCCATGAAAAACTGCTCGCTCGTACAAAATCCGACTTTCCATCGAAATCTCAGGGAATTCAATCGCAGCTTTGTAAGGATATAAACTGAGGAAGCATATGAAGATGCTTTGCTTTAGTACCTATTGCATACATACTCGTACGTCTTGCCTTTTCAATGGACAAGGAAGATGCGTTTTAAATTACTTTTTTAAATAGATATTAGAGCATTATGACCACTGTAAGGTTTCGATTAATTCGATTAATTAATCGATTACAGGAATACCTACCGTACAGGACTCGCCGTGTAGCCCCAGTATAGAATAGGGTTCCCCATCTCTTCCCGTGGGTGTCGTAAAAGGCGACTAATGGATCTAAGAGAGATTAGCAAACCTTAAGTTCTCCCCGCGCGGTGGCGGATAAACTGCTTGATCCCTAAGAGGGTTGGTGTGAGGCAGGCGGCCAGCCGTTAAAAGATTGCCAAATCTAATAACAAAAGGTATGGTCATTTATGACTTACCGACTGCGTCGACCCCAAATAAAAAGAAAAACAATTTGAGGTTTAGCGGACCCCGGACTCCCGAGAGGGATGCAACCGGGAACATCGATCGGATGAGAAGAAGACGATTACAGGAATAGTCCAGGGGTACTTTAATTCTGCAAACGAACGAACAATGAAAATTTGTCATCCGTCCTTCAATTATTTTTCTTTTGGAATTATCGTTGGTTTTATCGTTCGTAGAATTAAAGTAGAGACCCAGTAATCGTCTCATTAATCGAATCGCTTGTAAATGTAAACGCAGCATTTCATAACATTTGAAAATAACACATTATCCTAATCCTACTAATATTATAAATGCAAAAGTTTGTATGAATGTATGTGACTTTGTTACTCTTTCACGTAAAAACCGCTAAACCGATTACCATGAAACTGTTAGCTAGAGACCTGGAATAACACATAGGCTACTTTTTAACCCGATATTTCCGCGGGATCGGGAATTACGCGGGTGAAACCGTGGGACGCAGCTAGCTTTCTATAAGTTTTACTAAGTTGACTGTATACCTATTATGGTGGGCCTAGAGGACATCATATTTATTGTAAAACACCTATCGTAATTTACCTAGTGCAAGCAGTTGAATAAATAAATTGAATAGAATTGAAATTGAATATAAATAAAACTGCTGTGTGCTAGGTATTCTCCATCTGAAAAATCATTCTGATCGCAATATACTTGAAAAATAAATGCCTACCTACACAAAAATTGAATTCGATAGTAACATTCTACAGCATATCTATATGTCTGAGTGTCTGTAGCAACTCGAACTCAATATTTCATATTCCGCCCGTCTCCTCCGTTGCATAAGACGGTGCACGAAATTCCATTTTTGCATCATTATTTTCAAGTAGATGCCTGTAATTTTGTAGCATCTATTTACGATGCAATAGTTGTTTGCGAGAGAGATATTTTATTGCTAATATATCTACTTAACTTTGCAGTAAGGAACGCTGGAATCTTTTTCAGTTTTCTTATAAGGCATTTAGAAGCGTTTCAAAGATGTAGAAGACCTACCTAGTTGCTTTAAAAAAAAAAAACTTTTAAAACTAGTACCCGGCGGGATTCGAACCCCCGACTATTGGTAATCCGATCCAACGTGTTTGATCGCTTCGCCACGGGTACCCCTCCCGCCAAGCTTAAATTAAGAAAGCACCTCCTCGTGTTCTTGCGAGTAAGGCCTCGTAGTGAGGCCTAAATGTTGTTTAACGCTAAGAAATAATGTTAACATTTATGATAGTAGATAATAAGGTATTAAGTGTACCTAGCAGGTATTTGCTTAGTTTTTTCTTACCAGCTGCACCATGCGGTTTTACCCGCGCAAGTCCAGTGAACATCTTATATGGGGATGCAACAGCCTATGTTCCTCCCAGAGATACAATGTATCTTCATATAAAATTTCATTAAAAATCGGTCTTCAAATTTCATATTTCACTACATACGTACATACCGACATAAATAAATAAATAAATAAATAAAATCATTTATTTCCACAAGTAATACATTAAAATTAAACACTATCTCTCCACACTAGGCGAAGCCTGTCCTGTGGAGAGAATATATCCAGGATACAGTAGGTATAGGTTACACTTATGAGAAATAAAATAAAAACAGTATAGGTACAATATAAAAACTAAAACAATACAAAAATGGCTGGGAATGTGGAATAGGATAGATGTTTTAATATACATGTTTTAATTTTTTTTTTATCTCTTCATAATTTTTAGTATAGAAGTAAGTATAGATGTAGAACTTTCTGTATTTTACGTCTTTCTCCAATACAAAAACAAAACCCCGATTTCGACTCCGTTTCCAGTTTCCTTATATTTTTGTGTGGCAAAAAGTAGACCCTTTTTTAATTTTTCGAAATTGTAATTTAAATTTAATTTAAATTAAGTATAGTTTTCATTTTTTACTAAAAAAATTACCTATATATCTAATAATTATTACCTACCTACACAAAAAAGCCATAACCAGGCGTAAATCAAGTAAATATTATTTATCAAGTTTTCCTTTAATTTTCACCAAAGTTTTGTATTTCTAGTATCTTCCTTTCATGTTTTATGGCAAGAACTTAAAAAAGGAATTAACTCTAATAAATTTCATGAACTTTAACTTGAGTGTCATCCCAAGTTGGCGCCGGCTCCCGACGACGACGCTCGCGCTGTACAAACTTTAATACAACTTTAGAAAAATAATAAACCATCAGACATTTCACGATGAAATGCGTTTGACGAACAAGTTGTAAAGAAAAGTTATAAAGAAGGGACCTGTAAAGGTCTCTAAACGTTGAGCGTTGAAACAATGCTAAAAGTAATAAACACCACGCGATTAAAACCGAAAAATGTATTTAATTTCAATAGAACAACATCGCGACAACAGAAGAAAAAAATTTAGTTGTAGAGCCCAGTTTATTATGGGATTTAAAATTAGGAAAAGTCTACACCTTCTCTTTTCTCCATACAAACTCTACAAACGTAGTCGACTGTTTCCTCCCTGGATAAAGACATTAGAGAAAATATGTAAATAAACAGCCATCAGCATAGCTACTATATCAGCCATGACCATGCCCTTACGTTTTTTTTTCCTGTTGTTAATCTTTTTAATTTTATTTAGGTATATTCTAATAAAAAAAATAAAACGTAGGGCCAATAGACTTTCCTGTTAAAAATATAGTATACTTACCCAACTTTGATCGCAAGGGCAATTATTTTTTTACAATATTTTAAGTGTGGATGTTGTTAGAGCAGTAATCATAAAGCAGGGGTTACCAGTACCAATAAAATGGTGGAAAAAATTCAGTAAATCGTTTTTATTGCATTTTATTACTTTTCGCTAGCTACCCGTCGAATTTAATGGTTTTAACGTATTTACATATTACTCTGGATCCTCTCTATATTACTTATTTACGACAATGTTTCAGAAGATTTAGATAGGTAATTATAATGTATCATAAAAAAATCATTACCCCCTTTTATTAAAAACAATGACTAAGTTTACGTAACCTAGAATAACACATAGGCTATTTTCACATAGCCCGACATTCCCGCGGGATATGGACTTACGCGGGTGAAACTGTAGGGCGCTCTAGTTCATCATAGTTTTGTAACTAGGCAACCAACTTATCCTATAATTCTTCAGATGAAATTGCTCAAGTTTTAAAATAAATACTTTCGGTCTGTAATGTATCGGTTTCCGGCCCAGTGGGCGGGATGTGGGCCGCAGCCGCAGCATCGTCGAGGTTGGATAGGAAGCCAAAGCTATGTAACCCGATATAATAAATTATATTATCTTAATAAATAGGTTAATCTGCGTAGGTTTATGAAGCGGTAATGATTTCTTGCAAACACCAATCATTGTTAAACCGAAGCTGGACTAATTCTAATATTTAAAAAAAACTTGATTTCAAACATTTATGAAACATTTAAAGGCGAGGGTAAACCTAAAAGATAGATAGATAGATAAAATATTTATTGCAACAAAAAAGGCACATGCTCACAAAACATCGTTACATAAACGTTAGTAAAACAAAAAATATATCCTTAAATAATAAGAAAGTAAAAATGAAGGTAGGTACTAGGTACATAAACAAAATAACTTATCTTAAACAAAATGTGTTGCATGATGTGTGGAAAGAGTGAGCAGTGTGCCCCAGTGATGCAAACGGGCAGTTTTCATAAGTTGGCGTGGCGCATCACCACGTTCTGTATGATTCGATGTTTCACATATTGCTTTTTTTTATTTATGCTTTCAAATTAGACACCAATTACAACTCTATACTCATTTCAGAATCATAGATCAAAAATGTAAACAAAAAAACTCATACATTTATTTGAAAGTGGCAGAAAGTGACTCTTTATTTAATTTTTCCTTTGATATTCAGAGTTCTACTAGCTGACCCGGCAAACGTTATTTTGCCTTATAAATTATAGATAGTAGCCGATTCTCAGACCTACTGAATACGCATATAAAATTTGGTAAAAATCGGTCAAGCCGTTTCGGAGGAGTAAGGTAACTAACATTGTGACATGGAAATGTTATATATTAGAAAGATTATTACAATTTTGATCTAACATTCTGAAATAGAGAAGGTATAAATACTTTGCATTTATTTAATCCGGAATAAATACAGAAAAAGCAAGATATCTCCCATTTTACACCATGAAGAAAAAGAAGTAGGTAATCGAAAAGAAGTTTCATTAAATTGGTACGTGATTGTAATATTCATTAGCCAGTATTAACATTTGTGGACCCCACCGGCCTCCAACCGGCCTCGCCTATATTTGTGCCTTACGAACTCGGATGAATAAATTAAACCATTTGTCGTTTCCCTTTAAAAGAATAAGGGAAAACCAAGAAAAACCAAGATATTTTAGGTCCTTATAACGAAGACTAATTAGCTTTTGCCGTGTAGCCCCGGCATAAAATACCCCATCTCTTCCCGTGGGTCTCGTAAAAGGCTATAATATCTGAGGAAGACTAGCAAACCTCAAGGGCCCTATACTGAAAAACTGAAAATCCATGTCGGGCGCATCGAAAATTGTTGATTATTTCATGACGGAATGTCGTAGAACTTTTTTTTGTGTACAGATTGTAGGCGACATTGTTTCCGATATTTTAGTGCAGTTTCCATACAAATATGTCGAAACGTATTGAAGCCTATCGACATTTTAGCCAAATCAGACATTTTTTGTCTAAAATTTGGATAGGCTTTGCACCAATAGGAGGTTCTTGTCTTAAAACTACACCAATATGTAGGAAACAATGTCACCTACAATCTGTGCACAAAAAAAAGTTCTACGACATTCCGTCATGAATTAATCAACAATTTTCGATGAGCCCGACAGGGATTTTCAGTTTCAAGGTCGTTGGCGTTGATACTCCTCTTAAGTTCTCCCCGCACTGTGGCTGATAAACTGCTTGGTTCCTAGGAGAGTTGGTGTCATGCAGGCGACCGGCCATGGTCAATGATGAATTACCCACTGCACTAACCCCAAATAATTTGGGGTTTTGCGGACCCTGGGATCCCGAGAGGGATAGAACCGGGAACATCGCTCGGATGAGAAGAGAATGAAAACTAACTTCGAAACTACGACAAAAGACCTTAATAGGTATAATAACATTTATGCAATAATAAATACCTCACAATACCCAATCATAAGTCAAACACGACGTAGGTAACTACAATTAAAAAAACCATGATTTTATATTTAGTTGTTGGACAGGCCATGAGACAGAGGCTTCTCCCAACAAAATAATCCAGACGGAAATTGACAATTTATTCTCAGCAAAGTACCTATCCGTGTATCTATTCTCTAACAGGAAATAGATATCGATACAAAACAAAATAACATGTTACATATTGTAAGGTAATAGTTTGGGGGAAATCAGTGAAACCTTTTAAATATCGTTCTACTTGATCACACAGTTAGATACCTAGAGCCCTTGCAGTGTCTTCACTTATTTATCGGGCGATAGTTTAATATTCTAAGATATTACACACAGTACCATTGAGCCCGAAAATATGCGACTGAGGCTTGTAATATGGGCGCCAAACAACGGACAGTATCTTCTATATATATAAAATTTAAAGTCCTGACTGATCTATATATCAACGCAAATCGCTGCTCTTAGATAAATTAAATTTGAAGAGTGTGTTTTTTGTGATGTGTAGGCATCCACTAAAAAAAAGTTTTTGAAAAACGCGGGTGAAACCGCGGAGCAAGTTTTTAAATAAAATTTTAATAAGAGTACATATAATTAAATAACAAAGTCTAGTTAGTACTTTAGTACGCTTTTAGGGTTCCATATTTAATTTCAGACTATAGTCTGACGTTTTGGTTCCTTATATTTGACTTTTTTTTTTAAATGTGTCAAGTCGTAGTCTCTATAAATTAAAAAAACGTTTAGCAATCTATCAAAATCTAACTTTGGCCAGCCTAAAATAACCTTGTTGTCGGCAACACAATGGGCTGAAGAAAAAATCCTAATTCACAAAATATTTCAACAAAACCCATGGATTGAGACGAACTACTCGCCCGGTCGCTATATTGAATTCTTTCTCAAATATTCCATGTGCTCCAACTAGACGAAATATTCTGGGAAATGGGCCATTTTCCGACCGAATATACGGAATATAAGGCAAATTGCTCGCTCGTCCCCGGGCCATTGTAGGTACCTTAGCTGCCTTCGCTGGCGGACACTGTTCGAGACGAAATTGGAAAAATACGGAAACTACAATTAGGTAGGTTAGGTACAGCTTCCTGCAGACTGTGCCGTTGCTAGAATGTTCTTTGTAGTAACAGTAAATGTTTACACTTGGGAAAGAAATCTTTTGTTTAGAAATTAAGACCGGAGAAATATCCTGCTTTGGTGTTCGTTCTAATGCTGCGGCAACTTTTTTCTTATCGTCTAATGCACCGCAGTAACCCTCCTGGATACCATGGTATTATACTCACGTTTCACGATTTGTTAACATAGTTACATTTTCCCGGGTCTTAATCGCGTATTATTATTTATTTTCTTACCTCGACGTTTCAACCATGTTACAATGGTCTTGGTCGCGATGGGACTGGTCCAGTCTCCTCGCGACCAAGACGAGGTAAGAAAATAAATAAAAATACGCGATTAAGACCCGGGAAAATGTAACTATGTAAAAATTACAATCTTAAAACTAACATAAAATAAACAGACTATCACATCGGGGTATTATATTGTAGACTGCATTGTTCTCGTTATGAAAAACATGCATTTCAAATATAAAATGCATTTAAAAAAAACATTGAAATGAAACACCGCAGCAAAAACGAGCGATAAAATTCTACTAATATTAAAGGTAAGTGCTAAAGTTTTTCAGTCTGTGTCTGTACTATTTGTTGTTACCTACTTTTTCCCCCTGAAAGGACGGATTAAGCGTATTTGAATATTTTAAAGAGTATTAGTATTGGGGCGTTTATTTAGCCCAACAACTAACACACTGTTTTTAGGGTTCCGTACCCAAGGTGAAAAACGGGACTGTTTAAATGTGACTGTTTATAGTTAACTGGATTTTACTTTAATTTTGAAATTATTTAAATTGTGTAAAAGCACTGATTTCGCTCGTCCCAAAACATTAAAATTAATTAAAAACAGACATTCAGACAGACGGACAGTGAAGTCTAAGTAAAAGGGTTCCGTACCCTTTGGATACGGAACCCTGAAAATGTGTGACCAATTGGACAATGCCCGGCTTATTATCTCAATATTTCACTATTATATCACTATTTACCAATTCTTTCACTATTTTCACCACTGAGAAACTATATTATCGAGTAGTATCAAGCTACTTTTGATCCTGATTTTCCCACGGGATCGGGACTGACGCGGGTAAAACTGCAAGACGCAGCTAGTTTATAAAATAAAGTGAGAATTTCTGTTAACGACTATCGCTTCGGTTATAAATCCTAGTTCTCTGTAAAAGCAACACGAATTGAGCTAGAACTACGAACGTTTGCGAGCGAGGATAGCCCTCGCTAATTCCCCGCCTCTCTCCTAAATTGACCCCTGCCTTCTAGAGATACTTCATTTTGAAGCAATCTTACTAATTTTTTGAAGTAAAATAAAAATGCAGTTTATTGGGACGGCTTTATTTTTCTGGTGTGGCGGTTGAAGTGGTAGAAATCGAAGATAGAATGTCCACAGCTAACTGAACTAAGTTACAAAGATTTTTAAGATTAGTACCAGTGTGTGACTGTGTGTTGAGTTAGCAGTAAATGATCGGCTTAAATCCTATGTACCTGCCTAGTTTTAACTTATATTTATAGAAAAAACAGGATAGTTTTTTCGGGTCTCATTCGCGTAGGAAACGTCTCGAGGTAAGATAATTTAATAAAAACAAAACGCAAATAACACCGGATAAAATGATGAAAATATACGAGTACAAATCATGTTAGTTTAAACTTTTCTATTATGGCAAGAATTAGTATACAGATTTACATTTTTATAGTACTCCGTAAATAATATAGTATACTACTCAATAACGTCGTACTCTGTAGATGTGTACTTACTACAATCATGGGAAGGACGTTTTTCGAAAATACATATATCAAATAAAAAATTGAACAAGTGCGTGCCTTGTCTCACGCACAGTGTCAAATGGATGCTATATTTAGTTTTTTTTTATTGTAGACTATGATAAGACACATCTTTCTAAACAAATAATGTCAAAAACAAAGAACAAAAACGTCAGATCGTGGTCTGAAATTAAAAAGCGTAGTATAAGTGTCAAATGTTCAATCACAAAATTAGTAGAGCATATGTAAACTTACACAACATCTCAATCAACTTTATAACTTACCTATAATACAAAGGTACAGTAGGTACCTTACCTATGTATCCCGATGGACGCCCCGTCTGTCATACAATAGGTATACTTAGATAAATCGATTAAGCCGTCCAACGTCGTATGGCAGATGGAACAGCAATCGAGTCTCATCAATTAGCTGCTAAGTAACAATGCTAGTATCGACTGCTTGTTGTCGCTAAGTCGCAAACAGAGGAAGCAGGTTACACCGATTAAAATAATATTAGTGTCACCCGCGTAAGTCGAGTTCATTTTATAATTAAAAGTATAGTCAATGATAATCCCAAGCTTTCTATGTAGGTATAGAATAGAAAAAAAATTATTGACACCAAAACACACATAAAGAAAGAACAGTAATATATAAAGTATAAAAAAAAAGAAAACAACAAATGTGTGTTTATCAAGTACTCAAATTTTACTCGAATTTGTAATAACCTACTTTGTAACTGAAAGTGACTTTCTGCGTCAAGACCCTGCATACAATTTGGCGTCTTGAAATAATTATGGGTAATTTTAATGGTGTCCGTCAGGATGAAAAGTCACTATTTTTTTTATCGGCGTATTTTACGTTTAATTTATGCTCATGAATTGCTTCCCAATTGCTTCTATTTACTTCCTATTCTCAGAATATTGCTTCCATCGTATTCTAGGAGTAACAAAACATTTTAAGGTGACCGTTCATTCTGATGTCTCGACGGCAGGTCACCTAGGCGTAGTGTCCATGATAATGAAAATAATTGAAATTCATGGTGGCCATTAATTGCTTCCCAATTGCTTATATTTACTTCCTATTCTCAGAATATTGCTGCCATCGTATTTTAGAAGAAACAAAACATTTTTAAGGTGACCGTTCATTCTGATGTCTCTACGGCCGGTCACCTAGGCGTAGTGTCCTTGATAATGAAAATAATTGAAATTCATGGTGGCCATTAATTGCTTCTCAATTGCTTCTATTTACTTTCTATTCTCAGAATATTGCTTCCATCATATTCTAAAAGAAACAAAACATTTAAAGGTGACCGTTCATTCTGATATCACGGGGACCTAGGCGTAGTGTCCTTGATAATGTAAATAATTAAAATGTATGGTGGCCATTATTTGCTTCCCAATTGCTTCTGTTTACTTCCTATTCTCAGAATATTGCTTCTATCGTATTGTAAAAAAAAAACAAAATATTTATAGGTGTTACGCCTAGGTGACCGGCCGTCGTGACACCATAAAGAACGGATAGGAAGTAAACAGAAGCAATTGGGATGCAAATAATGGCCACCGTAAATTTCAATTATTTTCATCATCAAGGACACTACGCCTAGGTCGGCGTGATATCAGAATAATCGGTCTCTTTTAAATGTTTTGTTTCTTTTAAAATATGATGGAAGCAATATTCTGAGAATAGAAATTAAATAGAAGCAATTGGGAAGCAATTAATGGCCACCATGAATTTCAATTATTTTCATTATCAAGGACACTACGCCTAGGTGACCGGCCGTAGAGACATCAGAATGAACGGTCACCTTAAAAATGTTTTGTTTCTTCTAAAATACGATGGCAGCAATATTCTGAGAATAGGAAGTAAATAGAAGCAATTGGGAAGCAATTAATGGCCACCATGAATTTCAATTATTTTCATTATCATGGACACTACGCCTAGGTGACCTGCCGTCGAGACATCAGAATGAACGGTCACCTTAAAATGTTTTGTTACTCCTAGAATACGATGGAAGCAATATTCTGAGAATAGGAAGTAAATAGAAGCAATTGGGAAGCAATTCATGAGCATAAATTAAACGTAAAATACGCCGATAAAAAAATAGTGACTTTTCATCCTGACGGACACATTTTAATGTCCCTTCCATTTTCACACTTTTCGTGCGCGTCGGAACGCATTTTACATTTCCTGGTCGTCTATTTGAGGCTTACGATTCACACTAAACGACGTCACACGAGTCGTTTGGTACTAATCTCAATTACCACCAGCAATAAATGTAAAGTGTATGTAAGTAAGTGTTAGTGTCATCGTGTATTGGAAGCTCTACATAAGTATTTCTTCATTTCATAGACCTGCAGCGTTATGGCTTATCTTTCGTCACATTTTTTTAGTCGGGAAGACCTGAAGCTACGGGCGTGTCTTCCGATCGAGACATTGTATCCATTTTAACCGATTAAAAGAAGAGACCTGAAACTACGGGGTTCCGATCAAGACATTGTATCCAGTTTAAAAGATTAAAAGAAGTAGTACCTAATAGGTTGACTTACTTACTACACTACGGTGTAAGTTCGGTCCGTTGTTTGCTAACTTGTGTTTGTTCACTTCGTTATAGATAGAGTAACATTGCATCTGAAGTAGATACACAGTTAGTTAAGTAGGTACAGACTTTTTATAGGTAAAGATAAAGTGCTCAAAGTCAAGGCATAAATTTTACTATCACCAAAGGCAAGCTAGACACATTTTATTATTATAGGTAGGTACACAATAATAAATGTGAAAATTATATATAAATGACACCGTGTTAGCTCTGGGATTACATTTGAACCCAGCCTGGTGCAAGTTTCACCTAAGAGTAAAATTTAACATTTTAAAAACGTTCATTGATATGCAAATAAAGTTGGTTAAGCTAGAACAAGCGCCGAGGCGTACAACTACTAGGTAATCTGTGGTTAAGCTTATCTCGCCGGTTCACACAAGAGAGTATAGCTGGCAAAGCTTGCGGTGGATGCTACACATGTGCGAAAACTGTCTCAACTATACTGAGCTACACTCAAATAAGGAGCAGTGTTGGTCTAGTGGTAGACACCCCGACTTTCACTCCGAGAGTCGTGGGTTCGAATCCAGGCCGACTGCGCACCAATGTCTTTCTTTTTCTTAATAACATCGCTCTTACGGTGAAGGAAACCGACATGTCCTAGGCCTCACCATACGTCCCGAAAGCATGGGATATTCGCCAATCTGGAGTAGGATCCCGTGGCGTCTTACTGCTAAACCCCTCTAAGAAATCACGTACAATGGCCCAATTGTGAGGCTAAGTGCGGAAAAGGCCCAGCGAAACTAACTAACTACACTCAACTAACTAAGGTAGTTTAGTTGGTGGTGGAAGTTCGGCTTTAGTCTTGTCCTATAGACCACCTTTAAATCATGTTGATGTATTAAGTGCGGCTAAGTTAAAGCTATTTGTAGAAACACTTAATAATATGTAAATAGGTCTAAGCTACGATAAGGCTAGTACTTGTGCCTGTGACCTAGACATTATCCCTCATTAGTATGCTAGGGTAAGTCTTTAGGTTAAGTTGCAGGGTCAAGAGCTTGCTCGTAAGCTTGTTGACGGGTATGAGGTTACCTATTTTTTAACCGACTTCCAAAAAAGGACTACGTTATTCTATGCCTTATATCTGTTTAGTTAGATTACAAGTCTTTCAGTTCAGGTTAAAATAATATAATTGGACGACCTTGGAGGCGCGTCGAGCGAACCTCTGGATCTGGATGTAACGCAGATGGTAGCTGGTTCGATTGGTAGCTTCTTCGACAATTCTTTCGATAAGACATGGACAATGTGAATCACATGATCACTGCAAAAAATCCATCAGTTTCATGTGTCTTCTTCTCATTGGAGGTCGCGTTTCGAAGACACACCAGATTGCTGAAGATTCAAAACGATCATGTGAATGTTATTTTTGAATAAATATATTTTGACTAGCTAGGTCCTAAACCTTTAACAATAGGTAGGATGTATATAACTAACCAGCAGCACACTCCCCTCGTAAATTAATTGTCAAGAATCACTGGGCCATCGGAGCACGTAGTCAGTATGACAGTGACATAGCGGCCGCCATGTTGGAGTACAATGATCGACGTCCGTTTATCATGCGAGCGATATGAAGCGACTCTTGAACGATGTGTGAGTGTATGTCAGTGTATGTCGATGTTGGCTTCAGTTGATTTCCATTTGATTTCTTTTACATCTTGGTACAAAGCTGATACTTTAGATTCAAAAAATCTTACCTCCCCACCAATTATCAGCTAAATCGCTTCAACCGTTCTTGAGTTATAAAAACTAACACGACTTTCTTTTTTGGGTTTCGTAGTCAATAAGAAACCATTATAGTTTCGTCATGTTCGTCTGTCTGTCGTTCGGTCTGTCCGTCCGTCTGCCCTTGGCTTAGCTCAGAGACGCCTTGTAGGTACATACAAAAATATACTTATAGAAGAAGATTATAGATGAGAAAGTATTCGTCCCGTGGTAATTGGGGTATCAATATATGTATACCTACATTTCGAGAATGGTCAAATAATAATGTCATCATTTCACCAAAAAAATAGCAATTCCTAGAATAAACTCATAAAATTAAAGACATTTTTCGGTTTGAACCGCGTGGTTTTTATTACTTTTAGCATTGTTACAACGCTCAACGTTTCGAGACCTTTCCAGGTCTCTTCTTCAGGATAGACTAAGATGTGATTTGACATTCTAATGTATTAAAAAAGTTACAGTGAGACTACCATTAAAAAACCATTAAAATGATATCAAAAACGTTCCTGTGTACGCAGGCTCTAATGTCTTTAATTTCAATTCAACATCGCGAAAACAGAAGAAGAATCTATAAACCCATAACTTGTCTCAGGTGTTTGACATTTGGAAAACTCTACACGGTGGATATTTATTTTGTTGCCTGACTGTATTACAACTCAAATAACCAGAGCAAAATGAAAATCCGTATCGGTCATGCCTACTGAGCAGATTTGTACCTACTCTCCAGTTGAGTTGATTATTGCGGGCCCACGAGAGATGCAGGTATGGAGGACTGCGATTGGATTGTGAAGATAAAATATCTATCGGATATTCCCCACTGATTTGAGATATATCTTTCTAATATTATATATGTAAAAGTTTGTTTTACTAACATTTTTGTTATTAGTACCTAAGTACCTACTTAATTTTTATGGGCAATTTTTTGGGCACTAATCACCAGATGATGAGTGAGTGACATTTGCAGTTTAAGATGTAACCAACCCTAACTATTGTGACGTGATAACTTGATAAGTGAACCTAAACATTATTTCTTAGTGTTTACCACACTAAGGAAATACTGCATTTAAAAAATGCATTCAAAATTTTAAAAAAATGTAAGTAGGTAGGTACTAACATTTTTTAAAGCATAACCTAAATGAAGCTAGGAAGACTGCCAAGTGGAAATACTGCCAAATCAATTAACAGTAGGTGGTCAATGATGACCAACTCAAACTACTGTGCTGGCCGCAAAAATTTTGAGGTTTTAGCAGGGCTACCGAAAACTACCGGATAGCGAAGCTACCGAGAAGGTTGCAACCGGGAACATCGCTCAGATAAGGAAGGTAGGAAGACGGTGAGTTTCGATCTATATTCTTTAGTGGCTGTACCGGCCTAGGTATCGGCAAGGTAAGGTCATGCATAATCGATAAGTCCCACATCTCTACAATAAAAAAGAAGGATACACAAAAACAAGGGGCATATAATATTTAACTAATTTAATTATACTAAAGATAGTTATCACGTCTAACATTAATTTGACTAATCAAACTGTTATTCCAAAAGCACTTTCCCACCGTATTCGCCTCCCACTTCGATATAGTAATGAAGTACTAAGCAATTACAGCGGAAGGTACCGCGACGTGACGTGAACTGACACGACGTGACACCCCTATCCTACATCCGAGATTGGCACCCTTCAACCGGCAGCGAGTAATTTGCGTGGAATTCCGCACCTGATGTGTCTTCAGCAGACGGTTATTGGCCTTTTCACTTACTGTGATTGTTTTCTTGTGAATTATGTTAATTAGACTTTGTATTACTGAATTTCGTACTGTATATTATCCTACTCATATTTTAGAGATGAAAGTTTGTTGCTTCTTTACGCAAAAACCGCTAAAACGATTGCGATGAAACTCGCTATGTGGATCGCTGGAGTATAGGCTACTATGTGTCTCGATATTACCACAGGACCGGTATTCGGTACTTACATAAGTAAAACCGTGGTGTGTGGACTACTTCACTAAGCTCGCGCAGCGTACTACGTAGACGATTGGATGCGAACGCGATTGCGAAGCGATCCGATCCGGTGCGGTGCGAAAACAACAAACAGTCGATAGCTATTGAAGTGTCCTAAGTGACCAAATGCACGTAAAGTGCGATGCGGCGCGATTCTCGACTGTTCCTTGTTCCCGCACCGCACCGGATCGGATCGCTTCGCAATCGCGTTCGCATCCAATCGTCCACGTAGGACGCTGCGTAAGAACGAATGCAAACGTATTTTATATATTAAAGAGTCAGCTCCGCTTAGCCATTTTCAACTCATTTTAAGCACTTACCAGCAACAGGCAGCAACAGCATCAGACTTGACAGCAACAAAGAAATGAGCGAGTTGAGCGGCGCGGGAGTATATCGGATTTTTACCTTTTTTCCGATAGGAAACCGGCATTTTTCTAGCTAGATCTTCAGTCATCTACGTACCAAGTTTTATCTTAACCGGTTGAGGTTTAGTAATTTTTTCATGGAGGGGCAATAAACATTACTTAAGTACTGAAAACTTTTACATTTAAAACAATTTCTTTATAGAACTATTTCAAATGTTTCTCCCTGCTTGAAATCTCTCTGCATTCTCCCAGAGTTTTTTTCTCGTATTTACCTCAAACAAGCTCGTCAATTTACTTCTTTTCCGCTTCGTGTTTTGATCAAGTTCTCTTTGATCTCAGAACAAACTTAAATTCAAAGGGGAGATCAGAGGGAAGGTTTAGTCTAGTGGTTTGATACTACGATTCAAACAGGGATAACCTTTTCCACTTAAATGTTTAAAACTTAAGCATACTTTAACTGTTCTTTGGAAAACACGAGCATATTCTAGGGTATTCATAAACGTGTACCTACTAAGGTCGCACGTGCTAGGCTAGACATGGGCTAGCTAGACCATGATTTATTTCTGTCTGTCAACTTTGAAAATTCTTGTAACGGTAAAAGACAAAACACGGTTTAGTTAGTTAGGACTTAAGCGTGGTTATGAATAGCCCTGATGTGTCGTAATTAATCATATCTTTTCTAGTTTACCTATTAGCATTTCTTGATATTTCTTCTGTTTTCATGATGTTTAATCGCGTGCCGTTTATTAGGTACCTTTAGCATTATCTAAATGCCCTTTAAAGGTCTCTTCTTCGGGATTGGGTCAGTCTTGAAAAAGAGACCTACAAAGCTCTCGAAACGTTGAGCATTATAAAACAATGCTAAAAGTAATAAACATCACGCGATTAAAACCGAAAACTGAGTTTAGTTTCAATAGACTAGTAAAAAAATATGTTCTACAGTACACCATCATTCATTAATTATTCCGCAAGTATAGTCTTTTTGACCTCCCTTTCGATTTAAAATTAAAAGGCATATCTGTAAGTTTGTCTTTCAGTATTGTCTTTCAATTTGAAATCTGGTTTTCCCTGTTAGATAGTTTAATTTTCTTTGAAAGATCGACAAAATTAAACAAAACTGTACAGTCAACAAAAACCGGCCTCTCGCGTTTTTTAGTTTTACTCTTGTCTGGTTTTGTCCACTGTCTATATTTATTCCGATTTTCCCACAGGATTGGTATTAATGCGGGTGAACCCGAGGGGCACAGCTTGTGTGTAATACGTACGTACCTACCTACTTACTGCACGTCGCTTTTTGCTATACATCAAAGGGCTTAAATTGAAGTAGGTACCTATAAACTCAAGTAACCTGAAGATAAATGGTAGGTAGGTAATCTTCTATCAAAGTTAATTGCGTTTTTTCAACAGAAATACTTTACGAAGAATTAAATCTTTAAAGAAAACAAGAGGGCTCAGTTACAGAGAGATATTTTTAATATTATCCTGTGTCTAAATCTGAAACAAAAATGTTTTCCTTTGGAAAATTGTTTCCGCATAACTTAACAACCTAAAATAAATCTTAATAATCCTACTAATATTATAAATGTGAAAGTTTGTGTGTAAATTAGTAAGTAAAAAAGTATGTTTGATACTCCATCATGCAAAAACTACTGAACTGATTGCGATGAAACTTGCAATGTCACCATTTTTATATTGTTAGCCCGTTAATTTGTCCCATTTCCTATGCCTTCAGACCGTGTTGATTCCTAGGACATATCGGTTACACATATACAAAAAAAACAACATTTCGTTATGCAATAATCATTAATGTCTGGAAACTCTACAAGTAAAATAACTTCGATTCTGCGCTAAAGTGTAGGAAACAATGTCACCCACAACCCACAACCAATACTTACTAAAAAAAACATTCCGTCAAAAAAATAATCAACAATTTTCGATGAACCCGACAGGAATTTTGAGTTTCCCTCGTAAATATTTTGACATTTTTTCTAACTCTAGGATAAATCTAGCGAAAGTGAGCCTTACAATTCAAACAGCTGAGGATTAACGTAATTGTCAGCTAGCGAATCGAAAAGCTAAAACATTGAAAGAATATCAGCCAATATTGGAAAACTGGTATTAACAATACGGGACGTGGGTACAGTGAATTGAGAGTGCGAAAACAAATATAAGTCTCTAAAGATTTTATTCCACTTTCTAATTTTATTAAAAACAACATTTTACCGAAACTTGTAGGATCGGTATTTTGTGTTCTATTCTATGCTTATTTACATTTATATGTTCTAATGAACATATATTTACATTTCGTAAAATCGGTCAATTTGTCTTGAAGATAAATAGAAACAATAGATTGTGCACAAAATAATCTATCGCAGCGACCCCTGGCCAGTGAACACTATAACAACTTATAAACCATCCTCAAATTAATCACAAACATTTTAAAACCACATCTAAATCAATTTTCAATTGTGGGAATTTTCAAAAAACCTTTCTTATCGGATGCCTACCTAGGCATAAAGACATAAAGAACACACTCACTAAATTTCAACTTTCCACTATCAGTGGTTTAGGCTGTGCGTTGATTAGTCAGTCAGTCAAATAAAATCAAATCAAATAATTAATTTTCTTATAACAAGGTAAAATACAGATACCTAAGTAGGTCCTGCTTGTCCTGATTAAGTATTAAGTGATGAGGAGAAGCAGGACAAAGCATTTTATAGATATGTTTAAGACAGAGAGGTAAATACTATTTTCACGTTGAATCGACAATATTCGTACTGTGGTGAACTGTGTTCTTAATACGTATGCTCTTGGTAAAGAAATTGGATTTGCTTCCGCCAAGCCTCGAATCCAATAACTGTAAAAAAAAACAAATTAAAATGTCCGATTTTTAATCAAGTTCTGATCTTAATATTACTTTTTATTTTTATCCAATTAACCAGGCAAATAAACTTTTTTTAACGCAAATTGAACTTGAAATTTTAATAACATGAACGAACAAAGGTACCTGGTTTGAAAATAAGAACGTTTTTAGGGTTCCTTATCCAAGGGGTAAAAACTGGACCTTTTACTAAGACTCCACTATCCGTCTGTCGGTCACCAGGATGTATCTCATGATCCATGATAGACAGTTGATGCCGCCGTGTCGTGATTTCTTTCTATTGCCGTTACAACAACAAAAAGAGAATCAATTAAATATTTAAATGGGGCTCCCATACAACAATAGTGATATTTTTGTGATAATGGTACGGAACCCTTTGTACGCGAGTCTAACTGACACTTAACCAGTTTTCAATTAAGTTGATTTGCGCCATAATAAAATCATAGAACATAAGTTATATATTTGAAAACGCATGATATTTTTTTAGTTGCACAACGAGCGACTAAACACTTATTTTTTATAGTGGAGAAATGCAGCCTTATGCACCGTTCTACCACCACGGGGGGAGCGGTGGGGATGTGTGGGGCTCCCAACTGGCCTAAGGGTGGTGGGTGACCAGTGGTTTACCCACTAAAACTCTTACCGCTATTCCTCGCACGCGTTCGAACACGGGGACACGTTCGTGCTCGTCCGAGTCTAATAATCCAAACCCTGAAAAGGTGTAACCAATTTTCCCATCATAGACACTAATTACACACTAGCCTTTACATCTTCAGGACATCGAAAAATAAAAAAACCCCATTAGATACGATTCCATTTCCATAATCCACTACTCCGTAGCCAACTGGAAAACTCGGTCAATGGTACAACGCGTTCACGTAAGCTTTTGGCTGTCAAAACTACCTTCTTATAACTAGCTATGAGATGGTATGTGGCAGAAACAGTAACATTGCAATGTAAGCTCTACTCTACCACACATTAGGGAACCCACGCGGTGATGTAGAGGTAATAACGTGCCCATAACCGTAAACATAGCCCGTCGACTGCAATAAAAATCCATTCTTGCGGAAATAACAATCAATTAGCTGGGAATTCTACGAGAAATGTAGGTAGAGCTGTGTAAGCTAGTTGCAATTTACAGACCATCTTGTCGGAGTCTGTATCGGAACCGAAGAAAATCTTTCTATTCTACTTTTATGATAAACGCGATTTGTGATGATGTTATGATCATGTTTTGACTGTTACTTCTTCACGCTAACCAACTAAACCGATTGCAATGAAACTTAGATCTTAGTAGAGGGCTGGAGAAATTACACATGGACTACTTTTATCTAAATATCAAAAGTTATAAAAAGTCCAGGGCTCAGTAAGACCGTTCGGTCCAAGCCAACGTCGCGGTCGCCTGTTAGCTTGGTGCACCTGCTGAAGAACGGACGAGGCTCTGGGCCAGACTTTCCCTTCGGGGTTGAGGTCAGACGGCAGTCGATCCCGTAAAAGTCGAAGTTAGCCAAATAATTCATTATGGAAAGTACAAGTCAAATTAGCAAAACCATTGGGAATGTGTGCTTTGTAGGGTTTCGTAGTTACATAACAGAGATTTCAATTTGTAAAAGTGATTACAATAAAGAACAAAACAATACGACTCTGTGGCGCTTCGTGCGAAAGCGCGACTGCCATGCAGGAGGTTGCGGGTTCGATTCCCGCCGGGTGCAAGTATTTATGCTTATAGAATAAATATTTGTGTCTGGTCTGGGTGTCCCTCTATGTATAATATGTATGTATTTACAAAAGAAAAATAAATATAAGTATTATATCCGTTGTCTAGTCACCGTAACACAAGCTTAGTCACTTACCACGGAGCTAGATGACGATGTGTGTTGTTCACATAAATAAAAAAATTAAAAAAAAAAAACGAATTTGAACGAATTTGAATTTGAATACCTGAAAAAGTCTCAAAACGAGCATTTGAAACAATTCTAAAAGTAATAAACGCCACGCTATTAAGCCCGAAAAATGAGTTTAATTTTTTTTAAGTTTTTGTACCTTTTATCAAGTAAATCATAAACTGGTAGCTCGCTATAAAAGTGGGAATGTTTACAGCATTACGGCTCGCGGAGGAAATTTCTTCATTTATTCTTTAATCACGCGATGAGGATTCGAGTAATCCTTCGAGATGAGCTTTTAAAATGCCACACGAAGATTTAGGTACTTTCAAACTTCTATTTCAGTTTTACTACCTACCTAAACATTGTAAAGGTATAGGTTGCGAAATTATCTTTGTGGATTTGTAATTTTCCAACTTTGTTATGGAACATACAAAGTTAGTATGCCATTCAGCGGGGAAATGCAACCAGAATAATGGGCACTTTTGGCCTTTGAACACTGAACATAGTCAATAGAAGTTTACTTTATTTTTATTGTGGTTACTTTTTATTGATGTAGTGTAGTATTTTTTTTATTGAAACCAAAGGCCTAAAATAAAACTAAACTAAATCTAAATCAGCTAGTGGAGGAAAAAGTGGCCAGCATGCTGGCTGCATTGCCATGGCATTGCCCCGTTGTATACAAATACTTATTTTCTGGGGAAAATACAAGCCAGCATTCCGGTTACTTCTACCAAACGTTTACTTTTAAAAGATCTAATTTTGTCTGAGATTTAATTTAGTTTTAGTGCACTAGAGTTAAATTGAATAGGGATAAGGGTAAACTTCGATTCTAGTATTGGAAGATTTTTACGTATTCTACGTTGTATTGTAACGAAGTTTTCTTTTGTATATTTTTTCGATATTTTTATTAGGATGTTGAGTCTAACACAATCACAACACGGTTCAAATCTTTTGCGAAATAATATTTTCATTCGATTTCAAAAATCGAATCAATCATAAGCTAGAGAAACGAGATACCTACATGGTGAAATACCTACAATATAATAATATTTTAATTAAATATAATTTGTACCTAGTTGAAATTGCAGATCAAATCAATGAATATATAAATGCAAAGTTACTGTTTTTTGTCTATTTCTCCTCCTCGATCCATATTTTCCATTCTGTTAGTGTGCCTTATAAATACCTACAGGGGTAGGTATTTATAAAGAAGTCGAGCAATTATTTTGACTAAGTATTGCATTTGTCTCGCTTTCGTAAGTAATTTTCAACGTCTGCGAAAATACTAATTACTCGATTCGTCTATAAATAAGTGTAGTCTGTGTGAGTGTCCTAGATACGGATCACACGCTAAGTGCCCGCGGCGGATCCGTCCATCCCTGAATCCGCCCGCAAACCGCGCTAGTGTAATAAGGCCATAGAAGAGAAATATAGGAACAAATAAAACTAGAATATCCTTTCTTTTAATAACTACATAATCCATAATCCCTGTATACAATTAGCTGTAGATGTTCATAAAAAAAGAAAATAAATATGAATATAATGAAACTACAAGCGAGTTACGAGCGAGCCTACAAGCCGATATCAAATACGACATAAAAATAAACAAGTCCATAACTAGGTTACCATAGTTTGGTATTTGTATTAAAAGTTGTACGGAACACGAGTTCAGAATACAAATAGGGGTTCACACACGCTAAAAGTAGCTTAGATGAAAACAAAAATAGTAGATACGGTATATTCTAACATTACGTTTTCGAAAAATGAGCTAGAAATACCTACATGCATTTTCATAAAATTATTGTAATTTAAAAACTTAAAATTAAATAAAATTATTGTAATTTGTCTTTAAGAATGATTCAGGCATTTGTTAAATGAGCAAAAAGGCATTCTTATGGATTTCAAAAAGATAATCTCAGTGTGACAGCACGTGCTCACGCGGTAACGGTTCGATATACGACTGAGGCTAGTGCGTCAGCTAGACGCTGTTTTATCGTCTCATTTTCCGAGACTAGGTAACGTATCTGCTGTTTTTTGTTTACATCTAAGAAAAGGTATACTTACCTAGTAACAAATTGATGAGTAATACCATGTAATACCCACCCATCAAATCGTATAGAGACCACCATTTTTGTCGCACTTAGTTGATTACATGGTACCAACACCTCACACTAATTTGCTCAATTATATAATTGAGCGTTGGGCCAAGTTTATTTATCAAAAACAGAAAATAAAATACAAAAGCAAGGTGAAGTGTCAAATTAAGGTAAGAGTCTGTGTGAGTGAAGTCTGGAGTTCTGTTTGAGACGTCTTGGTGAACGCGAGGTCCTGAATTTTATCTTCGTGAAACCTAGTTATTTGCGTGTAAATTGTTTCGTTTTGGAGTGTAGTGAAAATAAAATTACAGTGCCGAACACGGAATTATCGCGTTACAAACAGATGCTCAAATGGAGTTGCAATAAAATTCGCCACCATTTTTTTGTACATTCCTACCCGCAATGTTAAAATTCTAAATGTCACATAGTGGTATATTCACGTGATATTGGCCCAAATTGCCCTTAAATGCTGGCAGAAAGGCCATAACTAAATAACTAAAACACAGTACTGAACTGAACTGAAGTCTGAGGCGATCCTAGTTTTGTTATGTAGGTACTGGAGATAAATATTGCAATAAATATAAATATTGCACGACGTTACACACAGCGCAATCTAGCCCCAAACTAAGCACTAGGCTTGTACTATGGGTACTAGACAACGGATATACTACATATTATACTTTTTTTTATAATATGATGAGTAATATTATAAAAAAAAAGTAATAATTATTTTTTTTAATTCTTTTTTTTTTTCTAGATACTTTGCACCAATTGATGGTGCTGTGAAGAGTTGTGACCTTACTCTTACTTTCCCGGGAATCAGTATAGTTTAAACGGTGAAAATGCAAGAGAAAAATAACATCTTTTATCCTAGAAAATTTATTTTCAAGGAAAAATAGCATTCAAAAATTTTCACTTGCGGCGAGGCTTGAACTCGCGTCTTTGGGTCAGTACCCCAACGTCCTTGACGACCCAAAGACGCGAGTTCAAGCCTCGCCGCAAGTGAAAATTTTTGAATGCTATTTTTCCTTGAAAATAAATTTTCTAAACAAAATAGCCTTGAGCTACATACAAAAATTAATAGAAATTTATCTTTTATCCTTTTATATTTAAAACAGAAAGAAGTAACGCTAGGCAACGTCGAAGTTGGCGAAACTTTTTACTTTTTGTACCAATGCTGAGCTGAAACCGACGCCTTTCGCTAAGTTAATATTGTCACCGACTGGAAACCGATGTTGGAACAAAAAAGAACACGATAGAACGGCGCGGCGCGGCGCGGCGATAAGTTTATGAGATTTGCATTTCTTTAGTAGCAGAAACTGGTTCGATTAGTCACATGAGTCAAAGAACACGAGTTTAAGACAATATAAACTATATTTTTACCCCCTTCTTTATAAACAGTTGCATAAACTCAACATAAACTATGTATCGTTTGTCTTGTATACGGTGACATGAAGTTTCAAAATTAACCTGTGACTCATTTTTGGATTTTTAATTTTAATTATAAATTTTAGAGAATTATGATGGTGTAATTGCCTACAATACACCATCATAATTCACTGAAATCTTTTTTTATATTTTTACTAGTCTTATCAATTTTTTTTATAATTTGGAGATATTTGTTAAAACACAACTACCTACACATAGAAGACGATAGATATCGCGGATCACTGAAGCTCAGGTAAAACATGCCGAAACTATAAGCCATAAGCGTTTCTTGTTGACTACGAAACCCAAAAAACCTAGGTAAACATGTCACATTCTCGTTCTAATAAATTGTCTGTTTTAAAACTGTGAATATCCACTTTCATAACCATCTGTACCTACGATTAGAACCTGTTGGCTAGACATGCTATTAGACGTAGACATGCTATTGCGTTCCCTCTGAACCGCGTTGCGCGCCAATCATTCCAATCAGTTTTTCAATCATTTTAAAGGCCGCTATTCATGCCCCTTCCTAACCCGCTTTGATTTCTCTCTTTTCACGCTTCAACGGCTTTAAACTCTCGATATATGATTGCTATTGATTGCGTCTGCTGTAAATGTTTGCAAATATGACTTTTTGAAGGAATTTCGAAGGCTTTTCAAAGTGTTTTAGTGACTTTTTGCAAATGAACAATTGCATTAAACGACTTAGGTATACCATTTATAAAACATTTTTTTTAATTTAAATTGAAATTTAAAAGGCTACATGCCTTCTCCGCCTTCTCTCCGCTCTCACCTCCCTCACAGCGTTCTTCGCAGCGAAGTAAACTAAGTTAGCTTACCTTAGCTCTGCATAATTAAGTCAGTCAAAACTAAGCTAAAGTAACTTAGTTTCGTTGGCTTTATGCTATGGTATTTACTAACTTTATACGGTATTTACATCCTTTACTAACTTTGCCTAAATAGGAAAAAAAAACAGGCTTATAGTGCCCATAGCTATTTTTTTTCTTACAAGAATGAATAAAAACAAACGATTTCACATTTCTCCCTGTAAAACACCGATGCAATCATCTAATGTTTATCAAAAAAATGTAATCTCTAATACAAGTACAAACGGCGCGAGTTTCCCGCCGTCAAAACATACGAAATATGATGACTTCGCTTATCTCCGGAGGTTTCTCGGTCTAAGAGATTTACAAAAATTACCGAATAATAGAGAAAACTTCTATTTTATTTATTTATTTATTTATTTATTTATTTATTTATTTGGAAATCCAACAGCTATTATAAAACAATAGAGATAGTGTAACAACAGAAAGCCAATTATAGGATCTCACGACTAACAATAAAATGTTAAATTAAAAATAAGGAGTGAGCTGACGACTTTACCACCCACAAAAACACAAGGACGTCGAAAAGATTATAAAAAAAGAAAGGAAATTTAACAAAAATATAACAAAAACAAATACATATCATTCACCCTCAAAGAAATGCTTAGTTAACCGCCGCCTCACAGTCTCAGCACTGGTACTGAACAAAACCAAATCTTTGTCAATACTCTCTACCAGCCTATTGAAATTACTACAGGCCCGCCATAGGTATGTATTTTGACCATAATTTGTACCCACCCTGGATATATAAATTGGCTGGAATGATCTTGTGGCTAGCAACGAGGGAACTCTCAAATTAATCCTACTTAAAAGATTTGGACAATCAATTCGATTCGAAGTTAGCTTAATAAGAAACACCATATCTGCTATTTCCCGCCGCTTGGACAAAGGGAGAAAATGAAATTTTCTACACAGTTGCTCGTACTGCGATGTATCGTATGGTACACCCACACGACCACACAGAAATTTAAGAAATTTAATTTGAACTTTCTCAAGTCTAGAAATATATTTGTCGTAACGCGGATTCCATATTTGAGTTGCATATTCTAGTATACTACGGACATAAGTACAGTACAAGATTTTCAAAGTTTTAGCTCTCTTAAAATGTTTAGAGTTCCTCATTATAAAACCCAATGATTTGAACGCTCTGGCAGTAACACTTTCAATATGCTCATCAAAGGCAAGTTTACAATCATGTATGACACCGAGGTCTTTAACAGAATTATTATGGACTAGATGCTGGCCCTTTAGAGCATAACGAGATGCTATAAGCTTGCTCTTACGCGAAAAAGTAACTACAGAGCATTTTAAAGGGTTCAAGTCAAGCTTATTCTCAAGGCAATAAGCATCTAATCGCCCCAGGTCAGATTGTAAGTTTGCTACGTCAGAAGAAGACTCTACAGCAGCAAAAATCTTCATATCGTCCGCAAAGCACAACAGTTGACTATAACGGAAACAATCTTCTATATCGTTAACAAAAATTAGGAAAAGGAGGGGTCCCAGAAGGGATCCTTGCGGGACTCCACTTGGTATAGTTACCCAGCTAGAAATGTAGTTACTGACTACAACTGCTTGTGTCCGATTATCGATATAAGAGCTGAGCCACCTCAATAAATCGCCTCTAATTCCCAATAATTGTAATTTAAAAACAAGCCGTTGATGAT
The DNA here is from genome assembly GCA_958496205.1 of Idaea biselata. NCBI lineage: Eukaryota > Metazoa > Arthropoda > Insecta > Lepidoptera > Geometridae > Idaea > Idaea biselata. Next base: position 11,198,535 of record OY292399.1, read on the forward strand.
CAATCCTGTCGAAACATTTACTGTAATCGGTAAAAACTACATCAACCTGCTTATTATTATTCATAGACGATGTTATGTATTCATTTAAGATCACCAAGTTGGACACCGTAGACCGACCCTTGAGAAATCCATGTTGAGCCTGAGAAAACGAGTTATGAAGAGCTTGATAAACTTGATTATATACAATTTTTTCAAAGGTTTTGGCTACAATACATAACTTAGAGATAGGGCGGTAATTACAAACATCTTGCCTAGATCCTTTCTTGTGGATTGGGGAAATGTAGGCCGATTTCCACAGTTTTGGAAAAATACAAGTATTAATTGATTTTTGAAATAGCAGAGATATGGGAATTGCAATCGACTTAGCACAATTTCTAAGAAAGATGGGACTCAAGTGATCAGGCCCTGCCGACTTCGACGGATCCAACTTCGTAATCAATTTATAGACCTCAGCCTTATCGATGACAACACTATGAATATCGAACATAGAAGGACTCTCACAATTCGGCATCGAGTCTCCGCCTAATCGGTCAGATGAAGAAGAAGCCAGAAAAGTTGATAGAAAATAATCTGAAAAAGCATCACATATTTCAGTCCCATAGCAAAAGTTCTGACCACTATAGTTTAAAGTATTGGGAATGCAGCTAGATTTTTGACGATTTTTTACAAAGCTCCAAAAATGCTTGGGATCTCTCTCTATGTTTCCCTCCACCGATGAGATATAACGATCATAACAACTACTCTCCAGGGATCTTACCCTATCTCGTAGAAGTTTAAATGTCTCCAAGTCAGATCTGTTCCCGTATTTATTGTACTTCGATAAAAATTTGGATTTCTCTTTTAGTAATTTGATTAGAGCTGTACAAAACCAGGCGGGGTAAGAGTTAGGGCGAACAATTTTGGATGGAATATGTCTTTCTTTGAGTTCATTAATAGTTTCATAGAAATAAGTGACGGCCTCCTCAAGGGACCTACGATCGAGTTCGGCAGACCAATCTATATTGTCGATTTCAGTGTTAATTTCCTCATAATTTCCTTTATTATAGAAATAACGTAGATACTCATGCGGTTTAAGAGCAGGTAGTCCAAAACAATTCACTGTCACTACTAACGGGTTGTGGTGGGCATCAACAGGTACTGCTAATGGTTCGTGACATTCCCTAACAGAGATATTGTACTTGTCATTCGACAATACCAGATCTAAGGTTCTGTTATTTACATTCTTAACATGATTAAATTGGTATAGATTATTTGATACTAATTCATCAGCAAGTAGGCGTTCATTGTCATTGGTTAAATTTGTAGGTGACAGATAAGGTGAATGACTACTGGGTTCCCACACAATATAGCGTAGATTAAAATCACCTAAAATAAGAAATTTATCACAAGAATAATTTAAGACGATCTCTTCCAGCTTCGCTAGGTAGTTAGCTAATTGTTCTGAGAAAGAAAACCCCAGGGCTTGATCGATTATATAAACGCTACAGATGTGAAGCCTAATTTTAAACCCACATTTATCCCTAAGAGCTAACGACAACCACAGGTCCTCGGCAGAAGAGTGAAATGAGGGCTGTGGGGTAACTGGTATATCTCTACGCACCGCTATCATCACCCCACCGCCTTTCGACTGCTTTGTAGCTTCATAATCACGATCACGCCTCCATACGATATACCTATTATCAAACAGTTCTGAATTGCCTATCGAATCCAAAAGCCATGTCTCTGTAATCACTATCACGTCGTAATTACTGTGACTCATGTTACGGTAAAAATCAAGAACCTTGCTGCGCAACCCTCTAGAATTCTGATAATATATATTCAAATCATTTATACCATCATAAACCATTTTTAAAACCATAGCAATAAATTTTAAGTAACGTCGTAGAAAATAACATTCGTAAATTAACAGTAACCCTAAGTTCAAATCCCAGCGAACAAAGCAAAAATACCTGCGTAGTACGTGTAGTGAAAAGCGTAAATATGACATGAAGCTTAGCATAATAATTGATGATGACCTCGCAATAATGAGCCAATAATAAAATCTTAAAAAGTAACAGTAACAAAGGTAATAAACATATTACCCTGTATTGCGTCGCGCAATCGGGTAAGACTAGCAAATAAATACTGTTAATATAATAAAAATGAAGTTTACAAGAAAACTTATCACTGTGTAATGATTCTATATTAAACAATAACTCTAATATTAACTTAACCTTCAAAACTAATATCTGAATTTGCACTATGCAACCGAGCAAAAAGCATAAAGGTACAAAAATTATAAAACTAAGACATATTATCCAATTTAATAAAAACAAAAACATTAACTTCCTTCGCGCCGCGTAATGAGTTAACAATAGTAGAAAAATACTATAATTAAAATAAAAATTGTTCATCAATAAGCGATAGTGTTTCACACGAATTGATTGTCCCTTAAATAAAATTATACACCCAACTTCCAGGTCAGTCAGTAATTGAGATAACAATAAACATGTTACCCATTTTAATATTACGCAATCTGATATAACTATTAGGCGAAACCAAAAATTGATCCATAAGCACCAAAATTGCATAAAAACAAAAGTAAATAAATTGTAAAATAAATTATTTAACCATGAAATTACCGAAATAAAATTACAAATTGACAATAAATAAGTTCTCAAGTGAAATATATTGAGGTAGGTACAGATTACAAATAATGTAGGCGCGTATACACGATGATGAATAACATAAGCGATGTAGGATTCATGTTCAAGCGCGTAGATAAGTATGAGTGCGAGAGAGATAGGAATAACACCCACCTGCGCGAGCGATCGCAACTGCATCACTCGAAGTGCAGGTAGTAGATGATATATAGACTGATAGATAGACAAAGCGATCAGCTGATTGACAGTGGAGGCGGCGACACCAGGCTGTGATAACGTTTGCATTACTAAGCAAATTATGCTATAAATAAGTGAGGTGAATGTTGGAAGTGAAATAATATTATGTTTATGAAAAGTTAAAAAATGGTTAATACAGCAGGGTACACACGGATAGAAACTAATTAAGCGATTTTGTTTAAATCTAGTTCTTTGGTGATTACGACCACTGGTGAAGTGTCGTTCCTTCTAGCGTGGATTTTTCCGTGCTTGACCCAGACGTAACTGAACTTGGCATCTTTAGCCCGGACTTTCGCCTTGTTTAGCAGGATCTTCGAATCGCTGTTCAGATGATCATTAACGTATACTCGTTGATTACTATTTGAGAAACCTAGATTGGAGGTCAATAAGGTTTTGCATGACCTAGCCGCCGCTGCGAAGTCGTCCTTCACATATCGATTTGTGAAGCCAACAATAATAGATATTAGATTTTATGATATGGATACACCAAACCAGCGATTGACACTATTTACACTAAAGTTGCAAATAATGAAACAACGAACAATATCGTGAGCCTGTCGGTTAGGGTGAAGTTTTGAGAAAATTAAAATTAACATTATTATACTATACTTTGGCCTATAATTCTTGTTAGGTTAGGTTAGGCTTTATTTTGTCCACTCTGCCAAGTGTGGATATAAGTATATACGTATATAGTATAGAAAAAATAATCATAAGAAAAAGGTTATTGCACTATTGCTAGTGCATTGCACTATTGCTAGTGCATTGCACTATTGCACTAGTGCTAACCATCTATTGCACTAAAATAGTTTAAAAACCTTTATACATTATTAAATATACAAAATCATTAATAAGAAATTACATAATATATCAAGATGTTTGTACATTAATTGTAATAAATATATTGATGAATAATAAATGAATAGGCTTTGATGTTCTTTCTATTTCACACTACCATTAAATATCTTGTCTTCTCTCATCTCCGGAGATTTCTCAGTTCTCACCAAACTTCCTAAATTAAACCATAAAGTGTGTACTTAAAGTCGATATTCCTTCGACGTGTAATGATCCTGTTCTCTCGAATTAGGTCGGAGATACACAGGTGTGTGCCACATCTTTTGACATCTTGATAAATGGGCTTGTATCGGATTTGCGGACAACACGATACTCTTGTTATTGAAATATTGATATTTCAGATCAGTTTATTTAATTTAAATAATAAACTAGACAGACTTTGCTAAATTGAAAATTATTCTGCCGGAATTATGCTAAGTAAATCGGATTTTAAGGAGAAGCATTTTTTTCAAAAACTTGAATTTAAAATAAAATTAATAAAATAATAATTAATACGGCTAGTAATAATTCTTACTCAAATCATTACCTACAGTAGGTACACCATCATTCATAATTCACTAAAATAATTCAAAATAAAATCCAAAAATGATCCCTATGTATGGTACCCAAAAGGGTGGCTGCATTGCCTCTTTGGATAGTCCAAAGTACAGCAGCCCTTTGCTTGACCACCGGAAGCTAAAACAAATAATCGCAATATTTAGATTTTATAGCCGCATTCCAATTAAGCAGCTTAAATCTTAACTTATATTTAAGCAGCAACATCATTCTAGAGCGGCAAATACAAAATATAATTTCGTTTTTAACTTGGTATTTTTTGCGATAATCTGGAAAAAGTCAGTCCAAATTCGAGGGCCGGAAGTATCACACACCCTTATCAAAGTTTCATGAAAATCAAACTGCAGACCTACATACTTAACACATCCTACTAATATTATAAATGTGAAAGTTTGTAAGGATGTTTGTTACTCTTTCACGCAAAAACTACTGTACCGATTGCGATGAAACTTGGAATATAGATAGCTGGATACCTAGAATAACACATAGGCTACTTTTTATCCCGTAATTCCCGCGGGGTCGGGACTTACGCGGGTGAAACCGCGGGGCGCAGCTAGTCGTTAATAATTTATTTTAGGTTTTACTTACCCAGTGGTTACATTATCGCGATAACGCAAAGATTCGCGTCGTCACTACACGTGTGGCCAAAGAATTCATACTATCGCGATGTCTTACATTCAAGCACTTTATCGTAGATCGTGTATACCCGGTATACGTCCGTGTATCCCCGGCATAGAATAGGGTTATACGGGAAGCATCTCTTCCCGTGGGTGTCGTAAAAGGCGGCTAAAGGATCTGAGGGAGACTAGCAAACCTTAAGTCCCTAGAAGGTTTGGTGTCAGGCAGGCGGCCGACCGTAAAAATATTGCCAAATTCCAAATTACCTACTGTGCCGACCCCAAATTATTTAGGGTTTTAGCGGACTCTCATCAAGGATCCAACCGGGAACATCGCTCAGATGAGAAGAAGAAGACTTTGTCGTAGATCGAACACGAAGTTTCTATCGCAACAACGCAACAACTCTATGTAGCTATAGCATTAGATAACACCTGCATACCAATAAATAAATCTAGTAGAGTGTAAGCGCAACTACTTGTAATTCAGCACCGCAGAGTCCACGTGCGACCGCAAACAAACCGACAATTTATGCAATCTCTAGTTTAGTACTAGACGATCTAGTACAATTCCAAGGTATCTAGTAATTTTAATGTTACCTACTTACATTAGATAAAATACTTGACGACCTCTGTGGCGCGTCGGGCGAATGCACGACTGCAATGCAAAAGGTTGCGGGTACGTTCCCGCCGGAAGCAAATATTCATAAGAGGTTATGCCACAAAAAGCCCGAATCGAATATAATTTTCTTAATTCTTTTAATTTTCTGATGCCGTTTAAAAATCATGAAAATCATTCAAATTCATTATTATAGTCTACGGCGTAGAGCTATCGTAGCATCTCGTAGCGATTTGTAGCATCTCGTTTAGGGGTGTGTTTTGTGGCTGGTGCGTCGCGGGGCGGTCTCTTTGATTAGTTATAAGATTCGTTTTGTTGTATCTGTCCTCATTGTTTTTTTTTGTGAACATTGGTTACCTAATTCTAGATTATTTTTACAAAATGTGAGTTAATTAATATTGATACCTATTGAGCTAAATATTATTAAAAATAACAAAAAAATAAAGATCATTATTCACAAACATTTAACTGTAAACCACATCTAATACGGTCAAACCATTTTTGGAGATAAATGAAAACATATTAGATTGCGCACAGACAAACAAACAAACAACCTCTTACCCTCTTACCGATTAAATCGGTAGGGTAAGAGGTTGTTCGTTTGTTATTAGTTATTAGTTGTTCGTTTGTTATTAGGTTATTTAAAACCGTTACAGTATAAACTATGAGATATTCATGAGATACAGCCTGAGGACATACAGTAGAGTCTTAGTAAAAGAAAGTATCCAGTTTTTACCCTTTAGGTACGGAATTCTAAAAAAGCTTAAAAGCCTTGAGCAGCTAGTGAAATTGAACTTTAACATGAAGGTCAAACGACAAGACGACTTGTATTAAGAGAGACTTAAAGCCTTTGGAACAAGGGCAGCCTGAACAATGAATAGATTTATTTGCTTTAAACAAAAAACATTAAGTTTTTAACTCTAGAGAGTGGACATTAAAAAATACTTTATGATTTTTCTTTTCAAAATGTTTGAAAATTAATAAAGTTATTTATTTATTTTTCCGTTATCTTTTCAAGCGTTTGAGGTATTTCATCTTATTCTAGCTTCACGAAAATAACCAATCAAACATTATTAAAATTGGGGTTCACGGTTTCGGTTATTATTTATATACTCAGAATAAGATCAAAAATGGAAACAAAAAACTCTAACATTTATTTCAAAGCGACAGCTTTTTATTTACTTTTGCTTTTGATATTCATCATCATTCGAGCGATGGTCCCGGTCCCGGTTGCATCTCTCTCGAGAGCCTATGCCTTTGATATTTAACAGTTCTATGACATTTTTGATCTAAGATTTAAAGACAGAGTATAGTTTTATTCAGGGTTAAACTTACCTACTTAAGTGCCCTATCTCAAAATACACTACATTAATTTCTAACCCAATTAAAGTTGATCGGTAGTCAGATATCCTCTCAGTACCTATTATATCCTTCCAGCGGGCCGGGTCGCTCGTTTCGCTCGAGCCGCTCGCTCTTCGCAGGACCACTCGGAAACTCAATTACGAACGGCTAGCAAATTGGAAAGTACTCCAGACAATGTTGCTGAAACTTTATAATTATTCTATACAATTAACTGTAATTTGAGTGCTTGTCTTATTCAAGTAGTTACTTTGTGATGGAGAAATAATTGTATAGCTTTTTGATAAAGCACTTACTGCGGTTGGTGCAAAGTCAAAGTCGAAATAGCTTTACTCACTTATGATCTCACATGATCGTTTAAATCGTGTTATTGATTGGGAGCCTATAGTTGGCAACCATACCTCATCGAGTACCAAGTGGAGACTAATATGGTAGAAAGAACACTAAAAGTTATGCCTTAAGAACTCGATCAGCCGCGATTCAGCCTGGGCCCGGCTTCAGTCAGCCCGTTTTAAGAGAAGCAATCGAGGGGTCAACCCTACCTCATAGGCTCCTAATCTATTACCATAGTACACAAAAATAATAGCATGCAAGCTGGCCTGTTTTCGGAAAAAGGGTTTAACCCACGTGACTCGTCCGTCCAGAACAACCATATTACAAATTAGGTGACCGGACCGTGCAGTAACACATATTAGGCTACTTTTTATCTCGATATTCCCACTGTATTGGGCTTACGCGACTGAAACCACGGGCACTGCTAGTTGTACAATATAAAATAGTAAACAATGCTTCTCTATCAAGAAATAATGCGATGCCACGACGCGGTACCGCGGTGCTCCGTGCGACCGACCGGGCGGCCGCGAGCGACCGCTAGCAATCCCCTGATTGAGATCGTGCTCGACCACGGAGCGCACGGCTCAAGTGCAGGGAGTCTTGGCTACATTAAAATATTGTTGAAATACTAGATTTTATTAAAGAAAAACTACAACTGGTGACTGTTGATAGCAAAAACAAATATTCCATTTATTTTTATACTAGCTGCGCCCCGCGGTTTCACCCGCGTAAGGCCCGATCCCGCTGGATTTATGGGATTAAAAGTATCATATGTCGTTCCCCTGGTTCTAAGCTACCTCCGTCCGCACCAATTTTCAACCAAAGTGGTTCAGCCGTTCTCTAGTTATAAATTGTACTACTTTAACACGGCTTTCTTTTTTATATATATTATAGCTGTGCCCGCGACTACGTCCGCGTTGCTTGAACACCTACCTAGCGCTGTGCAAAAAACCTAAGTTAAACGGCCGTCCATCGAAGTACAGATATTGCCATCATCATCAGTGCTTCGCTGGTCGTCCGTTTATGTGTGGGTTTTTGCACAGCGGTAGGTAAGGTGTTCCGTTCACTACCTATCGTTAATTAATCATTAATTAATATATAATAATATTAGCAGGATGAAGGTTATGCAGCAGCATTATTCATATTGGTGTTAATACTTTAAGAAGTGTTGTCATGTTGTGGTAAGCCTGGGGAATCAAGACTATGTAAAAAAAAACTTGTTCACCGTCGTCCGTCGTAAAATTACACCTTTTTAAAACGTAACGTCAGCGCGATCTAATTTGACCAGTAACCTCATCTATTGAGCATTGACGTAAAATTGTAAAAAAATAAGCTAATGAAACATCAACTTTTTAAAACGTAACGTCAGCGCGATCTAATTTTATCAGTAACGCCATCTACAAACGATAATATCAGCGTTTTCTTATAAAATGTCAGCCCTATTTTACCCTGTCAGGGGATGTCGGTACCTAACAATTAACCTAATACCCGACTTTCATACATCTAACTCTAAAAACAAAAAAGTTTCATACACCCCTTCAACCCTTATTTTACACCCTCAGAGGGTGAATTTCCAAAAACCCGTTCTTAGTGAGCGCCTACGTCCTAAAAGGAACCCCCACGCAAAATTTTAGACTCCTAGCACTTGTAGTTTCTGAGATTTCGTGATGAGTCAGTCAGTGATTTTCGCTTTTATTATATAATAGATGATAGACGATAGACGATAGGCGATAGGCGATAGGCGATAGGCGATAGGCGATAGGCGATAGGCGATAGGCGATAGGCGATAGGCGATAGGCGATAGGCAATAGGCGATAGGCGATAGGCGATAGGCGATAGGCGATAGGCGATAGGCGATAGGCGATAGGCGATAGGCGATAGGCGATAGGCGATAGGCGATAGGCGATAGGCGATAGGCGATAGGCGATAGGCGATAGGCGATAGGCGATAGGCGATAGGCGATAGGCGATAGGCGATAGGCGATAGGCGATAGGCGATAGGCGATAGGCGATAGGCGATAGGCGATAGGCGATAGGCGATAGGCGATAGGCGATAGGCGATAGGCGATAGGCGATAGGCGATAGGCGATAGGCGATAGGCGATAGGCGATAGGCGATAGGCGATAGGCGATAGGCGATAGGCGATAGGCGATAGGCGATAGGCGATAGGCGATAGGCGATAGGCGATAGGCGATAGGCGATAGACGGATGACGGATGACGGATGACGGATGACGGATGACGGATGACGGATGACGGATGACGGATGACGGATGACGGATGACGGATGACGGATGACGGATGACGGATGACGGATGACGGATGACGGATGACGGATGACGGATGACGGATGACGGATGACGGATGACAGATGACAGATGACTACTTGAACTGCCACGCGATGTCACCCGCGTAAGGCCCGATCCCGCGGCAATATGGGGATACAACGAGCGTGTTATGGAAGAACATCTTAACCGACAGAATTTCGTAATTTCACTTTTTTATCGAAACGTGTAGCTAAAATTATTTGACACCTATTGCGAAGACCCTTATGTTCGTATTTGAATAAATGACAAAACTATAACGGAAAATATTTTTTATCGTAAACAACAAAATCAAAAGTTTAGAAATTATGAACTTAAAAATGATCGCAAGCGCATTATCGTAAGTGACATTTGTTGCTTACGATAAAATAATAAAAGACTTTTATGCATAAATCAGTGTTGCGTTTCGTTTTTGTATTATTGATTAGGCTGCTCGCTCTGTGAGGACGCGCCTAGAGGCGCCTTAGAGCAAAATCAAAAGCCGACACTCGATGGCTCGCGCGCTCGGTCGCCCACCCGCGGCAGCGCGCGCATCATTCAACGACATTGCGTTTAGTTTTTATAGAAAGACACAATCATTTTATTAATTTTTTTGTTTATTTCAATAAACAAAAAAATAAATAAAACAACTATTACACAATATGTTCGAATTGAAGAAAATCGGATGAAAGTTAAAATTTTGTCAAATAAATAGTCAATAGGCACGTCCACACTAACCGAGCTGCTTCGCGCGGCAAATGCCTCGCGAGGCTGCTCGCTCTGTCGCTCTTCGACAAAATTTTAAGATCTTTGGGCCCAAGCCAACCTCACCTGCTAGCTTGGTGCACCTGCTGATGAACGGACGAGGCTCTGGCGCAGACTTTCCCTTCGGGGTTGGGAGGTCAGACGGCAGTCGCTCCCGTAAAAGTCAAAATCAGCCAAATCAATATGGAAAGTTGCAAAAGAGTTTATAGCCACAGGGATAGGGCGCCGCCGCATATCGGCGCGCAGGAGCTTCGCCTGACTCCTGTGGTAAGTGGACGAGGGCTACCGTGCCACGGGCGGGCACGGCCAAAGACGTTAGCCCCGAAACACCAGGTAAAACTCCGCTTCGCAACGTGGAACATTGGCACGCTAACCGGACGCGCTAGGGAGCGAGCTGACGTACTTTCCAGGCGGATGGTGGCCGTGGCGTTCCTGCAGGAGACTCGAAGGAAAGGCAGCAGATCCCGGCTCATTGGGAATGGCTACAAGCTGATCTACACGGGTGCACCTGGTGGAGAGAACGGGGTGGCTGTGATGCTCGCTGAGGGGTTGCAGGACGATATCTTGGAGGTGAATCGCTTTAGCGACCGACTTATGTGCGTGAAGGTGCTTATTGGGGGGGTTCCTACCCACTTAGTAAGTGCTTACGCGCCACAGGTCGGTTGTAGCGACGCTGATAAGAGGTCATTTTGGGATAAACTCGGCGAGATCCTTGGGGCTATGGCAGTCGGAATGCGGAAGGGGAAGAAATCCTGCGTACGTGTGCCACTGCCGACCTGGCACTCGTGAACACATATTTCAAAAAGAAGCCCGACCACTTGATCACCTACAGGAGCGGGGGGCGCGCTACCCAAATCGATTTTCTAATCACTAGGAGACACCATTTTGGCAACGTAGCCAACTGCAAAGTCATACCCGGTGAGAGTCTCACTGCCCAGCACCGTATCCTTGTCATGGATCTCTGTGTAAAGACCAGAGACAAACGACCGGAACCATGTCAGCACCGAATCAGATGGTGGATGCTTGATGAAGTCAAGTCCCAGATGCTCAAAATAATAGCGTAAGTGACAGATTTTGGAAAAACATAAGAAATAACGATCAGAAAATTTATCTTAAGTGACAAAAGTACCCTTTATATGAATCTTTTTGTAATTGTGTCAATAATAACATAATATTAAAAACATATTCTATAACATATCCAGAATTTGTCTCTTTATGTCTTAGGATGTAAAAGTTATTAAAAAAATTCGTCTCTTGTAAAGTTTTCAAAATGTCGGTTAAGACGTTCTTCCATAACACGCTCGACAATTTAAGTAGCTTTGTAATCCAGACCTCTAGCTATTTGCTTACAAAGTTTTATCGCAACATTACAAGCTTTAGTAGTTTTTGGGTGAAAATTCACACTGCGACGGAATGGAATCAGTTGCCTGAGTCATGCCTAAGTCAAGTTTTGTTTTCAAGCGAAACACAACTACTTTTAAATGATTATATCTATACTATAATCATTTAAAAGCAGTTGTGTAATATATAACCCTTTCCATCCTGTTGCCTGGAATTAATCGCATTTTTGTCGCCCATTTGTACAACATTTTACTTTTATGCTTCCTGTCTTACTTGATAATACTTGTAATCTTTCTTTCTTTCTTTCCGTGTAGTGGCGTACTTAATACTTGTAATGTGTGTTTACTAATTGTAATTGTTTATTTTGCAAATGAAGCATTCATTCATTCATTCACTATTAAAAAAAGAATCAAGCTAAGTACCTACTTCTCGTCCTGTTAAATTGTATCCCGTTGACGGGACAAATCTAAATGTATTCGACATTTTGACGATCACATGAGTAAAACAATTTATCCGATCAACGCTAGCAATTTATTTCATTTCCTTTAAAATGGTGGAAAGTGATTAGATAAGTGAATTTAAGCATCTACATAATGTCTACGTGTGGATACAGTCAGTATAAGAAGTAGGTGACACAATTTATTAATTGTAAGGATTTATTGGAAAAATAGGCTCATGGTTGAGTAAATGAGTTAGTTTACTCAACCATGAGTAGCATTCAAAAGTAGCTCTCATGTTACTTTTTTTTCTAAACTTGTTCTTGGACCGCCATTTCACGGAAAATGCAACCTTCATGTGCCTTCATGTCAAACATGATAGGCCATCCCTCCCTATGTCCCAGACTAGACAGGCGGAAATGATTAAGAAGACAGTTTAAGCTTTTTAAATTAAAGAAAAAAAAGTTGAGAGCTCCTTTTGAATGGCTGGCGGGCTATGGTTGAGTTTGTGTACTAAATTTACTTTCAATACGTAATTAAGACCCGGTAAATGGTGATGACTAAGGTGGTGTAGACAAAATGCATTTTAAAAAAGTTTTATTACCAGAAAGTTGTCAGAGCAACTTTTGCTGCTGACTGTACTGTATTAATTTACGTGTACACGTTCGTAGACTTTATTAATTGGCGCGGTATATACATACATACAGCCTACCTTATAGGTGTCTGAAATTACATCTCGACTGCTGCTTAAATTAGTGAAATTTTGTAGCTGTACAGCGGTTAAATCAGCAATTATAATATATGCCTGATTTTGATTAATCTACACCAATATTATAAAGAGGAAAGATTTGTATTGTGTGTGTGTGTGTGTGTTTGTAATGAATAAACTCAAAAACTTCTGGACCTATTTCAAAAATTTCACCAATAGTAAGCTACATTATCGAGGATTAACATAGGCTACTTTCGATACCGATATTCCCACGGGATGGGGACTTACGCGGGTGAAACTGCAAGACGCAGCAAGTATAATATAAAATTAAAATATTCCTCATTGAAAATAGAGTTTAAAATGTAAATTAAAGGTAATAAGACCACATAGTGCAGCACGAATTGCGGGCACAAAAACCAAAATGAGTTGTCGGCTGCATTGTACCGACAAGCCAACATTTTAAATTCATGTTTTAAAATTCACGAATGTAAAATAAGAGAGATGTACATTAAATAAAAACGTTTATCTACTTACAAACATCGCGTTGGACTACATTTGAATTTTGTTCCGAGTTTTAAATTGAATTCGGTGCTTGAAAACTAACGTAGTAGGCTTGTATTTTTAACCCCCGACGGAAAAAGAGGGGTGTTATAAATTTGACGTGTCTGTGTGTCTGTCTGTCTGTCTGTCTGTCTGTCTGTCTGTCTGTCTGTGTATCTGTCTGTCTGTCTGTCTGTCTGTCTGTGTATCTGTCTGTGGCATCGTAGCTCACGAACGGATGAACCGATTTGAATGTAGTTTTTTTTGTTTAATAGGTGTCATTTGCGCGAGTGTTAGCTATAGCGCTTAGCTATGTTTGATCAAAATCGGTTCAGCCGTTCATAATATATGTTGGTTGAAGCTCGGAAATAAAAACCGAATGTTTTCAAATATGCCCGAGTGGGGTATCAAATAAAAGAACATGACTGTTGTGACAACAATATGCAAGTTTCATCAAAATCGGTTCAGCCGTTCAAAGTATATGTAGGGTCAAACTCGGAAATAAAAACCGAATGTTTTCAAATATACCCGAGTGGGGTATCAAATAAAAGGACGTAACTTTTGTGACAACAATAAGCATGGTTAATCAAAATCGCTTTTACAAAAAGGGTGAAATAAAAAAATTAAATTAAAAATTTAAAAAACCCCCGACTTAAAAAATCTTCAAAGTTAAAACAAAACTAAACTTTAAAAAGGCAAAAATAATAAGCCGAAAACAAATTTCATGTCTCTGAGTAGGTACGTGGTACCTTACGTTCCCGCGTCGGGGGACGCGGGAATGTGTCACAGAAGTTGATGGTAACCGACCCGTGCTTATAGTATCTAACGTTCCACGTACCACGTACCTACTCAGAGACATGAAATTTGTTTTCGGCTTATTATTTTGCCTTTTTAAAGTTTAGTTTTGTTTTTTAAAGTTTAGTTTTGTTTTAACTTGGAAGATTTTTTAAGTCAGGGGTTTTTTAAAATTTTAATTTAATGTACTATCTAAATAATTAATAAAATGTATATGTCTCTAAAATTCCTTGTCCTGACTGAGTGATGAATCAACGCACAGCCTAAACCACTGATTTTAGAGGGCTGTTGAAGAGTGTGTTCTTTTATGATGTAGGCATCCGATAAGAAAGGGTTTTTTTGAATTTCCCACGGGATCCAGCTTGTGCGTAATATTTAACATAATTTGTTAATTTCACCATTTTTTTCGTTACCCGCTTATTTGTTCTACTGTAGGGCTTGTACTCGGCGGGAATCGAACCCTGCACTGAACAAGAACCAGACCTGCATTACAGTCGGGCCTTCGCCCAACACGTCACAGAGGCCGGCTAATTAGGCAAATCATTGAAATATATTATGTGTTATTTATTTATTAGTATTAAAATCTGAAAATTATACCGAATTAATGCATGCTCTATCTATATAGGTTAACTAGTTAATTAATCGTTACAGGAAATTGGGTTTCGTTGCTAATTAAAATGCATCTGATTGAACATTCGCTAATGTAGTGGCGCTTTGCGCAAATTAATTATTTTACCAAAATTTAAGCAATATCACTATCTATTTAAATTGATGGAACAGCTATATCAGAAATATTAGGTAAGTATGGGTATATACAGGATGTTTCGACGAGGGGGTATTAAGCCGAATGGGGGTTGTTCTAGAGGTCTAGGCGAACAACTTTTATTTTACGACTTTTGGAAATTCAAACTTTTTTTCGAAAATTTTAAAGTTGTATTACTAAAAAAAACAGCTGTTTTTGTAAAAAAAAAAAGGCAATTAATGTTTAGATTGTAGTGGTCCAAACTAAATAAAAGGGCACCTTAAGGCCAATGACCTCAAACTCTAAAAAACAGCTGATTTTCATGGAAACTTTAACCTCAAAATTTTCGAAACCTACTTCGAATTTCCAAAACTTGTAGAACAAAAGTTGTTCGCCTAGACCTCTAGAACAACCCACTTTCGGCTTAATACCCCCTCCTCGGAGCACCCTGTATATGCTATTCAGCTTTCAGGTTACATTTCGAGAAAAACCTATTGAGAAACTAGGTATGTAGGTAGATACAACCTAATAGAGGTGATGTCTCAAACATTTATTTGATTTTCCTTTTACGCGAAACGAATATAAGAGACGCTGTAGTGCTGACAATATTGTTACGTCTATCGTAAAATAAATCAAAAATAAAAGTAGATGGATAACGCCTAAAAGTCCTAAAACATCAGAAGCATCATTGAATTTGGGGAAGCGTTACTTCAGTGGATTGCTTCATCCGTCTTCCTTCTGTAGCCATATCTATACTGTTAAGACTGAGATGAATGAAAAAAAAAACACACATTCAATACTAATCGAAGTAGACGTCTGCACACACGTCCGAGTCTTGTTCGGTTTTTCTCGTGAAAATCGTAAAGTCGCATTAGCCGTGTCCCCCGGGTACGGCTGTGTTCATTTCGGATCACGTTACAGTGTTGGTACTGTAGGTATACCTCTACTCACCAACAGAAGTCTGTCCGTTGAGACTGCACGTAATTAAACCTTGTTTATTGCTTCCTCGGCAAATAAATATAAAATACGGCAGTCTGTGATATTTACTTGTCAACCTAATCCTGCTTCTTTCTACGTGTTACTTCTACTTACTTACTTATACGTGTACTTATAGTACGTTTTTTAATTTCAGACTATAATCTGACATTTTGATTCTTTGTATTTGACATTTTTCTCTAGAAAGGTATGTATTAAAAACGAAGTATAGGCGCGAAATTTGTTTTTAGGATAACGTTCCCATTAGGTAGAAACGGAACCCTTTTACTAAGACTTTACTGTGCGTCTGTCTGTCTATATTATCGAGACAAGCGTGCTTCATGTTAGACCGCATTGATTCTTACCATCTGGTGAGAACAAGGTTAAACATTCACCTATCTAATAAAGTCTAAGAAACAGAAAACGTGGAGAGCAAACTTAGAACCGTGCTTATTATAACCTTAGATGAAAACAAAAATAGTAGAAATACGGTATATTCTAACATTGCGTATTCGAAAAATGAGCTAGAAACACCTACATGCATTTTCATAAAATTATTGTATTTAAAAACATTTGTCTTTAAGAATGATTAAGGCTTTGTAAATAAGGAAAAAGGCATTCCTATGCATTGAGTTAATAAGTAGTAACTGTATCTCAATGTTCCTATGGATGTCAAAAAGAGTGACAGCACGTGCTCACGCGGCAACGGTTCGACATACGACTGAGGTTAGTGCGTCAGCTAGACGCAGTTTTATCGTCTCATTTTCCGAGACTAGGTACCGTATCTTTAGTTTTTTTGTTTTAATCTAAGATTATAACACATGATGAGTTCATTTGCTTAGCTGCACCTGCCTATCTTAAATGGTCGTGTGTGCAACGCTTGGCGCGGTCATTACTTGGATGGGTGACCCATAATTTGTGTAGCAAAAAAATACTTTCTCGAGCTCCTCCGTGCTTCGGCAGGCACGTTAAGGTTAGTTCGCTTCGGCTGCTATCAGAGATAACAATTGGATTGTTATCTCTGATAGCAGTCAAAGCCTTAGCCGACCTGAAAACTATAACGCTAGGTGAACCACACAACTACACTACACATTTTTAAATTCGAGTAACCTATTTTTTAAACTTACACATAACTTACATGGTTGTTCTCACTACAAATATCATTATACAACGGGGAATTTACCATGTTTAAACTTGTTTTTTCATTGAGCTTCGTCTCGTAAACAAGCCAGTTGAAATTACTGGCAAAATATCGAGCTCAACTTCGAGTAGCTATTCTAGTAACCTAGTAGGTATTAAAAATCCGTACAATCCGAAATGCATTATTCTATTACGGAAGCGTGTACACGTTAGTTGATTTTGGTCCGTTGTTACGTGCAGGGTAACTCGAACACAGTCCGCACCTGAAATATTCAGCGAGGCCGCTCCTCCTTTATTCATTCGACCATCTGTTGTCTCGCTTTGTTACCTCCAGCTTACCTCCGGATTGTCTAGGGTTGCTGCTTACTTAAGAACACATTCAAAAGCTAAGTAACTTTAATTATTTAAAGAAATGCATTTCAAAAATTTGCTTCAGGACTTGAACCTTGACATTCCGTGTCATGCGCTAGCCAATTGCGCCATATGTGCCCGTTCTGTCGTGATGAAATTATGAACTGCATCTCTTCCTCGCTTACGACTGAGAGTACCTACTGGTAGTGATCCAAGTGTAGGAAACACTGTAACTTTTGCATGAAAAGCGAAGTATGTAGGTATGTAACAATAAGTATCTTTGTAATTAGAAGGTATTGTTTTCTGAAAAATATATCGAGTACGTTCAACAAGAAATCTTAATTTATATTAATTTTGTTATTATTGATAGGTTCTATTTTACAAAATGAGATGAAAATAAATATCTTTCTTTGAAATCATAGTTTTTTATTGTGAAAGTTTGCGTGTAAGTAACTAAGTGAATTTGTATTTTTGTTACTCCTTCACACAAAAACTACTGAATCGATTGCGAATCAGATAGATTAGGAAAGGGTTTTTCGGAATTTCAACGGTATCGGGTCTCACGCGGGTAAACCGCAGGACACAGCTAGTAAATACACAAATAAACCCTTTGGCAACCCTACGCTCATTGATAAACGTAGAGAGAGAGCATGCACGCATAAATTGTAGAAAGCTCCGTTTCGTGCAGTGACCGTCCCTGTTTACCCGTTGCTACTACCCGTATCCGGTAGGTCTCCGGTAGGTCGCACTGACCATTACTACCTAACCTTCTTCTAAGGTTATTTAAAATCGAATTGGTTTTCCTAGTCAAAATCGGTGACTTTTCAAAGTTGTGAGTCGTACAAAGCAAGTCCCTTTTGTGGGAACCCTTTTGGGAACCCGCGAGCTCTAGTTCTTTAAGACGATGGGGTACTGACCCAGAGACGCGAGTTCGAGCCTCGTTGCGAGTTAATTTTGAGGTTGTTTTTTCCTCAAAAATATTTTTAGTAGATAAACCTAGCCAGAGCATTAAAAAAACTACATAATTACGAAATAGACATTTATGGTAATTGTCACTTTTTATTTTAGAAAAATCTGTTAAAAATACTGTTTAGAAACAGTATTTTTATCAGAGTTTTCTTTTTATTATAGGTTTTATTGTTTTTATTATATTAAGCATTTTTATCAACGCCTTACGTTTCGAGGTCTTTCCAGTTCTCTTCATCAGAGGGAGACTGAGGTGTGCAAACGAATTTAATTTCAATCCACCATCGCGAAAACAATAGAAAAAAAACGCGTGGCACTCGGGGACTGCCGCGGTAAAGCTATTTCATAGCATTTTTTATCAACTTATGCAATTATATTTTTTATTTTTATTTTGTACCACGTTGCCATGGTAGGCGGAATGGGGGGTGTTAGGTTTTTTTCGTTACGAAATTTCTTCATTCAAAGCTCAAAGCCCGCGATAAAAGCTATGCAATAGCTTAAAATCTAATTCTGGAGGTGTCAGGAAAATTCCTGTTATTTGCTAAGTTCACATACTTTAGTTTACCTCATCGCCAAAACGGCACATAATTAAGGAACCAGAAGCACACTATAATGAAGACTGCAGTTTAATGTAGCAAGTGCTTTAGTTTTGTGGACCGAAATAGTTAAGGAATATTCGTGCTTTTAATACCTGTTCTAGAATGTTCTTTGCTAAGAGACAGTTTTAAGGTTACTCGTATGTTTAGATTTTAGAAAAATTAACTGTCAGAGTTACTTTCGCTTTTACCTATATATAAATGCGAAAGTAACTCTGTCTGTCTGCCACTTAATCGATTTTGATGAATTATTTTGGCATAGAAATAGATAGGACCTTAGAGAAGGTCATAGGCTACTTTTAATCCCGTAAATCCCGCGGGATCGGGACTTACGCGGTTGAAATCTCGGGGCGCAGCGTAAATGCTTGTTACTCTTTTATGAAAAAACTACTAAACAGATTGCGATTAAACTTGTTATGCAGATAGCTGGAGACCCGGGTTATCACAAATACCTACAACTTTTTATCTCGATATTCCCTCACGATTGAGAATCAAGCAGGTGGAACCGCGGGGCGCAACTAGCCGTAGCTTTTATCCTTTTCATTTATTTAATTGCACCAAAGAGGTTAAATAACAATAGAATTTCGTATATTTATCCTCAATAAACTGGGTCAAAAGTACACATTATACGTAAAAAACGACCTGCAGAATACTACAAAGTTTTTACAATAGCTGGAGTAAAAAACTGCAAGTAATTACTTTCCTAAGGAAATACTTTATTTTTAAGTCCAGTAGCAATGGTAGAGGTGTTTCACGCATTGAGATAGATAGAGATATTATATACTAGAGGTGATGTCTCAAAAAGCAGAACCAGATCGCGTGGCGTGCGTCGCGAATGGTTCGTCACGATCAAACGATGCCTCAGGTTGAGGCATGCGACGTTCGCAACGATCGTTTGATGCAAATGCTCACTGTGAGCACACACGTCCACACAGCCCGAGGCATGCGAGGCGATGTCAGGGAGATAAATATAAAAAAGTCACTGCAGCGCTGACAATATTGTTAAGTCTATCGTAAAAATTAAATAATCATCACGCTAAGATAGAATCGATAAATTACGATTCAAACGTCAAAAGCATCATTAAGTTAAAACGGTAGCGTTACCGCAGTGGCTGTTTACACAACTGTCATCCTTCTGATGTCATCACCATCATCCGAGCAATGTTCCCGGTTGCATCCCTCTCGAGAGCCCGGGGTCCGCTTTCCTACCAGGAATACCACTACTCTTTTCTCCTTACTTTACAAACGTAGTCGACTGTTTCTTCCTGCAAAAAAACCTAAACGTAGGGGCATGGGCATGGTCATGGCAGATATAAGTTTTATGGCATAGACATATTTGCTCTAATGTCTTTATCCAGGGAGGAAACAGTGGACTACGTTTGTATGGAGAAAGAGTAGGTAGCTTTCCTCTTAAGAACGTGGCGACTGTTACCATTTCCATACAAACTTAATACCAAAATAAATTATGAAAAATTTAGTTTTCTGCCTTCATCTAGTTTACATCTCATTTACATCTCATTTGTTTTATATAATTCCCAATAAAAAGTAATTTACGCTGTAAAAATGAAAATAATGATTCTCCGTTTTATTTCATTTCGAATGAATATAATAATAATAATAATAAGCCCGCAGGGCACCTTGAGGCGAGGTGTCGGGGAGTAGCGACCCCGCAGCTTCCCGAGCGCTCCAGGGGGAAACCACCGTTCCTCACCTCCGGCTTGCCTTAGTTGGCTGGTCGGAGTGAACACTGACGAGGAAGCGGTCCCCCGCCTCTGGCTTGCCTTTACCGGCCGGTCGGAGTGGAGTCGCGAGAGCAGAAATGCTCGGAGGATGGACACCTCACGTCAGTGATGAGCTGGCCCGCTCCACAGGATTACCTAGGATGGTTTAAAATCCGGTGAGGTTGCTCCATCCTTCAGCCACTCACGCCCCTGTTGCCCCCTGGCTGTAATTTGCTCGGCTTAATTAGGGTGGCCCAGTTTGTGAGTTGGCGAGTCTCCGCCTGCCATTTTACGTGTTTGTTGAACATTGTTACGGCAGGCGCCATAGGCCCCATAGTTCCCCCCCGTATCCAATCCACTACCAACCCATTTCCATAGCCCAAGTAGTTTTTCACCCGTAGTTTACACAATAGTTCTATCCAAACCGGGGGTTGTCCTTGGTTGCATTTTATAGTGTAGACAGGGATAACCGCCGGTTTGATGTCCATCACAAAAAATTAATTAAAATGTTACTAAAACAGGCCTCTACGTGTTGGCTTCGGCCCCACGCACGCCTTCCAAAGGTCCGGGTGCTCCATAGCCCCGAGTATCGGTAATGGTAACAACAAATAATAATAATAAGCCCGCAGGGCACCTTGAGGCGAGGTGTCGGGGAGTAGCGACCCCGCGGCTACCCGAGTGCTCCAGGGGGAAACCACCGTTCCTCACCTCCGGCTTGCCTTAGTTGGCTGGTCGGAGTGAACACTGACGAGGAAGCGGTCCCCCGCCTCTGGCTTGCCTTCACCGGCCGGTCAGAGTGGAGTCGCGAGAGCAGAAATGCTCGGAGGATGGACACCTCACGTCAGTGATGAGTTGGCCCGCTCCACAGGATTAACTAGGATGGTTTAAAATCCGGTGAGGTTGCTCCATCCTTCAGCCACTCACGCCCCTGTTGCCCCCTGGCTGTAATTTGCTCGGCTTAATTAGGGTGGCCCAGTTTGTGAGTTGGCGAGTCTCCGCCTGCCATTTTACATGTTTATTGAACATTGTTACGGCAGGCGCCATAGTCCCCATAGTTCCCCCCAGTATCCAATCCACTACCAACCCATTTCCATAGCCCAAGTAGTTTTTCACCCGTAGTTTACACAATAGTTCTATCCAAACCGGGGGTTGTCCTTGGTTGCATTTTATAGTGTAGACAGGGATAACCGCCGGTTTGGTGTCCATCACAAAATTTAAATTTAAATGTTACTAAAACAGGCCTCTACGTGTTGGCTTCGGCCCCACGCACGCCTTCCAAAGGTCCGGGTGCTCCATAGCCCCGAGTATCCGTAATGGTAACAACAAATAATAATAATAATAAATCATTTATTTCCACAAGTAATACATTAAAATTAAACACTATCTCTCCACACTAGGCGAAGCCTGTCCTGTGGAGAGAATATATCCAGGATACGTAGGTATAGGTTACACTTATGAGAAATAAAATAAAAACAGTATAGGTACAATATAAAAACTAAAACAATACAGAAATGGCTGGGAATGTGGAATAGGATAGATTGTGGGGTATAGGAGGTATGGGGGGAAGTGGAGGATAGGTGTTTGAGGAACATTATTTGTGAATTGTCAATAGTTCTTCAGAGTCGTCGTATGTCAAAGTCATGAGAAATTTAGTCAGAAGTTTCTTGGCAGCAAACACAGAGTCCAGCCTAAAATTACAAATCTGCACCAGTTTATTATAAACGAAAGGAAATTTAAATATAATTTTGGAAAACCTTGTTTACTTTTATAGGGTCCCCCTATAAAAGTAAAATCTTAATTCGAATAATATCGATACTAAGGTAGAAAACTATTTTTTTTTATAATTTATTTTGGTATTAAGTTTGTATGGAAATGGTAACAGTCGCCGCGTTCTTAAGGTTTAGATCAATGTGTTTGACGTATGACTCGCCCAAATAGGATCAATTGTTTTTGTACGTTTTACTTGGAATTGTTTTCTCTTTAAAATGTACCAAAGTTCTTTAGGAGTTATTCAGTGCAATAAAAATGAATTTTTCACTGAATGTTGCTCTAAAAGTGTCTAAGGAGGTCTCGTAAAACACTTCTAGCGTGTGAATATTACAGAGCGACATACTTAAGTACCTACCTATTGCCAGAGAAATGTTACCATAGAAATGTTACTATAGAAGCGCTTTGTTCTAACAAATCGTTGAGAAGAATTTGTCATTTGTCTCTTTATAATCACAAATATAATACCTACTGAAAACTACATTTAAATTGGTCAAGCAGTCATTGTGGTAGTATCCACAAAGAAAAGGTTCTTTTGGAAAATCCTGCGGGATCGAAACTTACTACGCTGGTAAAACCGGGGGGTTCTGCTAGTAAACTATTTAAACTTTCAACTAGGTATTTTCTACTCTGTGGTAGATATTTGAATGAAATGAAACCAAAATAATTTTAGTCTCTTTCAAAAATATAAAATGGTAAGTGAAATTTCACCTGCGCAAAAGTCTAAATGAATTTTCATATTTTATGTTTATTGAAGTAAACAAACATGCCTGCTTCCTTATGGCGGGGTTCTACAGACAATAAAATGATGAAACTGATTTCAGGGGAGGCTGTTTTTCTCTTGCACAATGAGAGAGAACCGTAGCTTAGCACACCTGAGTATACCTATATACCTATATTGTAGGTATGTTGCCAGCATGTTGCCAGTAAGTGTAGATCCAAAGAGAAAAAAAAACTTTTTACATTCACACGATTTGTTAACATAGTTTCAACACATTTAACACAATTAACACATTTTTCCGGGTCTTAATCGAGTATTACAATGGTTGAAACGTCGAGGTAAGAAAATAAATAAGTCATATTATATTTGTGGTAGACTGGACAACCCACTAGATGGTAAGTGACATTGGGATCTAAGGTGTAGCACGCTTACCGTACTTTATTTATTTATGTATTTATTTTTATTTAATAGGAAAACATACAGTTATACATAACAGCTTAAAATACTTTTACTAAAAAAAAATGTTTAATATATTGGTACTTTTAGGGACTTCAAATATAACGTAAACAGATTTTTTGTAACTTGTCAACAAACAACAGGTCCTTACATTGACTCCTGTAAATCCAAATTGCATCCAATTCATTGTTGTTGAACTTTACTCTTTTTTTAAGGGCGTTTATTCCATTCTCTTTCTCCATACAAACGTAGTTTACGTTTTCCTCCCTGGATAAAGACATTAGAGCAACTATGTTTATGCCATAAAACTTATATCTGGCATGACTATTCATCTTCCGAATTATTTTTTTCATTTTTTTTATTTTTATTATTATTTTAATTAGAAAAAAAAAGGTTCGTACATTGACAAGACATGACAGATATAGGTTTTATGGCATAAACATATTTGCTCTAATGTCTTTATCCAGGGAGGAAAACGTAAACTACGTTTGTATGGAGAAAGAGAATGGAATGAACCCTCTTAATGCAGCCTTATGCACCATCACGCCACTCTCGGGAGAAAGCTGGGCGGTGTGTGGGGCTCCCGAGGAAAAATAACAATATGCCTGAATTTAGAATATCACTGCCACATAACATCCCCATAGAGAAAGCGCCTCACACAATGTGAGGTGTAACAACATGTGACACGCAACTTATCTCGCGTGTTGTTTTCTTTAAAATTTGTTACTGCTAGGCTGGGTAAATAAAAAATGCCCGGAATAAGAGGCAAAAGCTTTTTTCTTTTATTAACATAATGATTCTGGTGTTTTCTTAGTAGAGTCGTATACGGATCGTAGCCAGCCCGGCGCTGTGTCGACTCGACTCTCTATATTTCGAGTACATTTTGTAAAAAATGGTTTTTAAAGAGAAAGTAGAGAAAGAAAGAGAAAGTTTTTGAGAGCATTTTTTTCAAAAGCAGTATTCCTAAGTGTGGATTAACACTAAGAAATAATGTTTACAAAGAGAAAGTATCTTTAAAAAGTTGACATGCGAGGAGAATAATCAAATTCGTGACTGTAGCTTGTCGGGTATGTAAGCACGTAAAAAAATACAATTTTTAAATCCGTAAAAACATAAATATTAGATCAACGGGTCGGGTTTATTAATTACTCGTCAGTTCCCTAATTAGCCAGTTTCTTATATCGTCAAGTTCCATGAAAATCTTTTAGTTTTA
Organism: Idaea biselata; assembly: GCA_958496205.1. NCBI lineage: Eukaryota > Metazoa > Arthropoda > Insecta > Lepidoptera > Geometridae > Idaea > Idaea biselata. Next base: position 11,223,281 of record OY292399.1, read on the forward strand.
AGTTTTATTTCCACATTGTAGTGAAGAACACAACTTTCAAATTAGATTAACCATCACTAAAACACATTGCAGGTACAGGTATAGTGGATTAGTAAATCCAATGTCACACACGAGGTACAGACTGTACACTGTACAGGTAGAGTATAGTCAGGTAAGACCGGATACGGAGGGAAGACCGCATAACTTAAATATCTCCCAAAATAGGTGACATTGCAACTGCCGGGTGCCACAGATCTGGGTGGGGTAAATTGCTCTTGTGAACACTGTGGCTAACTCGAAACTCAAAACTCAAAATATTTTTATTCATTAAGGTATTCACAGATCATTTTGAAACGTCAGTAATCAAGATGGATATATTATTTCTTTATTGTAACACCACTATAAAAAATATACAATTCAAAGAAATACATAAAACGACCGAAATCTAATCTATAATCTATAGTGTGTCTTCAGAACTCCAATAAGAAAAAGACACAAGAAACTCGTACGTTTTTCTGCAGTGATTATATGATTGACATTGTCGCATATTTACTGTATTGAAAATAAAAATATCACCTATTTTGGGAGGTATTTAAGTCATACGGTTTTCCCCCGTATCCGATCATACCTGACTATAGTCTACGGGGTAAATATGATTATCATAGGCTGAGAGTCACTCAGTTCAGACCGGGAATGGAACGGACGGACGGAAATTCCAATAATCAATCCGGATTCCAAGCCCGTAATCCACTACGATCACCAAAATATAAGTAGATGCAATCCGTGTATCGCTTCACATGTTTTGATACTTTTTACTAGCTAGCTATTTATACCTCATGCGGTTTTATTTGCGTAAACGCGATATCGTGAGCGTAAAAATTAAGCAAAACAGTTGCTATAGCTAGCTTTTCTGATTTTGTTGTTTTGTATTCCCCTAGATTAGTACCTATATAGTTATTTTAACACAAAGTTTGACTTTAAAACATTTCTAAATCCTTTAAAGTACAAATCCTATGAAATTTTTAAATATCTATGACTTTCTTTTTCTTACGCTGAAGTTTCCTTTGCATCCCATCTAAAAGAAGCAATTTCTTTGTATTTAACCATCAAATTACCCCGTAACTGAATATTAATCTAATAGATCAAGACAATACAAAGACCGATAGAAGCTTCAAAGGCATGTTGTATGGGACTTGATCGGAGTGTAGATAGATACAATTGCGTCTAACCGCACTACCGATGGCATTAGCAGTCGAATACTCTGCCTAGATACTCCGGCGTAAGTGCGTCTACAGCTAGATAGCTACAGTAAGATAACTACCAGAACTGAAAAGTATTAAGGCAGTTTAATTGAGTAAGAATTATATTTTTCAATTACCCTTCCGTTTGGCTTCGCCGTAGCGTAGTCAAGTAAAACCCGGTCAAGTGTGAGTCGAACTCGAGCACCGAGGGTTCCGTACCTGTCCATTATAGATATGCTGATTGCATTACATGCCAATTAAATATTGTATAGGCATTTACAATTCAGAGAACTTTCTTAATTAATCTTAGAATACTTTTTTAGAAAAAATCACAAAAATTGGCGAAAATAAATTTCCGCATAATATATCTATATCATGCGATAAATATTAAACTGAATTTTTATGCACTTAGGCATAGGAACTACCTTAGACATAGACTTCATTACCTGCTATAAATTTCAATTTGCTAGGTTAGGTGCTAACCTAACCTAACACAGAGAGACTGCGAGTGATATTGTACGGGTTCCTTTTGTGGTACGAAACCCTAAATATGACATCTACAATGCTACATGGGCGATTAGCTAACTAGGCAGATTGCTCACTGGAATTTTCGCTTTGTTTGACGTTTTGCCTCTTTCCCACAAAAACAACTCAAATCAAATCAAAATATTATGTTTAGTCATTCGGATGACCAAACACTTACAAACGTCAAAGTAGTGTAACAACTACAAATAAAACAAACTAGTTTCTATTACTAGCACTACTAAATCAACAAGGCACGGTATGAAAGTTTGTTAGGTAAGTAGGAAACTTAGCATTGTGACTGCAACTGGGTTTCAGCATGAACGACCGCGCGAGATCTTAACAATTAGGTACCCTCTAGTAATTTACTGTTTCCTTGTCGAGAAAACTTTTAACTATGAAGACCTCCTGTGACATCAACGGTTAAATTCATTGAGATATAAATAGTATCTACTAGAAGTGTCTCAAACATACTTCATGATGAAAAGTTGTAAAGTAAGTAAAGTAAATATTTATTGTTTCGCTGTGACAAAGATTCTTATAAATATTATAGTTTAGTCTCAACAGCTTACTCTTTTCGAGTATACAATATTAAACTTAAGTCTAGGGTTTAAAATAATAACTAAAAGCTACAATCTTATAAAATTAACTTTAAATAGTGTCTTCAAAAAAATCTTTCATATTATAATACACTTTAGATATGAGCCACTGTTTGAGTTTCTTTTGAAATATTAAACCATTTTATTATTTCAATGAAGTTGGTAATTTATTATATATTTAAATAGCAGTATAGTAAGCACTCTTGAGAAGCTCATTGACTTAGCAGCAACAGCAGCAGCCTAGTGGCAAAAAAACATTTTCTTGATCCTTCGATCCTAATAGTCACGACTACGACCGCTATCGGTTATCATATCACCGATAGCAGAGGCGGAGAAAGGTAAAATAGTAGCATAGCAGTCGCAGTCATGACTGCTATTCCTAATGTACCAAATGATCACCAATTGCAGTCGTTAGGTCAAGTTAAAGTCCTTACGGTGACCTGTAAACTCTATATAGGTGAGCCACACCACTAGGTACACGAAAAGAAAACATTAAAAATAATAACAGTTTATTTACGACTAGCTGCGTCCCGCGATTTCACTCTCGTAAATCCCGATCCCGTGAGAATATCGGGATCAAAAGCCTCGCCTATAGCCTTCCTCAATAAATGGACTATCCAACACTGAAATAATTTTTCAAATCGGACCAGCGGTTCCTGAGATTAGCACGTTTAAACAAACAAACAAACTCTTCCGCTTTATAATAGTAATAAATAGATAGCATTAGACTTAGATAGCCAACCCTGTCCTGTTCACGAGTAAGTCTGAATTTTACATCACAATGCGGCTACCCTCTCTGGATTCCAGACTCCCAAGCTGTGGATAGCATGCGATGAATGTTTTGTTAAACCAACGCGATTATTCCTTTAAACCTTTAGTCCATTTAGGGTGAAAGCCTCCAGTAACTGTCAAGCAAACAAAGCAGCACTATATATTATACTAGCTGACTCGGCGTCACTTCGTATCGCCATCAAAAACATTGGCAGTCGTACAATACTCTCGTTACATTCTAATTGTAGAAAAAAGTACAAAGTTTCTTCGAGCTAGGTTCGTAGGTACAAAATGCATGAATAAAATTATTTTCCCGACAATTCAATAAATAGCAATAATCATTGATGCGCAGTCGGTCGGGATTCGAACCCACGACCCTCGAAATGAAAGTCGAGGTGTCCACCATTAGCTAGAACAACAACCGCACCTTTTATAAAATGTGTAACCGCACCTTTTATAAAATGTGTGTTATGTAAAAATGTGTTATAACGCCCATTCTAGTTACTTACCTACGTAAATTAAAATTCGTCTATATATGAAGCTAGTAAAGTACCTACCTAGTACTACCAAGTATCAAGAGACAAATTAGGTAATTAACCATAGCCAATAAAAAAGAGTCTAATTTGGCGAAATGCCCACTCTTTCGCCTTTGGTAAGGCAATCAATTACCTACCTACGTATCTAGAAAAGATCTTTTATTTCCGAAGAAAACTTTTCAAAGTTGATTATTTTATTCATTCATCACGTTTGAGTTAGCTGATAAAATAAATTGGTAGGGTTCCGTAGGTACCCAAAGGGTACAAACGGGTTCATTTACTAAGACTCCACTGTCCGTCTTTCTGTCACCAGACTGACTTATAACAAAAAATAACACGTTTGCGTCCACTTTAAATAATATTTAATTATTCTGTTTTTAATATTTGTTATAGCGGCAGAAATGCATTATCTATGAATTTTTCAAGTCTAGCTATCACGGTTCATCAGATACGTTAAAGCCTGGAAAGCTCTTGTCTAGAATACCAAATGGCGAAACGTGTAGAAGCTACACCGAATCTTGTTGCAAAATAGCCTTCTTGAGGACAGACAGACATACAGTGGAGTCTTAGTAAAAGGCTTCCTTTTTTATTTACCTTTTGGATACGGTACCCTGAAAACCATTTATCGAATTGAATTTTGTCGTAATTAAAGCCTCTAACACAGTTTACCCAATAGTTGGTACGCCTCGCTTCGCTCTTAATCAGTAGCAGGCAAGGCGTCCGTCTCGACAATTTTTCAAACTTTTTTCCTCAGTCTTGAGTGTCTTTCGCTGCTATAAGTCAGTTGGCACAAAAACAAGATTAAGACTTCGCCCGCACCGCGATTATTTTCCGCGCGCTTTTCGCGGCTAATTCAAACTTATTGAATTAGATGCACAGGCGGATAAAAATCTCGCGCATTTTCTATGATTGATGCGAAAATATCATACGCGCGAATTACAAGCGCGCGGAAATAAATCGCCGTGCGAACGTAGCCTTAGTAAGGAAACATTCACACGATGAATATTTTGAGGAGCTCAGTGGCGCATCGGCGGAAGGCCCGACTGCCATGCAGGAGGTTGCGGGTTCGATTCTCGCCGGGTGCAAGTATTTATGTTTAAAAATTAATATTTGTATCTGGTCCGGGTGTTTTCTATGTATCATATGTTTGTATTTACAAACAAAACGTATAATATGTAGTATATCCGTTGTCTAGTACCCATAGTACAAGCCCTAGTGCTCAGTTTGGGACTAGATTGCACTGTGTGTAACGTCGTCCAATATTCATTTATTTTATTTATTTATGTCCATTTCCAAGGCACTACTTTAGCCAGGCTATAATAGTACTTATTAAATGTAAACGTTTGTGTGTGTCAGTAAGTGAACGAGTATGTTTGAGACTCCTTCACGCAAAAACTACTGGACCGGTTGCGATGAAACTTGGTATGCAGATAGCTGGATGTCTGAATTAACACATAGGCTACTTTTATCCTGATATTTCTGCGGGATATGGACTTACGCGGGTGAAACCGCGGCACACCGATGCCGCGGGATTATTAGAATAAAATCTCCAGCTATTTGCATACCAAGTTTCATCGCAATCGGTTCAGTAGTTTTTCCTTGAAGGAGTAACAAACGTACTCGTTTACATACTTACACACAGACTTTCGCCATTTATAATTTTAGCTTGTACTATTTAGGTATGTATTCTGTGATATTAGTAGGATAGCTATCTAGGTAGGTATACCTTATATATTTGGCCAACCAATGTTATTCATGTAGTTTTTTATGAGAGGAAATAGTAGCCAAAAAGTTACACCCGGTGATTATTCAGTGCCCGGTGCAGTATGCTAACGAGTAGGTGTTATGCGAGCGTCGCGCGTGCATGACCACGCATGTTAGTCATACGCATGAGCGTGCTAGACTGGGGTCTGGGGACGGCATTAGTGCATGTACAGGCGTCGCTGCCGTGTTTGGGGTTCAACTACACTAGGGCCAGTATTCTGTAACTAAACCGTCTCAACATCGCTTCAGCATCGTTAGATTTTTCGCGGAATATCTCAACTATATCTATATCTAGCCTGTGTTTATTTTTTGTCGAAAATAGTTCAACTATTGTTGGTATTAGGTATTGCAAGAAATTACTCACACTTAAAAAGCTTCAGCGAAATTTAGCTAAATAAAATAACCAATAATTGTTAAATAGTTTAAAAAAAACAACAGAGCGAGACATAGTAGGGACATAATTTGTAGAATATGTGTCATGGGTGGTATGGTACCTAGGTAGACTAATTAAATAATTAATGTTACGACAAAAAAATATGAAATCGGTTTGTTTGTTTGATGCTTTTCACAGCCAAGCTCCTAAACCAATTGTGATGGATATTTTCATATAGTTAAGAGTACTTAGATTGTACTTTCTAAACTAATCCAAAACAAATATAGGTACCTATCCTCAATTTCCACAATTTCCAAAGTGTAATATAATCAAAATATATAAAATTGGACGTTCACACAGCGCAATCTAGTCCCAAACTAAGCTTGGCTTGTACTATATAAGTATTACGTAAGTAGGTACAGTATTTTTTTTTGTAAATAATACTTAAGAGGATAGTCTCCATTCTCTTTCTCCATACAAACGTAGTTTACATTTTCCTTTTTTTCCCATTATTTTAATTACAAAATAAAAAAAAATGAAAAAAGGTAGATGTATAGTCATGACAGATGTAAGTTTTATAGCATAAACATAATGTCTTTATCCAGGGAGGAAAATGTAAACTACGTTTGTATACAAAATACAAAATACAAATACAAAAATATTTATTTCATTACCAATTTTAAAAATTACATATATTACGCAGTACACAGAATCCCCTTTTAGGTATAAGAACACCTGTGATAGGGGACTCTGGCCTTCCTCTCTAAGGTGATACATAAAGGTAATATGTCGATAATAAATAATACGAATTACAATCTTTTTCAAATAATCAAATACAAATTAGGTTAAATTAAAATCATTATAAAACAAAATTCTTCGAAATAACAATAATTATAAGAAAATTCATCACTTCAAAAGTAATTCAAAAGTGTATGGAGAAAGAGAATGGAGACTATCCTCTTAACTGTTTATCCTTTTCAAACTTTCACGATGTAAATTTTATCTTCGTCGCAGTTAAAATTGTTTACTACGAGAAGTAGAGGTAATAAAATACGAAAGTAAAAGGAAATAGGCAAGTAGGTATTCCTATATATGTCTTCCGATCAAATCCCTCGACGATACCAACTCAACAGAATTGAAAGATACGGCTCGTTTCATACTAAATAATAATACTTACATACGTTGAAATACTACTTATCCATGTTCGTAATGTACCTACGTAAATGGCTTCAATACACGGGATGCTGAAGATCGTGCGAGGTGGAGACGGAAAAGTAGGAAAGTGTCCCCTGGACTCCCGAGAGGGATGCAACCGGGAACATCACTCGGATGATGATGATGATGACCATACTTTTACTGTGTGTCTCCGCAACTAGCCCTATAACTGGGTCTCACGATGTTTTCCTTCACCGTAAGAGCGATGTTAAATAGCGCACTTAATTTTTTCTTAAAGTAAAGACATTGGTGCGCGGTCGCCCAGGATTCGAAACCACGACCTTCGGAATGAAAGTCGCGGTATCTACCCACTAGCTAGACCAACACCGCTCTTATGATGACCATGTGTGTTCGAAATGTGCAATAAAAATAAATTGCGTTGCGTTCACGGATTGGTTGGTCCAGTGTTCGTTCATTTTAGGGCTCCGTACCTAATTGAAATAGTGGTACGGAAACGGAACCCTTCGAGCGCGAATTTGACTCACACTAAGTAGACTGATTTTTATTATTTAGGTACTTAGAGACGTTTTAGAAAGAAAAGGGTTGAGACAATACACATTTTGGGTAAATAATTAGACGTACCCATGCCAACCTCATACCATAGTTAACCACCCCTTTCACTATGGGGTTACGTTTGAGGGGTGGGGTGTTAATCCATACATTAAATTAATGTATTTTAAGTAGGTATTCACAGCTCTAGGCATTAAGTTTGAGTTCGTCAACGTGTCCTATAAATTTTGACGGCGATAACTCAGTTTACTCGCTAAGTTATTTACCGAGGGAAATGTTCCATTAACTAATGTAATGTCTAATCATAGATCTAATCATTATTTTATTACTAGCTACGCCCAGCGGTTTCACCCACGTACGCCCCGATCTAGCGGGAATATGAGGATAACAATTAGACTATTTGTTAGGTATACCAAATCTCCAGCTATCTGCAAAACTTTTCTATTAGGCGACCATGATTTGCCACCACTGAATAAAAGAAAAAAAACAACGAATTAAAAAAAAATATAATTACTACGAAAACTCGTAGTAGAAAGCTACGAAACACCGTAGCATTATACTCGTAGACACGACGTCGTAGCTCTCAGGCTATTCCTTCAGAGTGTCCGGACATCCCTGGTTCCCCTAAACGGCTCTTGGCGGCGGACTCGGGGGAGTTCGTCGCCAAACACTGAGCCACGAGATGGCGGCGGCGTGTCCGCGCCGCCTCTTGAGAGGGTTTTGCCCATTTGGGCTCGGAGACGGGGTCCACCCGGACCACCCGCCGCTAGAGCCTGCCGAAGTTATCCGAAAGGTTCCGGCAAGCTCTGGCAACTGCGGCGCGAAGGACACCGAGGGGTTTAGTGGGTATACCCTGGCCGCACACCATCTTGGCCGGGGGGACCCCCACACACCGGGCCGCTCTCCCCCGGGTGCGGCCCGACGGTCTTAATTAGATTCCCCTCGTAAAAAAAAAAAAAAAAAAAAAAAAGGCTATTCCTTCAAAAGCGCCGTAATCACGTTTCAAATTGTTTTATCCTTTCACGCCTGGCATCCTTCTAAAGAGATGCCCCAACGTTGTAGGTTACTTATTCAGTTAGGTAGGTAGGTACCTATTTATCTAGTATTTTTTTAAATAAATATTTAGACGAAATCTAGTCCAAACTAAGTAAATATATTCTTGTGATATTGATGGCGTAAAAAAAAAAATAATGACCAAGTACTTATACCTACTCGTAGGAACTATTTATTTAACCTAAAACTTTTTAAATTCACGCGATATTTTAACATAACCCCCAAATAGCCCACCGACTATGTTACAAGACTAGGTATAATATCAGGCGATTAAGACCCGGTAAAATGGAACTGCATTCCCCTAATACCAGATCGATCTCCCTAGATTTTTTAATACTTATGAAAATTCGTCTTAACTTGGGTGACGAACTTTGCTCGCACTGACGAACTAGCGCGACAAGAAAGCTTAAACTCGTTTGAACTTTAAAGTCGCACAGTGAAGATTTCATATATTCGACACAAAGACATTTAATTATTAGTAAATATAGACCGGAGTACACAATGAATCTTTTGTAGATAGCCAGATAGTACACAAAATCTATTATTTTGTGGTGTTACACCTTTTTTTTAGCCCGCTAATTTGTCCCACTGTAAGTCAAAGTCAAATATATTTATTCATTATGAACGATGTATAAGTTACATGAACGTATAGGAATGTCGAAATTTTACTGTAAGGCAAGAGCCTCATCTTAGTGGGTGCCTAACCCCGCTAAGATAAGGCTCTTGCCCTACAGACGACGCCACCGGAATAGCCTGGGATTAGCGAATGTCCCATGCCTTCGGACGGAGTAATACGATGTGTCGGTTTCCTCACTATGAAAACTTTCCAAAATTTAAAGATGCCGAGGCGATTTACTTAAAAAATACATGCCCAGAAGCTTCGGCCAGCATCTGATGTCGGAAAGTTCACTGTTCTTACCACTGCGTTCTCTCACACCTTAGAATAGGAAAATACAGAATCGGTTAATAGAAAAATTGACTGTCTTGATGTCCTGTTTAGAGTTAGAAGTTTACTACTTCTTTGTTAGACAACAGAAGTGTCGCAAGTGTTTGCGACAAATTGAAGTAGTTTTAGCGGTTTTCAAGTTTTAAATGCATTTGGTTAGTAGTTTTTAGTAGTTAGTACCTACAGTTACAGGAGGTATCTAAAGCTCAAAATACACGGGCGACACTGACACTGCAACTATACCTATAGAGCCCACACCTACAGCACACATGCACCACTGGGCTGAATTATATGGACAGGGTGTCTCGCACTGATTTTTGTGCCTATTTGATCTGCGCCACATTGCGTCCGTGGAACTAATAGTTACGGAGACGGTCACCATCACTTTCAATAGAAAACGCGGGACAACAGCGCAACATGGCGCAAATCAAATCGGCACAAAGACCTAATGTCATTTTGTATGGTATAGCAATTTCAGCGTATTGTAGTTTCATTTCAGTGACATGCACGAATTTCTACATGTGTGCTGCAGGTGTGGGCTCTATAGGTAAATTTGCAGTGTCAATGTCGCCCGTGTATTTTGAGCATCAGTTAATGTGAGAAGTCCTAGTTAACTAAAAAAGATGATTAACAGAAGAATTAAGGGGAAAGTATACCTAGTCGTTCTCCATACAAACGTAGTCGACTGTTTCCTCCCTGGAAAGAGACATTGGAGCAAATATGTTTATGCTATAAAAACTATATCTGCCATGACCATTGAACATGCCCGCTTTTTCAAAATTTTGAAGAAAATAAAAAATACCTAGGAGCATGGTAATGGCAGATATAGATTTTATAAAATAAACTTATTTGCTCTAATGTCTTTATCCAAAAAGAAAACAGTCGACTACGTTTGTATTCCCACAGGAAACCGCAGGTCGCTGCTAGTTGAAGGAATAATAAAACAAACAGCTTTACTTTCATATTTCTTTTACCTTGAAAAACTCAACTTTGTCATAAAAATCGCTCCATGCAGTTACTTACAGATACAAATCATTACAGAGATACATAATTGGTTGACTCAATGTGTTTGCATTATTAGAAAAACGGTAGCGTTCACATACACGTGGAAATCGCGCGCTTTTCTGGTAAATAACAGACCATTGGCACAGAGCCAATTATCGAGCCATTTCACTAAGTCAGGCCAGTAAGAGAGAGACGCCAGTTCACACGTTATTAATCGACTTCAAAAAAATGAGAAAAAACGCGGCTGTATGGGGCCTTGAAATTTTAATTGGCGTTTCAGTATTTGGCCGTTTAGTGCCACTGCAAGCTTAATGCCTCAACTCAAGAATTACGCGCAATTCTCACGTGTTTCAACGGCTTCTAACGTTTGTGCTTAGCAACTTTTCTTCGATAAGAGGACTATTTCCCACGTGACCATTCATACAATAAGAAAAACCACTTTTCCAGCTTTTAACATTATAAATTGTTGGACTGTTTTGTGTAATTAATTACCTACCACCTTTTTACCTACAGTAAAAAAACTAGGCTTCAACTTTTTACTTTTAAAAATACATTACATTTTAAACTGAAAAATAAATAAGAAGCCTAGTTCTCTGTAAAGTTATTCTAATTACAGAAAAAACAACGGAATTGAATAATGTTAAGGAGTGGAAACTCGGGTTTTCTTGTTACCCTCATTGTATTGAGAACCACCCCTCACCTCACCCGTCGAATAGTCCTCTTAAGGCTTAATTAGTAGGTACATTTCATAAATTTTAAGTATGTATTGTAAACATTATTTCTAAAAGTGTTTATCCACACTTAGGAAATATTGTTTTTAAAAATTACACCGTTTTTTGAGGGCCTAATTAATTCATATTTTTGCCTCTTTCGCAAGTTACCTACTTAATAATTGCAGTTGTCATCACAAAAATATACAACAAGTACTTATTAAATACAAAAAACACCAATATTTTGTATGTAGAAAATCTAATTGTGTGCAAAATTACATTGATTGATAATAATTCTTAATTAAGCTAAGCTTTCGTTAGATTTTCTATAATAATTTAAATTTTATATCACACTTAATTACCTGAAAAATGGATAAGATTGTATAAACATATACTTCGTCTAAGTAAAAGACGCGCGCATCCCATTTTACTCGCTACTTGTAACCCTGTGGCTCAAAGACAATAGAACCAATTGACGGCTAATACCCCTATTTTTATTTACAAAACACAACTTATTGCGGGCAGGGGGGGAAGGAGGTAATAATTGGTTCTATTGTCTTTGCTGTGGCTATATAATGACACGTGTGGCTAAAGAATTCATCCTAGCGCGATGTTTTAGATTATCGCGATGGCGACCGCGACGTAGCGTGTAGATATGGCCAAGCACTTGTCGTAAATCGAACACGAAGTTTTTATCTCGACAACGCAACACGAATCTTCGCGACTCTATGTAGCCATAGCATTATAATCAATATGGTGCCACGCACATATTTTGTTTAGACTGCGTCTACTAAAATGTTAGTTTATTGATTGATGTCAGATCATTAGATTGTAATAATGAATTAAATTCACAGAATGCTTCCTTAAATAAATAATTATGGTAACTTAAAATGTAAAACATCATATCGTTAAGATGGCCCTTTACGACTTTCGCAATGTTTACGAGAAATTATTATTATTCTAAAGAGCTGTCACAGAACAGAAGGAATTTTGTTCATCGACTTCTTTTTACCCGTCTTAGAAAAACCTTTTTTTTTTTAGAATAAAATGTTTTTTTTTTTATAAATTCCGAGAACAAAAGTCGTAAAGAGCAATAACGCACCATATTTTATAAAAAATGAGTATTTTGTTTCAATTAAACTAAATTAAATGAAATACCCTTAAAATAAAATAAGTAATAAACAGTTACAGATTGTTATTTTTTTTACAAAAATACATCCAAACGATTTGGTGTACATATTTCACTCAAAGAGCAGTTATTACGCGAAAATCGACGAAATAAAAGCATCATTGAAATTAATATAGACAATAAAATTTACCCAAACTAATTCGTACCTTAGACTAGCGTAGTCATACTACAGTTTGCTAGTTTTTTCGAGTTCCAAACTTTACTAGCACCTCTCGTTTTTTGGAAGATTTGTCTATGAGAAGATGATTTAAACTACTTACACAGCAATGAAACATACCTACAGGCCTAAATTAGTAGATAATTTAACAGTACAGAAATATACGTTTATCCAACTTAGGTACGTTTTAAAAAACAATAGGAATTTCCTAGCTTCATAATGTAACGTCACGAGAATAAATATAACTTCAATCGAATTAGGTGCAATAACACTGGAAAATTGAATTAATTTTATTTGTTTCGACTTAACAACATAAGCTGCAATAGAACCAGAAAGTTAAATCAACTTTATTTTTTTCGACTTAGTTACAAACGGTTTGTTTACCAAGTCGAATAGTGAGCTTTAAGTTGAAAACCTGTTTGACTTCAATTAAATGCAATACAACCGCAAATTTAAAAATTAACTTTAGAGATTCGAGTTCGTATTGATATTCTAATTTTGATGGAATATTAACTCAATTGAAGTCGCAACGTCACTCCATTCTAAACAAAGATGCGAAGCAATCGAAATGAAATTAGCGTCTTTGTGATGTTGCTAGCGATAATCTAATTCTATAATAAGTAGTTCTTCATAGCAATACATTGATAAATCGTGATGGTCACTCTTAACAGAAGTTGGTTTGACCCGTACAGATAAAATGTACTTAGGTAAGTATAGGTTTCATATATAGCCTCACAATTTGGCCATAGTACGTGATTATTAATTGAAAAGTCTACTCTTTTCTCCATAGAAACTTTACAAACGTAGTCGACTATTTCTTCCCTGGATACAGACATTAGAGATGCCAGTCATGACCATTTTTCAAAATTTTATATAAATTCTAATTAGAAATGGAATAAAAAAAACAACAGGGTCATGGTCATGGCAGATATAGGTTTTATGGCATAAACATATTTGCTGTAATGTCTTTATCCAGGGAGGAAACAGTCGACTACGTTTGTATGGAGAAAGAGTAGGTAAACTTTCCTCTTAAGACGATGGTTTCCTCACGATGTTATTCCTTCACCGTAAGAGCGATGTAAAAACGTAGGTAGGTAATGTAGGTACGTGTAAAAGTAAGTTGTATGTGATCGAATTCAATATTAAGTAGGAAAAATGTCAACTAGATAGATTAATAAATAACATTCCATGATAACAATATTCCTATATTTACAATAAATTACTTAATTGCTAATGTTGATGTAAATATAAGTTCATTCGTCGTTTCATTTTAAATTAAAGATATGAAAATATTAATAAGTTATTTGAAGAAAATAATAGTGAACAAAAATAATTCTAAAGTCATTTAAAAATAGCAAGGTCTTTGACCAAATTAATTTCTATAAATTATCCTCCGGATTCAGCGATGGAATAAACAAATAAATATTGCACGACGTTACAATCAGCACACTCCAGTACCCACAGTACAAGCCTAGTTACTTAGCATGGGGCTAGATTGCACTGTATGCAACGTTCTGTAATTATATTTTATTATCAAAATATGCCAATGAATATTATTACAAAATATGCACAAACATATTACATGAAAATATGCACATGTATATTATTATAGAATATGCATACACATAGAACATGATAATATGCACATGCATATTAAGGAATGGGCTTTTAAAACATGAATCCAACAAATGAACATAAATATTTACCCTAGACAATATGACTGGATAGCTCACTGTTGATCACAAGCGTCACTTATGCTAGCTCACGTCGAACGCGCGCGCGCACGTCACTCAGTCCGCACTCCGCAACCACTTGCGCTTGCGTCGGTTGTGATATTATGTGAAGTCACTGAACTGCGCGAGGGCTGTTTTGACTCTGAAATGAACACTTTAAGTTAGGCAACTCATGTAAATTACTCTAGTTTAACGATGCTTATTATGTAATAATATTTCTTGTTTTTATTGCTCAAGGTGTTTTTACTAGAATATTTTACAAGGAGAATTTTTGATTATGCATTTCTCCTTGTAAAATATTCTGGTATATGTATCTATTTTCAAATAACTAAGTAGGCTTATTAATTTTACAAAATATCAAGCTGCGTGCTTCAACATAACGTCCATATAATTACGAATCTATTGAAATGTCTGACATAAGAATGTCTAAGGACGTTTTCTTTTTCGAGAACATTTTGTAATAGATATACACACGAGGTTGTGTATACATACGGTACGGCGCGGGCGGCGTGTATACCTACTTGTCATGCAAGTGGTCGGCGTGCGGCCTGGTGGTGTATACCTACTGTCATGCAAGTGGTCGGCGTGCGGCCTGGTGGTGTATACCTACTGTCATGCAAGTGGTCGGCGTGCGGCCTGGTGGTGTATACCTACTTGTCATGCAAGTGGTCGGCGTGCGGCCTGGTGGTGTATACCTATTGTCATGCAAGTGGTCGGCGTGCGGCCTGGTGGTGTATACCTACTTGTCATGCAAGTGGTCGGCGTGCGGCCTGGTGGTGTATACCTACTTGTCATGCAAGTGGTCGGCGTGCGGCCTGGCCCGCAGCAGCTGCAGCGCGCGCAGCACGCCGAGGTCCGCTAGCCGCTGCTGGCGCAGCGCGGCGCCCGCCTCGCCGCGCCACACGAGGTTGCCGGCTACGAACAGCGCCGCTTCCTGCAACTTGCTCTCGGGATGCGCCTGCGCAGTCACAAACAACACCACTGAGTAATGCGCATAACACTGAGTAAAGCGGAGTACCAGAAGCCGCTGGGAGTGGATAGACAGTCGTACTGGCAGACGAGAAAACGAGTATACGCGTAAGTCACTTACGTGAGAGTACATGTCAGTGAAGAGTGAAACGTCAATGAAGGGCGTAAATTAGCGGCTTGGTGATTTTAAAAATAAACATCACAGCACTACACAAGTTACGTATATTTAGCCTCAGGAAGTAGTATTGTCTTATTTTTTTTTTTAAATAAGTTAATTTTTTCAACAGCTGCGAATATCACGTATTTCATCTAACAGTTGCATAAGTTTATACATTTCGTATAATTTCGTTATATATAGTAACTTAATATACCAATGCCTATTTTAACTCAATATTCAAATGCAATATTAACATCATATGCAAATGCATATTTTAACATCATATGCAAATCTATATTTTAACAACATATGCAAATGCATATTTTAACAGATGCAAATGCATATTTTAACAAAATATGCAAAAGTCCCACCTAGAGCAATAAATTAAAAAAAAACAAGTCTAGTAAAAAAAAATTGCACTTGCGGCGAGGCTTGAACTCGCGTACCCCAACGTCTACTTAGTGAAAATTCTGAAGCATATCTATCCTTGCTTTGTTTTACGATTAAGGCTCGTTTTAACGGCATCTATCTAACGCTACAGGAACCACTGCCGGAAAACTGCCTTAACTAAAAAAAAAATTTAAGAAATATTTTAAAACAATAGTGTTAAAGTCATTGAGTTTCAATACCTATAGTCACAATCTGAAAAAAAAAATGTCCGCGCCAAAACTCGGCGTAGGCTTTCACGTGCACAGAGTTTTTGTTTACTTCGTTCGAGCGACTTTGAACGTTATTCAAGTAGGATAAAGTCTAAATTCGAGCAAATATCATTTGTCTTTGGCGTTCGGTCGGACATTTTTTGAGTGTTGTCAGTTAGAGATTGTGGCTCTATAGGGATTGTAACTCAATGGTTAAAGTAGGATAAAAAACAGCTTCACTCACCAAATAGTCCACAAGTTTCCTCAGTACGTCTTCGTTTGCCATGATGAGGTCTTTGGACTTCTCTCCGTCGCCGATGTTCCCCAGAATGCAGAGAGCTTGTTCCTTTACCTCGGCGGGGTATGAACCTTCTAACACTACTATTACAGCCTGGCAACAAGGATACAAACGTTTACAAATATATTCAAACTCTGACATAAAAGATAATATTTTTGTATGTCTTTAAAAAAAACGCACTGAACCATATAAATAAACAATCATGGTCAGCATAAATACCTTTCACCAGCGGGAATCGAACCCGCAACCTTATGTGTCCCAGTCGGGAGTTTTGTATACCTTAAGCATCAAAATTTGCGGACGTCTCATACAAATTGCCATCCTTTTATTTTAAAGGTTGGGGGGGGGGGGGGGGGTAAACTTTTAGGGTTTTTTTTGTTGTTTGTGTGCTAATACCAGATTTCAGCTTTCTAGGACTTCTGGAAGTACCTTAAGAATTTTGATGATCATCAGTGAGTGAGTGAGTCAGTGGCGAAATCTAGGTTTATTAGATATTATAATTAAAATTTTAACTATAGGAGCTATGTAATTGAAACTCTGTATTTTTATTAACTTACTATTGACGTTATACCCCGTGAATTACCTGCATCTGGTATATTCGAAACCCAAGTTATGAGGGTTCAAAAAACCGATGACATGTTTCGAGAAAAGGTAGGTAGTGCATAGTAGGTAGGTTAACATAACTTTATTACTTATAAACGACTAGCTGGTACCCGCGACTTCGTCGGCGTAGAATTATTACATAGTCTTTTTTTCGATAAGCTAATCTCTAAAAATAAATAAATGTAAGTAAGTATAGCTTTTTCTTCTCTTTTCGCGATGTTGTGTTGAAATTAAAGACATTTTTCGGTTTTAATCGCGTGGTGTTTATTACTTTTAGCATTGTTTCAACGCTCAACGTTTCGAGGCTGGCACCACAGAACTCTGATGGTGGGTCCCGGGGCGGTTTGGGCGGTGTTGGGCGGGTTGTGTGTTTGTGGATGAGATAGTGTTTTAAGTAAATAATTTTTTTTATGTTTATTATTTTGTATATTATAACTTATTTGAACAGATAGACAGACAGACAGAGTTACTTTCGCTCTTGTAATGCTAGTAAGGACTATTATAGCAAGTATGGATTATTGCTCCAGTTCCACTTTTCTTCAATAATATTATATATGCGACAATGTAAATCACATGATTACTGCAAAAAAAATACACAAAAAAAAAAACCCCATGAGTTTCTTGTGTCTTCTTCTCATGTCATGGAGGTCGCGATCCGAAGACATAGTAGAGTAGATTAAATATAAAAAAAAAATGACATGTCAAAGAGATATCTTGCTAATATCCGAATGAATAAACGTACTTTGATTTTTGATTTTTTTGATTTTCGAGACCTTTACCCTTCTCCGATCCCTTCTTCAGGATTGACTGAGATGTGATTTGTCATTCTAATGTATTAATTAAGTAAGTAGGTATCTAGTAGTAGTAGTTTTATTGTAAGTCAGTAGGTACCTCATAATGTAAAGATATTTTTTTTTGTAAGTAACTGAAAACTAATCGACTTAATTTTGATGAAGCTTAGTAACATAAATTATTAACATTGAATCATTGAGAGTCACATCAATTACGCATTTATGTTAATACATTTTTGTAGACTATATTTTTCGTTTTACCTTCTCTAGTAAAAATATGAAGGTTTTGTGGGCTCGAGACTCGTGAGCATGCTACGTAAAGTTGTCCGTGAGAAAAACAGTTTTTTTTTCAAATGTACACCTGCTACTTTCAGAGTTTGTCCTTGAGCTTTGTTAATCGTCATTGCGAATGCTGCTTTTAGGGGAAACTGAACTCTTTTGAATTGAAATGGCAAATCAGTCGGGATTATCGGAATACGGGGAATTAACACTTCTTCTCCCTTTGCTGTTCCCGTCAAAATTATTGCTCTCACAATATTACGCCCTAGTTGTGTGATCTGTAGCCGTGTGCCATTACACATTCTTGGTGCGTCAAGATTGCGCATCAACAGAACCGGGACTCCAACTTTAAGTCTCAACTTATGGGAAGGTACACCTGACAATTCTAAGGAATTAAGAAATTCGACAGGGTATGATGTGACTTGCTCAGTGTCCATAACATTGTCTACAGACAGATACTCGACAAAATCACCGGCCACATGTGACATGATTTGTTCGTTGATCTGTCCCACTATTTCATTTGTCGGTGCTAAAATTGCCCTTTCACAAAGCCATTCTCTGTTCCTCATATTTGTTTCCAGATCAGGATAGACTTTGACTTTTAGATCATCTATGTTGCAGACAGTATTGCAGAATTCACGGTTCAGTGTAATCATATCGTCACTATTTTTTGCCATACGGTCTTCTCCGATTTTCAGAATAGCAGCCGCATATTTGCCCCATTTCTGTATCACTGTGTAATTGTACTCGCATATTTGTAGTCAAGCAAATTTTTCTTACATGCACCCATAATGGAGACGCCTTCAAACATGCATTTATTTCATTCAGCTCAGCTAACTTAGCTCAGCTCAGCTAACTTAGCTTAGCTCAGCTAATCAGATAACTTACCTTAGGTTCAGGTACCGATAAGCGTTGGTACAGAAAGAACGGTGGTTTCCAGCGCAAATCGGCGTTTTTTCTGTATACGACCTAAGTCCCGATCCCGCGGGATTTACTGGATCAAAAGTAGCCTATGTCCTTCTCCGAGGTCCCATCTATCTCTATACCAAAATTTATCAAAATCGGTTCAGGTATACAACCTAAGTCCCGATCCCGCGGGATTTACGGGATCAAAAGTAGCCTATGTCCTTCTCCGAGGTTCCATCTATCTCTATATCAAAATCGGTTCAGGTATACGACCTAAGTCCCGAGCCCGCGGGATTTACGGGATCAAAAGTAGCCAATGTCCGTGTCCGAGGTCCCATCTATCTCAATACCAAAATTTATCAAAATCGGTTCAGCGGTTTAGGCGTGAAAGCGCTGTTACCTAAGTCCCGATCCCGCGGGATTTACGGGATCAAAAGTAGCCTATATTCTTCTCCGAGGTCCCATCTATCTCTATACCAAAATTTATCAAAATCGTTTCAGGTATACGACCTAAGTCTCGATCCCGCGGGATTTACGGGATCAAAAGTAGCCTATGTCCTTCTCTGAGGTTCCATCTATCTCTATACCAAAATTTATCAAAATCGGTTCAGGTATACGACCTAAGTCCCGAGCCCGCGGGATTTACGGGATCAAAAGTAGCCTATGTCCTTGTCCGAGGTCCCATCTACCTCTATACCAAAATTTATCAAAATCGGTTCAGCGGTTTAGGCGTGAAAGCGCTGTTACCTAAGTCCCGATCCCGCGGGATTTACGGGATCAAAAGTAGCCTATATCCTTCTCCGAGGTCCCATCTATCTCTATACCAAAATTTATCAAAATCGTTTCAGGTATAACACCTAAGTCTCGATCCCGCGGGATTTACGAGATCAAAAGTAGCCTATGTCCTTCTCTGAGGTTCCATCTATCTCTATACCAAAATTTATCAAAATCGGTTCAGGTATACGACCTAAGTCCCGATCCCGCGGGATTTACGGGATCAAAAGTAGCCTATGTCCTTGTCCGAGGTCCCATCTACCTCTATACCAAAATTTATCAAAATCGGTTCAGCGGTTTAGGCGTGAAAGCGCTGTTACTTAAGTCCCGATCCCGCGGGATTTACGGGATTAAAAGTAGCCTATGTCCTTCTCCGAGGTCCTATTTATCTCTGTACCAAAATTCATCAATATCGGTTCAGCGGTTTAGGCGTGAAAGCGTAACAGACAGACAGAGTTACTTTCGCATTTATAATATTAGTAAGATGACTAACTTTATGTATCGTTTGTCTTTTACTGTCACATGAAGTTTCAAAGTTAATAGACAGTGACAAACGTTAGATAAACGTCAGCGTTTAAAAGTAAGGGGGTAAATGTAAGTTTACCTGCATAACTTGCGAAGAATACTCGCTCATAATAGCGTCTATATGTTGCCTGGTGGAGAGTAGGTTCCGCAATAAGCCCAACGTCTTCATAATGACGCGCGTGTCACTATCCCCCAGGAGACGGAACATTTGTTCCGTGCCGAGGCAACATAGGATGCGTTGCTTCACTTTCTGTTCTGCCTAGAAAACATTACATATTTTAGAAAACTGTTTTATGATATTTCGAAATGTATGTTTTTTTTACAACGAATAATTTATTTCATACAATTTATAATCTTTTTAAAAAAATGCTTGCAAAATTGTTTGTACTCGGCGGGACTCGGGAAAAGCAGTATAAGTGTGGTAACTGAGTGTAACGGCCAGAGCGTGACATCACTGACGTAAACGAAATGTCATCTTTTAATATTTCCAGACCCTCATTAAATAATTGAATTAATTTGTGATATTGAAAATGGATTCTAAAATGTTATACTTAAGTGGTGTCTATTTGTGTGAAAACATAGAAATAAAAAGTGTTATAACGCAAGTTTTATAAATAAATACACTTTTTTAGTGTTTTACAAGTTAAGTCATGTACCCAATTGATATAATTTTGTTTTGTCTTAATTTTGAGTTTACAGGCTATAGCAAAAAATATCTAAACAACTTTATGAAATGAAAATGACTTCACATCATATTAAAATCGCGAAAATCGAAGAATAATAAATAGATAAGATCATGCAATATTGTAGGTATACCTACTTGAAAAGCCATGTTCATGAGTGCCCAAATCCCGTTGAGTCTGAGCGCCGCCTCGGGCCGCTTCGTCAAACTACACAGCATCTCTACGGCTCCTGTAGTACAAATTATCTTTTTGAACAATTGCCATTTGCTATAAACCACCTACAAGTTTTCTTTGTATCATATGGATGTGGATCAAAACAAATGTATAATATAGTGTTTCCGTCGTCTAGTTGTTTATTTATAACACAATCTACTTGATTCTAGAAAATAGTAATTTTGCAAAGGGGTAAACGGTAATAAGAGTAATAAAGAAAAGTGAAGATAATAAGAAAGTAATAAAAGTGGCATGTGGTAAAGAGTGAAAATTCCAACCACAAGGAAAGGAGTAAATGGAAAAATGTGGTTGGGTAAATGGTAACAGTGGTATAGGGTAGATAGATAGAACGCTTTATTGTTCTCACCAAAAATAAATTACAATAAAATAAAGTACAAAAAATCTAACAACAATTGTAACAAGTAGTAAGGTAGAAGTAAAAGGTAATAAGTAGTAAGGGGTACTAGGTGAATGGTAAGAAGTGGTACGGTAAATGGTAACAAGTAAGAAGCGGTAAGAGGTAAGTAGTAGGTAAGCTAACATTCTAAGTAGTAAACTGTAAAAAGAGGAAAATGCAAAGGGTTCAAAAACACTAATAACAAAGTAATCTAACAAAGCGTACTAATAAGTACTGTCAAACCTTGATCTAACATTGGCTCTTTAGCGGGCGAGAACTCGAGCAGCAGGTTGCAGAGCGTGGAGGAGCCGACCGTCAGCAGCTCCGTGCCCGGAGACTCCGTCAGCAGCTGCATCAGCGGACGCCACACCGAGTGGTCCTGGACACGGCACCACTTGTGTATTTATTTCACATTCAAGATCCTTAGAGCTCTTAAGAAATAACTTATAAAAGAATAGTAACAACAGACCACTTACATGTTTCTACTAATAGAACTATAATATACCTATATCTATCTTCTATCTTCTATTATTATAAAGCGGAAGAGTTTGTTCAGTTGTTTGTTTGTTTGAACGCGCTAATCTCTGGAATTGCTGGTCCGATTTGAAAAAATATTTCAGTGTTGGATAGTCCATTTATTGAGGAAGGCTATGGGCTAATCCCGATATTCCCACGGGATCAGGACTTACGCGAGTGAAACCGCGGGACACAGCTAGCAATATATAAAATTCAATGTCCTGACTGATCTATATATCAACGCAGAGCCAAAACCGCTGGTCCTAGAGACATGAAATTTGGAATGTATTTTTTGTGATGAGTAGGCGTCCACTAAGAAAGGGTTTTTAGAAAATCCTGCGGCATCGGGACTTACGCGGGTAAAACCGCGGGACGCAGCTAGTAAACATATAAACGCTGTGTGTAATACACAAAACGCTGTGTGTAATACACAAAAACGCTGACGTTATGTAGGAACCTGGATGTCCTGGATGAACATTTGAAAACAGAAGAAAAATCAAAAGCATTCTTACCTGAAACGTAGTACGCAACTGTTGTACCGATCTCGATAGCGAATGTAAGCACCTTACTGCTGCTAACCTTACCTACAAACATTTAGTTATATTAGTTCAAGTGTTTAAGAGGAAAGGATGCAACTCGTTCTCCATACAAACGTAGTCGACTGTTTCCTCCTTGGCCTTGGATAAAGACATTAGAGCAAATATGTTTATGCTATAAAACCTATATCTCCCATGACCATGTATCTACGTTTTGGTTTTTTCATTTTCTAGTTAGAATAGAAATCAAAATTAGAATATGAATAAATCAAAACGTAGGGTCACGGCTGATTTAGGTTTTATGACATAAACATATTTCGTCTAATGTCTTTATCCAGGGAGGAAACAGTCGACAAGGTTGTAAAGTTTGTATGGAGAAAAAAGTAGATATCCTCTCCCCTTAATAATATCGCAGCGAAAGAATAACAAATAAAAAACTCGAATAAATAAAATAAATATTGCACAACTTTATACACAGCGCAATCTAGTCCCAAACTGAGCACTAGGCTTGTACTATGGGTACTAGACAACGGATGTACTACATATTATACTTTTGAATAAGACAAAACAGTCTTGGAGTAAGTATGACTATTTGTATATCGGTTGGTGATTCAAGAAAGAAACTCTGAGACGATTGTGATGAAACTGAATATGTAGATGGCGGGACATTTGGAACACCACACAGGGTAAGAAGTAGCCTATATAAGTAAGTCCTGATCCCGATATTCCCACAGGAACGGGACTGCGTGGGTAATTCATAATAATAAATATAAAAAAATAATAAATATTGCACGACGTTACACACTGCGCAATCTAGCCCCAAACTAAGGTCTAGGCTTGTACTATGGGTGCTAGACAACGGATATACTACATATTATACTTTTTTTTTTTTTTGTAAATACATACATATGATACATAGAAAACACCCTAATTATACACCATAACACCATAATTATACTAATATTACAAAGAGGTAACGTTGGTAACATGAATGTACCCATTTTCCGGGTAATCTCTGAAACCACTGAACCGATTCCAAAAATTCTTTCACCAATAGAAAGCTACATTATTGCGGGTAACATAGGCTACTTTTTATCCCGGTATTCCCACTGGTCCGGGTTTTACGCGGGTGAAACCCTGGGGATTCTGCTAGTAAATATATAAAAATAAACCTCTTTTTCTTCCTCATCTTCCTCCTTATTCATGGAATATTTTACTTCCTTCACGCAAAAGCAGATGATAGATGACGGGTCATAGATGACAGGTGACAGGTGATAGATGGCAGGTGACAGATAATAGATGATGAGGGTAGATGAAAGATGAAATAATATAAAATAAAATAAAAAATAAAAACGTGAGGCACTCGGGAACTGCCGCGGTAAAGCTATTGCATAACATTTTTTATGTATGTAGCGTGCCATGTACCATGTTGCCATGGTACCACAACCATGGCAACATGGTAGGCGGAGTGGGGGGTGTTAGGTTTTATTTTCGTTACGGAATTTCTTGATTCGGTGGCCGCGCTCAAAGCCCGCAATAAAAGCTATGCAATAGCTTAAATTCTTGATTCGGTGGCCGCGCTCAAAGCCCGCGATAAAAGCTATGCAATAGCTTAAAAACATTTTTTTTAAAGTAGTTACTTTTCACGAAAGAAAGAAATTTATTTGACCTTAGATACATACATAGATACAAACAATGCAAGGTAAAAATTAAATTAAAGTTTTTAAAATATATACAAAATGGCTGACAATCTGACAGGCCAGTAAGCTTGGGCTAAGTTACTGAACTGGCTTCGATGGCTTACAAATCGGCAATGTGAGAATGGTCTATAAGAATAAATAGGTAAAGAATAAGGGTAAGTTGTAAGAGGTAAGGGATATGATGCATACAGTGAGTCGTAAAAGGTAAGTGGTAGGAGTAAGACGTATGAAGTGGTATGAGGTCAGTGGTATGAGTAAGAGGTAAGAAGTGGTAAGAAAGTGGTAAGAGTAGGAAGGGGTAACGGATAAGTGAGAAGAGTAAGAGGTAAGAAGTGGTAAATGGTAAAAGGAAGAGGTAAGAAGTGGTAAAAGGAAGAGGTAAGAAGTGGTAAAAGGTAAGTGGTAGGAGTAAAGGTATGAAGTGGTATGAGGTAAGTGGTAAGAAGTGGTAAGAAAGCGGTAAGAGTAAGAAGAGGTAAGAGATACGTGGTATGAGTAAGAGGTAAGAAGTGGTAAGAAAGTGGTAAGAGTAGGAAGGGTAACGGATAAGTGAGAAGAGTAAGAGGTAAGAAGTGGTAAATGGTAAAAGGAAGAGGTAAGAAGTGGTAAATGGTAAAAGGAAGAGGTAAGAAGTGGTAAAAGGAAGAGGTAAGAAGTGGTAAAAGGTAAGTGGTAGGAGTAAAGGTATGAAGTGGTATGAGGTAAGTGGTAAGAAGTGGTAAGAAAGCGGTAAGAGTAAGAAGAGGTAAGAGATACGTGGGAAGAGTAAGAGGTAAGATGTGGTAAGAAAGCGGTAAGATGAAGACGGGGTAAGGTATGAGTGAGCAGAGTAAGAGGTAAGAAGTGGTAAATGGTAAAAGAAAGAGGTAAGAAGTGGTAAGGGATAAGTGGTAAGAAAAAGACAAACCGCTAGTACCTAAAACAAAACCAACTCACCGAGGACTCAGAATTATTCATTCCATTGACAACATGCACCATAAGGCCGTGGGTCTCAATGATTTTCTTCCTGATATCCTCATCATTGGCCCCGAGCGACGCGAAGCATTTGAACGCACCTTGCTTCGCGGCCGCGGACTGACACGTTACTATGTCCGCTAAGGAACTCATTAGGTGGTTCGATATTGCTGCTAAGCGTTGTAACGATGTGTCTACCTGGTGGAATACAGATAAATAGATAGTGTAGAAGCCAAGTGATCCAACTGACTTTTTATAAGTTTCGAGATATGAAGCAAAACACTTGTGCACTTGAAGTTTTCTTACATATCAGTTGTGCACAAGTAGGCTCTCTTGTAGTTTTAACAAGATTCAATGCAACTAGAATTTTGCTGTTTTTTTTGGAGGTAAATTATTGTGTTCCTAAAACCAAAAAGCACTTAACTCAATTTTGACCAAAATGTCACTTGGATCACTCACTATTGATCACACTTATCAATATATAATTATACACTATCCAAATAGACATACAGCGGACTGCAAAAACTCCAAATTGCATAAGCCACTTTTAATCCCGATAATTCCACGGGATCGGGACTTACGTGTGTCCCGATCGCGTGACCACGGAGCGCAGCTGTACCCTATTTTATAAACTTAGATCAAAAAGGTAAACAAAGAACTGTTAATTTTAAAGGAAAAAGTAAATAGAGAGCCGTCACTTTATCTCAATTGAATGGGAGTTTTGTTTATCTTTTTAACCCCCGACGGAAAAAGAGGGGCGTTATAAGTTTGACGTGTCTGTGTGTCTGTCTGTCTGTCTGTGTATCTGTCTGTGGCATCGTAGCTCACGAACGGGTGAACCGATTTCAATGTAGTTTTTTTTGGTTGATAGGTGACTTTTGTGCGAGTGTTCTTATTGATCTAAGTTTCTGAAATAGGATAAAGTCGTAGACTGTAGTAGTAACTATTTCTAATAACGAAATTACCTCTGCCAAATAAGCTAGTGTTTCTGCCGCGGACGCTCTTATGTCTTCAGGCATTTCTTTGGTACATAATCTTGCTAGACACGGTAACGCGCCGAAAACGACTCTGTAAACAGAAATACACTATTTTATTAGGTTTTCGCGAAATCAACGCAGAAAGTTGTATGTGCGATTCAGGATTTCATACCACTAACGCCATCTAGTGGTTGATCTTATAATATGTTTTAGCTAGATCACATCCTAAAACAGTACCTAGTAGTTTAGTTTCAATCGGTTTTTTTCTGTACTCAGCCTCATACTTGGGCCATTGCATTTGACTTTATTTAACCTTAACTTCATTTCAACCATCGCAGAGTGTCCCAGGAAGCCTGAGATAGCTGCCAAGATACAGTAAACTCACTATTATTAGAACTACGGGTGTAGATCGAGATCAGCACGCTCGCGACCGCGGCCGGTGTAACCCATTACCGAAATTTCGAGGTAATTTAAATCTAAAATTATCTACAAACGCAATCTGAATGAACCTGGTGTCTCGAGATACCGGATTCATTCATTAGTACATGACACTCACTTGTCATCGTCGGCTTGCAGCGCGCCGGCGCGGTGTATGAAGGTGAGGCTCCCATGGCGACCGACAGCGGCTTGTCTCGAGATACCGGGTTCATTCATTAGTACATGACACTCACTTGTCATCGTCGGCTTGCAGCGCGCCGGCGCGGTGTATGAAGGTGAGGCAGCGCGCGGCTCCCATGGCCACCGACAGCAGCTTGTCTCGAGATACCGGGTTCATTCATTAGTACATGACACTCACTTGTCATCGTCGGCTTGCAGCGCGCCGGCGCGGTGTATGAAGGTGAGGCTCCCATGGCGACCGACAGCGGCTTGTCTCGAGATACCGGGTTCATTCATTAGTACATGACACTCACTTGTCATCGTCGGCTTGCAGCGCGCCGGCGCGGTGTATGACGGTGAGGCAGCGCGCGGCTCCCATGGCCACCGGCAGCGGCTTGTCTCGAGATACCGGGTTCATTCATTAGTACATGACACTCACTTGTCATCGTCGGCTTGCAGCGCGCCGGCGCGGTGTATGAAGGTGAGGCAGCGCGCGGTTCCCATGGCCACCGGCAGCGGCTAGTCTCGAGATACCGGGTTCATTCATTAGTACATGACACTCACTTGTCATCGTCGGCTTGCAGCGCGCCGGCGCGGTGTATGAAGGTGAGGCAGCGCGCGGCTCCCATGGCGACCGGCAGTGGCTTGTCTCGAGATACCGGGTTCATTCATTAGTACATGACACTCACTTGTCATCGTCGGCTTGCAGCGCGCCGGCGCGGTGTATGAAGGTGAGGCTCCCATGGCCACCGGCAGCGGCTTGTCTCGAGATACCGGGTTCATTCATTAGTACATGACACTCACTTGTCATCGTCGGCTTGCAGCGCGCCGGCGCGGTGTATGAAGGTGAGGCTCCCATGGCCACCGGCAGCGGCTTGTCTCGAGATACCGGGTTCATTCATTAGTACATGACACTCACTTGTCATCGTCGGCTTGCAGCGCGCCGGCGCGGTGTATGAAGGTGAGGCTCCCATGGCGACCGGCAGCGGCTTGTCTCGAGATACCGGGTTCATTCATTAGTACAAGACACTCACTTGTCATCGTCGGCTTGCAGCGCGCCGGCGCGGTGTATGAAGGTGAGGCAGCGCGCGGCTCCCATGGCCACCGGCAGCGGCTTGTCTCGAGATACCGGGTTCATTCATTAGTACATGACACTCACTTGTCATCGTCAGCTTCAATTCAATTCAATTTCAAATATCTTTATTTCACATAAAATTTACTGTTTTTAACTATGCTAGTGTACATTTATTCTAATCCTAGCAGTTAACAAAATATGTGTGTTGTACGCTTTTCGAAATAAGTACATATCAGCACATTCCATCAAAACTTTTGGCAAAGAAGTATTTTTATAGTAAACAATGTTTTTTTTTTTTTTTTAATTAGGGATTAAGTAAATTAAGATTGAGTTTATATAAGCTTTAGGGATAGCATTACATTTTATATAGTTGAATAATTTGGAAGAGTAAAACAATATGAAAAGAAGGTAGGTAAACAAACGGCGCGGCCGAGGCAGTCCACGGGTAGCAGCGAGAACCATTGTGTTGATACAAACGCACACACGCGCAGTCGACCACAGCCGGCCCGCGCCCACGCCATGCCCACCCGATACCGGCTGGTAATACGGGCGAGACTGGCGCGCGCGCCGGTCGTGCCGGGACCGAGCGAGCGCATGACGCGCTCGTGACGTAAGTCGTTCTATTCATCTCGACTCAGAACGTAGTGATGGGGCAACTTATATGTTTTATAAGTATCGATAAACTTGAGGTCTTTTTTACGAGTTTTACATAAATTCTGAATTAGTTTGTTTTTATTACTATGATTTTTACGCAGGTAGAATTTTTCGGACAATTTGTAAATATAAATGTCGAGACTAAGAAAATGAAGCTGAAGATGAAGTTTAGTCAAGTTATTTCGGAAAGGGGTATTAAATGCTATTTTCAGGGCTTTGTTTTGTATTACCTGCAGTTTATTTAAGTTGGTGCGGCATGTACTGCCCCACACCGGACACGCATATGTGATTATGGGCCGAATTAGGGTGCAGTATATGCGAAGTTTAGTGCTACTACTGAGGTTTGCTTTTCGATTAAAAATCGGAGATAGGGCGTTTAGAGCCTTAGTGCCCTTAAGGAGAAGCTTTGATGTATTTACGGTCCAGTTGAGTTTACTATCAAGGACAGTGCCTAAATATTTGGCTGTACGACTCCAGGGAATTTGGAACCGTCTACTTTAAGGTTACGTACTGGCAATTTGCGCTTACGTGTAAACATGACGGCTTCAGTTTTGGAAGCATTAATCTTTAGTTTCCATTTACTAAAGTATTCGCAGAGTAAGTTGATTGACAGTTGAAGCCGGCTAATAATGAGGTCTAAGTCGGAGGAAGAAGTGTAACATGCAGTGTCATCTGCGAAGCATGCCAAATTTGTCCTGGTCTGCACCGGTATGTCGTTAATAAAGAGTAGGAACAGGTATGGTCCTAGGATGGAGCCTTGTGGGACTCCTGCGGGAACTGGTTTAGGAAGTGAGCTGGAGTCGTTTATGTGGACTTGGAAAGTTCGATCCGACAAGTAGGATTTGATCATCTTTGCAAGCGGAATTGGCACTCCAAGATTCAGCAATTTGTGGAGGAGTGCTTGATGCCAGACGGTGTCGAAGGCCTTTTCAATGTCTAACAAGAACATGCCGGTTGACAATTTTTGATTAAGGCCTAGCGACACCGCTTCAGCCACTCTCGCAAGCTGTTGTACAGTAGAGTGTTCCTGCCGAAATCCAAATTGTTCGTCGATCAAAAGTTTGCAAGATACTTGTCTGAGCCGAGTATAAATGATCTTTTCGAATAATTTACCAATGCTTGGAAGAAGACTTTTTTTTTTTTTTTTTTTTTTTTTTTTTTTTTGTTTATTTTATCGTGCAATCAGTTTTACAACTATGAGCAGATGAGTTGCGTGGATTATGGCGGGCTGAGTTGTGCCTCATCAGGAACATCTCTTAGTATTATACTGCACAGCTCATTGTAGTCCATCCAGTTCCAGTATGTTGCGTCTCTTTAGTCTGTTGACGCCATCAGGTATGCTGAGTTGCACAGCTAATTGGTTGGGATGCTTTTCCAATCTGGATTTATATCTGGTTGAGCATGCCATGATTTCGTCTTTCACTGTACTCATGTTCAGGTGTTCATGGACTTCGGTGTTTTTGATGAACCAGGGCGCATTGGATATCTGTTTCAAAATGCCGTTCTGGGTTCTTTGGACTTTGTTAATGTTTGTATTGCAGGCTGACCCCCACAGCTGGATGCCATAGGTCCAAATCGGTTTGATTATAGTCCTATAAATCAGTAGTTTGTTGTCGATTGTCAGTCTTGAGTTTCTTCCCAGGAGCCATTGTATACCCTTGAATCTAATATCCACCTCTTTTCGTTTGGTGTCTATGTGCTTTGTCCATGTCAATCTCTGGTCCAAGTGCATTCCAAGGTATTTGACAGAGTCACTTTGCGGCAGCTGTGTGCAACCAAGTTTGACTGGTGGGCATGTTCCTCGGTTTAGGGTAAAGGTGACGTGGATCGATTTTGTTGGGTTGGCTCTTATTCTCCATTTTTTAAGCCATAGCTGGATGCATCGAGGCTTCTTTGCAGGGAGAGGGATGCACTGGATGGGCAGCTGTTTCTAGCCATTATTGCGGTGTCGTCTGCATAGGTCGCTATTGTTACTCCAGGAGTTTGTGGCAGGTCAGCTGTGAATATGGTATACAGGAACGGCCCCAGCACCGAACCCTGTGGTACTCCTGCTTGTATGTCATAGAATCTGGATGTGCTTTCATCTTCCTTCACTTGGAATATCCTTTCCGATAGGTATGATTCCAGTATAGGGTAGTATGAGTAAGGTAAATTTTGTTTAATTTTGCACAGAAGCCCCTTGTGCCAAACTCTATCGAAAGCTTGTTGCACATCGATAAATACGGAGGAGCAGTATTGTTTTGTCTCCAGGGTATTCCTTATGAAGCGGCAGACTCTGTGTACTTGCTCAATCGTTGCATGTTCGGGTCTGAAGCCAAATTGATGATCAGGAATAACAGAAGTTGAGCTGAGTAGCCGGCGAAGTAGAACTTTCTCAAAGATCTTCGAGAGTACTGGCAGCAGGCTAATAGGTCTATACGAGGTCACGTCGTGAGGAGGTTTTCCGGGTTTTTGTATCATTATAATTTGAGACACCTTCCAGGCAGATGGATAGTATCCAACTCTAAGCATACAGTTGAAAAGTGTTGTCATAAAGACTATTGCCGTTTTTGGTAGTTCCTTCAGGACTTTTTTGTCTATTAAGTCAAACCCTGGAGCCTTTTTGTCTTCCATTGATCGTATTGTGCGGTTTATTTCTTGTGGTGTTACGGGGTTAGGTGGAATTTCCAGCTGAAAGTCCTGCCTTAGGATTTCGTTAAGATCGCTTTCGTTGGTGTCTGTTTGTGCTTCATTTGGTACAAAAACCTTAGCGAGATGCTCTGCGAATACGTTAGCTTTCTCTTGACATGTTCTGGCCCACTTTCGCTCTGTCACGCGAATTGGTGGTTTTGGGTTCATAGGTCGATTAATTGCTTTGCAGGCCTTCCAGAGTGAGTAATTGGTCGCACTTGTGGCTGTCAAGGACTGTAGATAGGTCTCCATAGTGGCGTCTTCTGCATCTTTTATGACCTGTCTCAAATCTCGTGCAGCTTTGTTTAGAGCACGTTTGTCTTCTGCGTGTCGACTATTATGCCATACACGACGCAGTCTTCGTTTTTCTAAGATCATTTGTCGAATGACCAAAGGTACGACCTTTTGCCTGGGGGTCGAGTTCACAATAGTTTGAGTGCATTTCCAACATGCATCCTGCACAGTTTTTGTGAAGTTTATTACTGCTTCATCAATTTCTTCGCTGTTTTTAAGAGATATTTTAAGGTTGAGCGAGTTTTTTACGAGGTCACGGAAATCACTCCAGTTTGTTCGGTTGCTATATAGTCGGGCACTTTTTGGACATTGGAGGACCGTCGTGCTAATGGTTAAGATGACTGGGATGTGATTCGATTTGCTATCCAGACATGAGTCGATTTTGTAAAAGAGGCGGCTGAGGCCTTTCATTATTATAGAAATCAATAACGTCTGGTAGTCTTTTGGGGTCGGCCGGCCAATTCGTAGGTTCCGAAGTGGATATTGTGGTTAGGTTATTTTTATCAACACACTTTTTCAACTCCCTGCCTCTCGTACTTATCAATCTGGAACCCCAGTGCAAGTGCTTTGAGTTCCAGTCGCCTCCTGTTATAAAGCGCGGACCTAGACTTTCCATGTAGGCAGTTAGTTGTTCCTCCTTTATATTGTGTCTCGGTGGGCAGTAGACTGAGGATATATTAAAGTCTCCCGTATTGTCATAGACTTTTACCGTGGTTGCCTGTATTTGCTCAGTGCAGTATTGTGGAAGCTCATGGTGTCTGATTGATTTCTTAATTATGACAGCAGATCCAGCATGTGCTGTCCCGTCGGGGTGATTTGTATTGTAGATGTAATAGTTTTTTATAGATACATGGCTACTGGATGTGAAGTGCGATTCTGATATAAGTAAAATGTCAAGGTTGTAAAGGTTTAATAGAGTCTCAACTTCTATTTTGTTGGGAGATAACCCGTCGATGTTCCAAGTTGCTATTTTCAGTGTGTCAATCATTTTGACAATTTTTGTACGAGTGTGGCTATGAGTCCCAGGAGAGTACTCATTTGTTGTAGGATAGCATCTATTTTTTCACTTTGTTTGAGGAAC
Source organism: Idaea biselata (assembly GCA_958496205.1). Lineage (NCBI taxonomy): Eukaryota > Metazoa > Arthropoda > Insecta > Lepidoptera > Geometridae > Idaea > Idaea biselata. The sequence continues at coordinate 11,255,871 of OY292399.1, forward strand.
ATTTCTTCTAGTTTGGTGTTTATACATTTTTCAGTGTTGCGTGTTGTTAGTTCGGCCTTTTCTTGTTGTCGAGTTGTTTTAAGTATTTCTGCGTATGGTTCGCGTTGGTTCTCAATTGTATTGGTTGGGTTGTGTTCTAGGTTTCTGTTCAATTGTTTAACCTTATTTGTATGATTTACAAACTGTCGTTGTTTCAGCGACTTTCTATCTACGATTTCTTTGTAGACCTCGCATCCTTTGTAGTTTGCGGGATGCGGTCCTAAGCATAATGCGCATGTTGCTGGGGTTGTGCGGTCAAGTTTTGGGCATTCTCTGGTCGCATGAGGGCCTGCACATTTAACGCAGCGAAAAGGCCGCATGCAGTAGTTTTTTGAGTGCCCATACTGCTGGCATCTTTGGCATTGCACTGGAGATGTTCTCTTTTTAGGGTCTTCTATTGTGACTATCTGGTTAAAGATGACTCTGACTTGTTTAGCTGCTTTGTTATTTGGTCCTGCTTGTAGAGTAACAAAGAATGTGGACGTTGGTGTTTTGTCAGGACCATATGTGGAGTTTATTATCTCTCCTACGGTTGTGTTGCCAGTGTCTTCAAAGGCCTTTTTAATTTCTTGGTGTGGTGTGGTGTGATGTAGGTTTTTAATGACCATTCTGTAATTTCTTTCATCTTTTTTATTAAAAGTATGGCCTATTAGTCCATTTTCTCGGATCACTGACATAATTGATTTGTATACCAGTATGTCTTCGCTACTTACTCGCAGCTGGTTTTTGTTTATTAGCTTAAAAGAGAACTTAGTTTTTTCTGCTACTGATTCGAGAAGCTCAGTCAGTTTATTGACGTTTTCGATTCCATATAGCATTATTGGTGGAGGTTTACTGGGTTTTTGTGCCGGCTTGGTAATTTCAGGTTCAGCATTGTCAACTGCTAGGCCTGAGTACCTATTTTTCACTTCCACGGAATTATGCGATGGGGAACTTAATTTTCGTCTTTTCTGAGGCCTACTTAATGGTATCCTTTGCCAGTTCGGGGGGTTAATGCTCTGTTGCTTATCTTGTTGGGTTTCATTTGAACCCATGTCCTGTTGTGTTATTGCTGATGTAGTGGTCTGCAGTGTTGACGTAGTAATCAAAGGTGATGTCATTGTAGTGCTCTGTGTTACTGGGGTAGAGCTCTGTGTTGTTGTGGTTGAGCTTTGTGTTGTTACGGTATTGTTCTGTGCAGACACCGGGATCGTGACATGGGTCTTGCTACCTAGTGAGTTGCTTCTCCTCCGTGAAGAGAAAAGGCTTGGATGGAATGCCTGTTGTATCATCTTTTTGTTACTGTTGCTGCCAGGCGCATCAGCCTGGTCTTCCACCTCCATCGTACGGTCCGTTGTATTAAGCGAAATTTTGCTCCCCCCAGAATACGAGGAGCAGCCTGAGTCTAGCTCAGGGAGGGATTCTCCAGCTTGGCTGGTACCCTCCTGGGGTAATTTGTTTTTAAATTCCGCTGCCATTGTGTTTTCTTTGCCGCTCATGTCGGGAGCAGCAACCTGAGATTGCCGACCTTTCTGGCCGTTTTTGTCTGGGACTGTCACCATTCTTAGGTGAGAGCGCCACCGTTGACCCGCTAGGGGTTCATCCGCCGCCTGCTCTTCTGCATGCCCCAGCCTAGACATGCAGCACTGCCCGCGACCTCTACTCCGAATATGTCGAAGAAGCCCGGGGCAGGGGATTTGATGACGAAGTGTCCATCTCCGGCCTTGTGGTCCGCGGGAGGTATTTTATTTCCCTCCTACCTTATGGAGGTTTGACGCTCCATAGGGCATCCCCCTATCCGCCACCTGGGGACGCGTCCTCTAGGGAATCAGGCTACCCCGTGGAAGAAGACTTATGGGACGATAAGAAATTGGGTCTGAAGGATCTTTTCCTGGCTTATGTATAGCTATAACTTTGGCAGTTTTCCAGACTGGTGGGAAGTAATGTTGAATAATGCACGAATTGAAAATTTTAGTGAGAAGTATAATACATTTGTGTGAGATATTCTTAATTAAAATATTTGATATATTATCTAGGCCTGGGGCTTTACGGGGTTTTAGAAGTCTGATACATTTTATGACCTCCGCTGGTCGCACAAGATGAGATTTATCTAGAGGTACATCTTCGCTAAGCATAGCAAGTGAACTAGATACGTTTTGGGTTTGATCGCTGGGCCAGTCAGATGTTAATTGCAAGTTTCTTAGGAAGCCTCCAGCAAGTATATCACATTGCTCTTGTTGGCAGGAGGTCATAGTACCATTTTCGTTACGCAGGGCCGGGATAGTAACCGCTGAAGAAGACCTAAGACTTTTGACTAGCCGCCATATATCCGAACTCGGGTTGTCGACTCTTTTTAACTTAAGATTCCATTCATGATCGTTGTGAGCTTTGATTGCAGCTTTGATGTCTAGCTTAAGTAGTTTAATTCTTTTAAACAGGTATTTGCGTGTATTTGCGTCCGTGTCTGTTAAAGCGTATCTGCGAAAGCGGTTTTTGAGCTTAATAAGTCGTTTTATGCGTCTCGGCAGGGAAGTAAGGTTCCAGGGTGTCATATTAGAAGTGGGGACGCTCAAATCTCTACATTTTAGGATAGTTTTTTGGAAGTTGCAAATTTTCTTATCAATTTCTTCTGTGGTTGAGTATGTCTGAGAAGATAAAATGACACTTCTGTTAAGGAGGGATCGGAACGTAGTCCAGTCTGCCTTAGCATAGTTTAGTTTAACAATAGGGTTTCTCTGTACTTTCATTGCAACTTGAACAAGAACAGGGTAGTGATTAGACGACAAAGCCGCAATAGTTTTAATTGTTTTTATGTTTTGTATATTTTTGGATAATAATAGATCAGGTGTAGAAGTTTGATATTTATCGCTATAATGGACTAAAGTGCAGTCTTGGGGAGCGTGGATAACGTAATCATTATGTAGCATGTGGTTGTATAGGCTATTGCCACGAGCGTTAGCTGCCCCTGGTGACCAGGACTGATGTTTGGCGTTCAAGTCGCCCATAGCAAGAACTTTACTGCCAGAATACATTAGTGTTTCGATGTCTTTGGTCGTGAAAAATTGGTTAGGGGATTGGTAGACTGAGTAAATGTTTATATTACCGTTTAAGTTAATACCTATGACTTCGAGATTTTGAGTATGGAACGTGGGGATAAGAGTATGATGTAAGTCAGAACGAACGAGTATCGCAACACCCTGCCCGGTCCCACAGCTTCGCCTATCCTTACGATAGCATACAAAGCCAGGTATGTTAAGGGTAAGTCGTTTGGTTAGTATGGTTTCGCAAAGCGCAATGACATCTACTTTCAACTTACTCACCGCTAGGTCGAATAGTTCTCTCTGCTTGCCGTGAACGCCATCGGCGTTCCAGTAAAGTACGCGTAACTCATTTGAGCTAGACATAATGCCCTAGGTGCATTAATATTAAAATAACCTTATCCATGAAGGTTGTACAATTTTTATACTCTTTTTTGAGGGACTGGATTGTTGAAAGGATTTCCAGCATTTCCACAGTGTCAAAGTCGTGGGGGGTTGTACCGTCGGTAGCTCCATGGCTCGGAGTTTTATTCTGAAGCCTTACAGTCGGGAGAGCATTTCTGGGCTTCTGTGCATCACCGAAAGATTTATCCTGCATTGGCATCTGGCTGATGATAGCATCTGTTTGTCCAGTACTATTCCCATCATGTGGTTGAGGCAAGGGGTTCCTCTTATTAGTGTTGGCCACTTGAGCCCAGGTCTTTTGGTTGGCAAGCGATTTACGAGGGGACTTCGCATCTATAGTTTTACGAAGCGGACCGCGTTTGGACTCAATTCGCTCCAAATACTTAATGCGTACATCGCATTTTGAAAAGTTTGCTGGGTGCTCTTTCTGGCAGTTACAGCAACGTGCGGGCTCGACCCTGTCTTTCTTAGTGCATTCCCATGTTGGATGCAACTCAGCGCACTTGAGGCATCTTGCTTGTCTGTTACAGTTCCGGGAGGCGTGGCCAAATCCTTGGCACCTGTAGCATTGGACTCCTGGTTTACTGTTCGGCTTGTAGCGTTCAATGCCAACGACACAGTTGAACATGTATTTAATTTGTTTGAAGCGCACCATGTTTGTACCATTCGGCAGATGGACGAGCAGCGGGGGACATTCAGTGGTGTGCAACGTCTTCAGCTCAGCAATGGTTGCGCCTGCGAACCCCAAGGCTTCAAGTTCGGCTATGACGCTGGATTGCAGAAATTTGGGTAGCCCTTTCATGACTGCTTTAGGGCTTCTCTCATCTCTTCGTGTAAAAGTATGGAAGGAGATATTTTGACTCGCCAGTCCATCTTTCAGAAGTTGGTGGTTTGTCGCAGAATAACACTGTACTCTGGCTAACCTTCTGCCTCTGTATTGGAGGTGAAATTCTTTGACGTATTTAATGACTACGTCCCTTATATGCTGAATAGTGTGGTCACCTTGTAGTTCGATAATTATGGGTGGCGCATCAGCCACCTTCTTCCTAATTGCATTTTTTAGGAGTTCAGTAACGGGCTCGTCGTCGTCGACCGGAAGCCCTTCGAAACTATTGCCGGTGGATGTACCCGCACTTTTCAGGTCTTTCGTTGGATTTGAGACGAATTTCTTGGCCTTGCGCAATTCGTCTGGTGATTTCTGTGCGCTCCCTTTTTTTCTCTTCCCCGGAGGGCTTGAGCTGACGGGGGCTTGGTTCTTCGTGAGGAATTTTTCCATGATGGACTAAGGTGTTTATCGACACAAAGTCGATAGCACCCTAGCCATCACTATTTTGCGCGCAGTGAGTCAACGATAGTCCCGCTGTGGTACGATGCGTCCGGTTTACGTGACAACCGAGCACTCACTCGTCAGCTTGCAGCGCGCCGGCGCGGTGTATGAAGGTGAGGCAGCGCGCGGCTCCCATGGCGACCGGCAGCGGCTTGTCTCGAGATACCGGGTTCATTCATTAGTACATGACACTCACTTGTCATCGTCGGCTTGCAGTGCGCCGGCGCGGTGTATAAAGGTGAGGCAGCGCGCGGCTCCCATGGCCACCGGCAGCGGCTTGTCTCGAGATACCGGGTTCATTCATTAGTACATGACACTCACTTGTCATCGTCGGCTTGCAGCGCGCCGGCGCGGTGTATGAAGGTGAGGCTCCCATGGCGACCGGCACACAGTGGGCTGAAACGGGAAATCAGCGGACTTAGGAATCAAAGTTGATAATTCTATTTTTTTTAAATGGTGATCGATAGAGATAATTAATACAATAAAAAATTGTTCTACAAGAATTCTTAAATATGAATAATTCTCGAGGAAATCGACTTTGTGTGAAAAAAATGTATGAAACGACATATGTTTTGGTCTCTAGCTTCCAACTTATGGTCGATCCCGCACTTTGGGCAGCAATTTATTATAGTATAGGTCTTTACCTTTCACCTGACACCAAAAAGTCCTGCCCCGACCCGCCCTTTCGGAAAATAGAAGCGATTGAAAATGTTGTGTTTTCAAGTTACCATTTACGACCAAATCTTTACAAATTGTATTTTGTATGTTTTTGGATGTGACTAGTATATCATAAAACAATGATATGACACCTATTCTACATAACTTTTTGAAAATCGTACAATTTCGAGTTAAGCTAAATGTTTTTAAACATTGAAAAAAATAACATAGTAATGTAGTAGCAAGGTAAACAACCTCTTCCAAGTATAGATATACTTAGTGAAGTAACAATAGGTAAGTACTTCACTAAATAACAATAGGTAGCCTATCTACCTATTGTATCGTAGTACTTCAGTCTTAATAATAAGACCCACTTATTATTACGTTTCTAGGAAATTGCGGCATCCTTCAAAGACTACCTGTGATAATGAGTGTCCTTGCGGTTTTACTGATGAGTTGTAAAAGGGGATTAGATAGGTACTTTATGAATATGGCATGTTAGGTAGGTTGTTGGGGGTGCGACTATTTAAGGGATGTAATGTAATTGCAACAGTCATTCGGATTTTGTCATTTGTCCCATAAACATTTCAATATTCGTGGTGATAATGGAGAATTTAGTGAACAATATTGACCTGTTTGTGTTGATGAGAACTGAATTAGACTCGTTTTCAGACTCTGCAAAACTTTTTGAACTTTTAAAGGAGAGATTGGGAAAAGAGATCAATGAAGAAGAAAGTGGACAGTTAGTTAAGTTTTGCCAGAAATATTCATCGAAAATAGTTTTGAAGTGGCGGAAGGCAAATAGGACCCTACAAAGATTTTTAAAAATACACCGAGATTGGTTGGAGAGTTCAATAGAGTGGCCGAATGTAGTGTGTTCTCGAGAAAATGTGCATGAAATTCTTCAAGAAATTGACCCGGTTGATGCTCAGAAAGAAAATGTTCAACCTAGCACTTCGGGAGCATCTACTTCGACCTTCACACCCAGAAAGCAGTTTGAAAATTTGGGTGAACGGCAAAAGAGAAGGCGTATAAGTCATTCACTTGACAAATCGCTTTCGTCTGAAGAATCGGGTGCTACTGCAGTGAGGGCCTTTCGTAACAGTGGAGAATTACGAGTAAGCAAAATTTTAGATCACCTTATGAAACACCCAGAAGATGCAGCTAAAGTAGAAGCGAGTTTAAAGGGAAAGAAAAGAGAAGAAGCCTACACTCCCGATAAGGCTTTGGGTCTTCTTGTATCCCTTAAACTATCTAAGTGGCAGTATATAAATTTAAGGGACTCTGCAAGTGAGCAAGGATGCGAAGTTTATCCATCCTATTATGCGATAAAACAAGCAAAAGAAGATTGTTATCCGCCCAAAAAAGACATCAGCATAAGTGAAGATGGCGCTCAAATTAAATTACAGGCACTTTTGAACTTAACCATCACACGAATAATGGAAGCTAATAACATTCAAGCAGATTCCCGTGCAGAGTTGAAGCTTACTAGCAAATGGGGATTCGATGGAGCTTCAGGGCAGAGTAATTATAAACAAAGAGGAGAATTCGACGATTCCAGCATTTTTATGGCTAGTTTGGTACCTCTTCAGCTGCACAATGAAGAAAATATCGTGATTTGGGAAAACGACAGACCTTCATCTACATTTTACTGCCGTCCAATATCTTTTAAATATATAAGAGAAACCAAAGAAGTGGTAACAACAGAGATGAATAGAATAAAGAAGGAGATCGCAACACTGATGCCCACAATTTACAAAGAGACAACGATTGGCCACAATTTATTACTTACTATGATTGACGGTAAGATTACCTCAATCATATCCGAGACGTCTTCTGCAGCTTGCGATATATGTAGTGCCAGGCCATCGGAGATGAACGATTTAGAAGCGGTAAGGAGGAAACCAAAGAATGAGGATATATACCAGTACGGACTATCTTCATTACACGGCTGGATAAGATGTATGGAATGCCTTCTTCATATAGGTATAAATCATCTACTTTTTGTCAATATAAGAAAGTTGCATTTTTGTTTAGATATTCAATAGTAATTGTGTTTGTTTTGTTGCAGCTTACAGGCTTGATTTTAAAAAATGGAGTGCCAGAGGAGATCTTCGAGCCGTGTTAACACAAAGAAAAGAAGCAATTCAAAAAGAATTTAAGGAAACTTGTGGCCTACATATTGACATCGTGAAGCAGGGAGCGGGTACTACCAATGATGGAAACACGGCGAGAAGATTTTTTAGAGATTTTAAGACAAGTGCACGAATCACAGGTCTTAATGAAGATTTAATTGAAAGGTTTTACGTTATTCTCCAAACCATTGCGTCTGGAGAACACGTGAATGTTTCAAAATTTTCACAGTTTTGCCAAGAGACAGCAGACAATTATGTTCGATTGTACCCATGGTATTATATGCCATCTAGCGTGCATAAATTACTTATGCATGGAGCTAACATTATTGAACATTTTGGTTTGTTGCCTATTGGTAAGCTTTCAGAAGAAGCATCAGAAGCCCGTAATAAAGATTTTAGAAAATTCAGAGAGGGTCATTCTAGAAAAAATAGCAGGGTTGCGACAAATGAGGATATTCTCCATAACCTTCTTTTGTCTTCCGATCCAAAGCTTAGCATTATAAGACCGCGAATGAGCCAGAAAACTAGAATGTCTCTCTCTCCAAAATGTCTTGATCTCCTGATGCCTCTTCTGAATGAAACTCCTGAAACAGAATTTATTGATGTAAGTAATTTCCAAGATAGCGATTCTGAATAGAATAATTTGTTGATTTTAGTTTTCTTAAATTGTTATATTTATTGATCTTGTATTTGTATTTCTTATTTTTAGTTTGCATTTATTTATATCTTGTGAATATATTACGGAGGGCGCGTTCCGAAACCACAGTAGTATCGTAGTTGACGTTTTAAATTATCATGTATATGTATACATTGCTCTATATGAATTTGAATTGAATTCAGTGTAAGTTAGCGTTATTTATAAGCATTAATTTAGTTAACTTTGTTCATATATTGTTAATAGATGTCCCTATATATATGTATATTTCTGTTGTAACTTTTTATTATAGACACACAAACATATTTTTCTTTTTCATTATTACACCCCAGTTCCTAATTACCTTAAACTATACTCATCTAAATCACTATAATATTTTATCATGGTATCTTATTAGATACCATTAATATATACGGTATTTCTATTGAAATACCGTATATATTTATTTACCTATACTAGTATCTACTGGATGGTTGGACTCATCAACTCATCAGTAAAACCGCAAGGACACTCATTATCACAGGTAGTCTTTGAAGGATGCCGCAATTTCCTAGAAACGTAATAATAAGTGGGTCTTATTATTAAGACTGAAGTACTACGATACAATAGGTAGATAGGCTACCTATTGTTATTTAGTGAAGTACTTACCTATTGTTACTTCACTAAGTATATCTATACTTGGAAGAGGTTGTTTACCTTGCTACTACATTACTATGTTATTTTTTTCAATGTTTAAAAACATTTAGCTTAACTCGAAATTGTACGATTTTCAAAAAGTTATGTAGAATAGGTGTCATATCATTGTTTTATGATATACTAGTCACATCCAACAACATACAAAATACAAAAAAGAGCGGTGTTGGTCTAGTGGTAGATACCCCGGCTTTCATTCTGAGAGTCGTGGGTTCGAATCCAGACAGACCGCGCACCAATGTCTTTTTCTTTAAGAAAAAGGTATGTGCGCTAATAACATCGCTCTTACGGTAAAGGAAAAACATCGTGAGGAAACCAACATGTCCTAGGACTCACCACGGTCCGAAGACATGGGATATTCAGTGTTTTCTATGTATCATATGTATGTATTTACAAAAAAAAAAAAGTATAATATGTAGTATATCCGTTGTCTAGTACCCATAGTACAGGCCTAGTGCTTAGTTTGGGGCTAGATTGCGCTGTGTGTAACGTTGTGCAATATTTATTTATTATTTATTTTATTAATTTGTAAAGATTTGGTCGTAAATGGTAACTTGAAAACACAACATTTTCAATCGCTTCTATTTTCCGAAAGGGCGGGTCGGGGCAGGACTTCTTGGTGTCAGGTGAAAGGTAAAGACCTATACTATAATAAATTGCTGCCCAAAGTGCGGGATCGACCATAAGTTGGAAGCTAGAGACCAAAACATATGTCGTTTCATACATTTTTTTCACACAAAGTCGATTTCCTCGAGAATTATTCGTATTTAAGAATTATTGTAGAACAATTTTTTATTGTATTAATTAGCTCTATCGATCACCATTTAAAAAAAATAGAATTATCAACTTTGATTCCTAAGTCCGCTGATTTCCCGTTTCAGCCCACTGTGGGACGTCGCGTTGTCGTACCGCAGTATCATGATGCCCTCGGTCTTATGTAGTCATTTCGTCGTGCGTGTGCTCAACATACACAACTGCTGTTATTGTCATAAACAAGCAGACAGCCGGACAATGTGCGGATGATTCATCCTTCACAATGTGCTTGGTAAACACACATATTTACCTTAGTACTTACCTACATTGTTAGTTTAGCCTGGTCTGGGTGAATAGTCCCACTGCACATAAATACTTACCTAATGTGAATGTGCGTTAATCGCGGTTTTCAAAATATGGACACACCGGTTCATATTTTACGGTTCAAGCTCGGTTCTTGAACCTATTACCGAGATTTTCGGCTCATAACATTTAAAAAAAACGGGGCAAGTGCGACACTCGCGCAAAAAGGGTTCCGTACCACTATCACAATTGGATACGGAACCCTAAAATGGTTTACAACAACCAATTTTTCAATTTTATAGGAAAATATGAAATATTTATCTTCGATTCTTACTCCCATCAAACGACCGAATCACTCAAAAAAAAAAAAAAAAAACCTTGGCACAAAGAAAATCTGAAACATAAAAGAAACTCTTTGGTAAGTAAGGCAGACTGGTATATTTGACAGATAGGGCAGCCATTTTGAATTCCATGACCAACTCGATTTGTCCTGACCAATCAGAAGCGACCTCACATTGTAGTACTAAACTCCTTGTTATTTTTGAAACACGTTTGTTGTATGGGAGCCCCTTTTAAATAATTGTTTTATTTCGTTTTTAGTATTTGTTGTTGTAGCGGCAACCGAAATACTTCTTCTGTGAAAATTTCAACCTTCTATCTATTACGGTTCATGAGATACAGCCTGGTGACAGACGGACGGACGGACGGACGGACGGACGGACAGACAGACAGACAGACAGACAGACAGACAGCGAAGTCTCAGTAATAGGGTCCCGTTTTTACCTTTAGGTACGGAACCCTAAAAATGGAAATAGGGAAGGTACATGTTTCAAAAAGTATTTGATCATATTGAAAAAATGATTCACAATTAATCAGAAATATTTTGATGACAACCGCATCTAAATCGGTCAAGTCGTTTTCGAGCTAAATGGGAACATTCGATTGCACACAGACAAACAAACAAACCTCTCTTTTAGATGCATAATATATTATACCTGCTGCGTTCCGTCGTCGTCGTGGGCAAAAAAGAAAAAAAAATGCATTTACTTATCCAAATGAAGTAGTAATTAGGATCTCACGCTTCTTTCAAAATGATCCGCTTTTTTTTCAAGGAATTCCTTTAAAACTAATCTTAATTTAGGAAAAGTGAGCAAAAACGTGCATTCGTATATGCTAATTAGGTGGAGGCACAAAAAGCTAGTGTCTTAATTCTGGTGCGCTGCAGAAATACTAAACGATAAAAAAATCACTTCATTCGTTCATGAGTATGACGTCAGACAGACTCACAGAAACACAGACAGACATCTCAAACTTATAAACACCCCTATTTCCGTCGGGGATAAAAATAATATCTGATTTTGATTTATTAGGATAAGATACTTTCTTATAATACCTATACTTGCTGAGACGCGCTGTTTCACCCGCGTAATTTCGTTTTCTGTGGAAATACCAGGATAAAAGATACTATTATGTGTTAATCCAGGTTAAAAACTACCTTTTTTTCAGCCAAATCCGTTTAGCCGTTTTTGCACGATTGAAAGACACAACTGAGAGCGATTTCTTCCTGGCAACCTTTGTATACAAATATTATATGTTATTATATTATTATTAGTAATTATTACCTACTTTCCTTATAGCGAACATCACACAAATTTGATTACCTTCCAAACCTTTACGTACCTTGTGATAGACAAGAGACAGTCGCGTACGTCTTCGAAACATCTCTACCGCCATAGCCATATCGTCTTTACATATCTACGTAACCAGAATCGGCGTACCTCTTGCGGCACATTATAAGATGTAATTCGTCAAAAAAGTACCTATATTTGACGTGCAATTTGTATGAGTTGAATGGCCCATAATTTATAAAAGCTTGACTTTCCATTCAACGGTGACTTAAAATGATGTTTGAGCGTGCTACCGAATGCAGCCGTGAATATTGATGCACGGTGGGCCGTTTCTACGGTGTCAGTTTCCGAGACCTTCCACTCGATTTTCCTTATACTTTATTATTATCATAAATATTAAAACATACTTATACATATTTTAAACCCCCTTACTTATAAACAATGATTTACAGCTCCATAAACTATGTATCGTTTGTAATTTACTTCGACATGAAATTTCATATTTGACGGACAGAAACGAACGTTACATAACTTAGTCATCTGTTAATCATCGT
>OY292399.1:11268236-11352236 GCA_958496205.1 Idaea biselata
AAAGAGAACTTTAGGACTTATCTAAAGAGAATTTTAAGGCTTATCTAAAGAGAACTTTAAGGCTTATCTAAAGAGAATTTTAAGGCTTATCTAAAGAGAACTTTAAGGCTTATCTAAGGAGAAATTTAGAACTTGTCTATGGAGGGACTCTAGACAAGGACTCACCTATCAATAGGAGTCTTGAAGTTAGCCTCGTTCCAAGTGTGGCCCGTGGCGAGAGTCTTCCTGCTGATGATGATCTTGGCGGGCGGCGTGGGCTCGTACTCCCCCCGCGGGCGCCGCGCGGCAGTCGAACGTCAGCCCGGCCTGGAGGAACTCCAGTTGACGCTTGCTGCGGGCTGGCTTTTTGTTGGGAAGCAGCGGTCCGCCCGTTGTTTGCGTGTTTTGGGTTAGTCTTGAAGCTGGGAACATGTATTTAGTTGAGATGGGCCGACTATGACTATTGCCGACTAGCAGACTAGCCGGCTAGTCAGCCTTAAAATTGCCGACTAGTCGGTAATGAAAATCGTCATAATTCGTAGATAAATATCTCCTAGATGACGACTCGAAAATTGTTGGTGAATTTGCAAGAATTCGCACTTCGAAAACTGTGGTGAAACGTTGCCAAACTTCGAAAAATGGATGAACAGTTTTCGAAAAAAATTTAATAGAGCTGATGGTTGAAACATTTAAGGGACCCTGGTTTTACTGACTTCTAAATGTTGGTTTTTATTACATAATTTTTAATCGGCACAATTTTCCGACTATTTGGCACCTACCGTCTAGTCAGTACAACTGAGGACTAGTTGGCTTTCCCGGTTATTTATTTCACATAACCTAAACGAAAGTCTTATTTAAATGGGGTCAGCTAGTCAGTGACAGAACCCAGTCACTCAGAATTTCGAACTCAATTTTGACTAAGACCGACCGACTATTGCAAGTCCTATACTGACTGTGGGTTGATGTTAATACTAGTCTCTACATGAACTCAATAGCAAGCCAGTAGTTTTCTACCCTAGTTTCCTCCTGCTCCGTCGTTCCCTCATTGATGATGACCGTGATACCTGATGTCAATCTGGAGGAGACTCCAGCAATTTCTGTTGGTTGCCTAATGAAGAGCCGTGCTAAGAGGTATCTCTAGGTGTTAGGATACAATACTTAGTCTGACCACCTCAACGGGACCCAGTTCTCTAAACCTACGCATATATGTTAAAGCGTCCCCAACTGTGACCAGCATGGGTATAAGGAAAGCAGTCCGCTGTACCTTCAGGCCACTCCGAGGAACAACCGTCAGGGATCTGACCACCTCAGTAGGTATACACTACACAGTACAGGTACCTCTGTTGTTCTTGAGCCTCCAATGGCTGGGCCCGGCCCAGGCGGCGACGATGGCCGCGCAGTACGAGTACTCGAGGCGGGACTCCGCGGCGGTCTGCGGCCGCATGTCGGTGAGGCGCGCGGCGGGCGGCGCGGCGGCGCGCGCTACGCATGCAGCCACGGCCACGTCGCCTTCTTCCTCGCTCTCTATGCCGCCGAGGGGCTCGTCGTCTGCATGGTTAAAAAAAACTTAAGAGTAATGCGGTGGAGTTTAGATAAAAGCTTAGCAAGTGCGTGTTGGACTCGTGTGTATGAGTTCCGTCCGTACCATTATCACAAAAAAATCAGGTTATTTGTTTGAGAGCTTCACTTAATATTTATTAAGTCCCGATCCCGTGAGAATATCGGGATTAAAAGTAGCCATGTCACTCAGGGTGAATGTAGCTTTCTAATGCTGAAAGATTTTTTTTTAATCGCCTTAGTAGTTTCTGAGTTTATTCTTTACAAACATACAGACACACACACACAAAAATACAAATCTTTCCTTTTTAGGGTTCCGTACCTAAAGGTAAAAACGGGACCCTATTACTGAGACTTCGCTGTCTGTCTGTCTGTCTGTCCGTCCGTCCGTCCGTCCGTCCGTCCGTCCGTCTGTCCGTCTGTCCGTCTGTCACCAGGCTGTATCTCATGAACCGTAATAGCTAGAAGGTTGAAATTTTCACAGAAGATGTATTTCGGTTGCCGCTACAACAACAAATACTAAAAACGAAATAAAACAATTATTTAAAAGGAGCTCCCATACAACAAACGTATTTCAAAAATAACAAGGAGTTTAGTCCTACAATGTGAGGTCGCTTCTGATTGGTCAGGACAAATCGAGTTGGTCATGGAATTCAAAATGGCTGCCCTATCTGTCAAATATACCAGTCTGCCTTACTTACCAAAGAGTTTCTTTTATGTTTCAGATTTTCTTTGTGCCAAGGTTTTTTTTTTTTTTTTGAGTGATTCGGTCGTTTGATGGGAGTAAGAATCGAAGATAAATATTTCATATTTTCCTATAAAATTGAAAAATTGGTTGTTGTAAACCATTTTAGGGTTCCGTATCCAATTGTGATAGTGGTACGGAACCCTTTGTGCGCGAGTGTCGCACTTGCCCCGTTTTTATAATATTAGTGTAGATATTCTGTTTATACCATTCCCACTCTTAAAAGCTTATTTTATTCACGCTAAACAGTGAATAAAAACGACTTTTACTCACGCTGTTTGAATTTTGAATTTAGAACACAATTTACTCGTCGTCCATATAACTAAATGCATATACAACCTCCTTGCGTGAAAAATAACTTGATACAAACTCCTTGCGCTAAGAATACTCGACAAATAAATTCTTTTTAGGGTTCCGTACCCAAAGGATAAAAACGGAACACTTTTACTGATATTTTGCCGTCTGTCTGTCCGTCTGTCACCAGGCTTTATCTCAAAAACTGTGATAGCTAGACAGTTGAAATTTTCACAGTAGATGTATTTCTTTAGCCGCTATAACAACAAATAGATAAAAAAACTTTTATGTGATTTTGACATAAAAACTCAACAATACCGTGATGTATTTTCACCCCTAGCACTTTTTACTATCTAGTGATGAATTGAGACTGGCGCCAGTGGTAAAATAAATTTTAACGTTCGCGTTGCGTTCACGGATTGGTTACCGAAATTTGTGATAGTGGTACGGAACCTTCGTACGCGACGCGAGTCCGACTCGCACTTGACCGGTTTTTTTCCTCGTAGTCATGGTATAAAGTATAGTATGCAACTCTTGAATAAAGTACGGATTTAAATTGAGGGCCATGAACCACTGGCGTCGCTCAGGATTCTAACACTTGAATCACTCGCTACGCTCGTGATTCAATCATCATGAATCATTCCCTACGGTCGTGATTCAGTCGTTAGAATCCTTCACTTGCTCGTGATTCATCTACGGCCCTCGCACTAAATCCGTCTTTTATTCACTAGTTGCATAATATACTATTTTAGCGGCAAGAGATATACATCTATGACAATCTCAACTGTCTAACTATTGCAGTTCATGAGATACAGACAGAAAACTTAGTTAA
Source organism: Idaea biselata (assembly GCA_958496205.1). Lineage (NCBI taxonomy): Eukaryota > Metazoa > Arthropoda > Insecta > Lepidoptera > Geometridae > Idaea > Idaea biselata. The sequence goes on from OY292399.1 coordinate 11,271,644, forward strand.
TGATCGTAGGGATCCTTACGGAATCCTTAAAATAAGTCACAATTCTTGAACTCAATTCGCAGTTTGCTTATAAATATCGTCACTGAATCTCAATTTCTCGAATTCAATACTAATAATGAAGAACTCTGCAAAATACTAACCATACAAATCATTGTGCGCCTCATCCTGAGGTATAGGTTCAACGTCTGCGTTGACATCAAACGCCAGCGCTTGTTGCGACAGGTTCAACCGATTCTCTTCCACCCAGTTGTTTATTCGGGTATCACTGTAATCAAAAATATTACAGAATTATTTTACAAAAAGAAATGTTTCATCATAAAATTATCCCGTGACCGGGGTTCGAAACCGTGCCCCTCGCTTGCCGGGCGAGTGCGCTAACCAGTACACCATCTCCTTTTAAACATTACTAATAGAATCCAATTAGAAATGTTTAAAAGCTGAAAGTATGTATGTATGTATGTGACTTTGTTACTCTTTCACGCAAAAACTACTGAACCGATTGCGATGAAACTTGGAATATACATAGCTGGAGACCTAGAATAACACATAGGCTACTTTTATCCCGATATTTCCGCGGGATCGGGACTTACTCGGGTGACACCACAGGGTGCAGCTAGTGCAATATAAATAAGAAATATAAAATACCAGATCCGTCCCGCGGTTTCACCCGCGTAAGTCCCGCGGGAATACCGGGATTAAAAGTAGTCTATGTTGTTCTCTAAGGTCCCATCCCATCTATCTCTATACCAAATCAAAATGGGTTCAGCAGTTAAGGCATGGAGTAACAGACAGACATACACAACAGAGTAACTTTCGCAATAAGGAGATCGATGGAGCTGCACCTGCCGATCTTGAATGGTCGTGCGGGTTAAGCAACGCTTGGTGCGGTCTTTACTTGGATGGGTGACCGATAATTTGTATGGCACTAACCTTTCTTCATTGTCTGGGTCCCAATTGCTGATAGAAAAGCCGGTGAACGGTCCACAGATTTGGTCTGCCTCCGTGAATGATGGCAGCAGCTTCGCAGCAACAGTCATGCGTTCTGATAGATCAATCTCCTCAGGGATGTTCTCCTTTATTGTCTCTAGGTACTGGTCATCAGTCCTGGAAAGGGAATTTTATAAATAAATTAGCTGACCCGGCGCACTTTGTGTCGCTATTCGCTATCGATCGTAACGAAAAAAAAAAGCATTATAAACTTATAAAAAGATTTTATTTTTAGTATTTACAACACTTCCGGGAAAATAAGTATTTAGAATAAATGCACTTTGTTCCAAAATTCACTCCTCTACCTACTCTACTCTAGTAGGCGGCGCTAACTATCTGGGCCAAGTAAACAAGGTAAGGGTGATTTTTTTAAACCCAGTTGTATTACTTCATATTTATAAAGAACACTCTCCAAATTTCAGCACTGACTGTGTGTTGATCTATCAGTCAGGACAAAGATAGATAAATTATATTGTAGAGGTTTGAACAGAGCACAGCACTGTCTAGTCCAAATCTAGCAACTAGGCTTGTAATATGGATACTTTGCTCACAAGTAACATCTACATACCTCAATATTAAAGCCAGGGTCTTGTCATGAATAGGTAACGTAGCGTTGAATGCTCGGTTAGTCGATGTCACATCACCAGTCGTGGCCGATAACCTTTGGAAAAATGGATCTGAAACAAAACGTAAATTAGATTCTTCTACTAGTGTTCAACGGTGTTGGTCTACTGGTAGATACTCTGACTTTTGTTCCGAGGGTCATGGTTTTAAATGCCTATTTCTTTAAAAAAATAAATTTGTGGTCTTTTATAATAAGGTGAAGGAAAACATCGCGAGGAAATTGCTTCTTAGAATCAAATATAGTGGCCCGATGAGCCACTATATTTGATTCTATGCACTTAGAAATATTTTAAAGGAATTTGCCCATTTGTATAATGTTTTATGTTACTTATATGATGTCCATATACTTAATTGTAATTGTTCGTTGTGCAAATAAAGCATTAATCTATCTATCTATCTACATCAACAAAAACACAATGCAAGGCAACAATTAGATTTAAAGTAAATAAACTCAATAAATCAATATTAAAGTTACCTATACAATCATTAGCATCAAAATCTCCATTAAAAGTGTCGGGGTTGGCAGCGATGGCTCCTTTCGCGCGTTTTTTCTTCTTTTTGACGGGAGCTGCGGGGTCTCCGTCGACTGCACCGTCGTCTGCCACGTTGTCATCGTCTTTCTTGCCCCGTTTAGACTGTGAAGTAAGTTTAAACACTTTTTCAAAATTGGGAAAACTGACAGTCCTTTGTGCAGGGGTTGTATGATGGCTAAGAAAACACATCACTACGTTTAATGGAATGCAGCAATGCAACTAGAGCATGAATCCCGGGATCCCGGGATATCGTAATCCCGGGATCTCGGACGCAAAAGTTCGATATTATAATCCCGGGATTGAGTGATCCGATATCGAGATTTGAGCAATTTACTATTTGGGTATAAATTGAGGTTTTTACCTATATTTTTCCTCATAGAATGATTGAATGGAACTATTAAAATTAAACCCAAATTATTCTACCCCTGAGGAAGAGATCTGTAAAGATTTAGAAGCGTAAACAATGAAAGTAATTGCAATTCATTGCAATTTTTAAGACCAGTATTTTTTATACAAGCTCACATTCAAAATTTTTCTGCTAACATCATTTTAGTGGTGCGCCTAGAATTTGGCGCGAAAGTTTAGACACTTTCGGGTTTAGGCTATTTGTCCGCCATATTTCCAAAATGATGGCGTGGACGGCCCTCGGGATAACTTATTTACGCAATGAAACCACTAGAGTCTTAAATATATTAAATATTTTATATTTAACACATTTTTATTGTAATAAATTCGCCTTTTTAACGATATCTAAAATCACAGTATCAATCCCGGGATCCCGGGATTGAGCTCTTAATATCGATATCGCCCCGGGATTGAAAACCTTCCGATATTGCATGCCCTAAATGCAACAGACCAATGGGAACACGGGCATAAAAATGAATGAAAATTTCATAAGCACTTGCCAGTCTTAGTGGCTTTCTGGGATAACCTGGGATGGTTGGAGTAAAGTTCAGGGGAATCACAAGTCATGTACAATGACCCAATTGTGAGGTTATGTGCGGAGAAACTCAGTGAAACTAAACTAAGTTTAGTTAGTTTAGTGTGCAGGGCTTTTAAGTATTAACTAGTTACCTGTGCAGCTTTACACAGCCCTCCAGCCATTTTGAGTACATCATAATGGACAGCGTCCACTCTGAACGAGTAGATCCGAGCGGACGCATCCACCACAGTGGAGGCAGTCTGCAGGTTATCCATACGAGAGTCGTGTCGCCGCAGCATTGATGTCATGAAGTCTATGAGCTGGAGGTTCCATGCATTGTCTTTGGTTATTTTCTGGAAAAATTATAAGAAAGTTAAGATTAGGATTCTAAAGTCTTTTTAACCACTAAATCTCTTTCATTAGGTTAAAAATGTGTCTAATCTTCTAAAATATGTAGTACAAACCCACTTGGGGACATACAAGACAACGAAGAAACAGCGAGACCTATTATACCACCGGCGGTGCCATTGGTTTCTTTGGCAGGCTGGTGCCAGGTAGGATTAAAACGGGTTTAGTGTTATTTGTAGGCATTTTTTAACAAATGTCAGCTCTCCGCTATCAGTAATTTATGCTGTGCGTTGATCTAGTGATCAGTTACTCAGAATCAAGCCTTTTATAGATATAGATTCTCAGTATGTCATGTTACTCACATTTTCAGCATATAGTTTGAGACATCCTTGGAAATGTTCCTTCTGTGGTGATGAGGATATTGTGTCTCGCCTCGAATGTGGTGATGATGGTGTTGAAGTGGCCACTGCTCGTTCCGAGGCCAGAAGTGATGATCTTTCTGCATCATCATCGTTACGATCCTGGGAATATATTACCCAATGCGTTAATTTCACTTAATATAACAAGTTCAAAGGAAGTGGTTCAAATTCAACTTGCAAGATTTATCCCTCACTAACTAAATAACAGGTCAAGTTGAATAAAAAGCTTGTAAAAATATATTCAATTTGGCCCGAGTTGAAAGTTGCACAGAACAGAATATAATGTACCTAGATTGTAATGAAATTATAAATACTAATGTAGTATTTATAATTAAAGTGAAAGCAGAAGCAATAGATGAGTTATGAATGAGATTTGACCCAGTAGGTAGAGACTACACAATAACAGCTGTGGATGCAGATTCCAAAATAGAGTGTATGACTTTGTAAGTTTTTAAAGTTTATCAGTGTTTTGTAGGTAAGTAAATTTAAGTGGGATTGAAGTTGATTATATGTGTCTGTTACCAAGAATAACATAATTTATGCAAGAAAAGTAAGAAGGTGAGTAGGTAACTTATTTTTTATTGTTTATTGATATTGTTATGTATATGTGTAGAATGTTATGATATGACTTACTTCAGTTCTAATGATAGATTTCCTTATTTGTGTAATAAGACTCCGTCTTCTGATGGGGCTATTGGAGCTCCCGCCAATACTCGTTCGCAGACCAGCGGGTGTAGAAGTTATTGGATTTTCTACCATTGTAGCACATGTAATTCACTTTCACCTTAACCACCCAACCAAATATTTAATTATATTTCACGTCACTGCGCTAAAACGCGTAAAATAAAGAAATTCAATTTTATAAAGATAAACAACCCAAATCAAAATTCAACGGACAACGGAAAATAAACTTTTTGCTACATAGAAAAAAAAAGTTTACAATCAAACCGATTGATTGTCTATGAGTTGCGCCACAGAGTAGATATAATTATTGTACCCTACGTCACCGTACACTTACTTTCGATATCTTTTTATTCGCTCAGCATAACCGTATTCCAAAAGATTGAACTAATCTATTTACAACCTTTAGTGGAAAGAAACCAAGAAAAATTGATATCTTGAATAAATTAGGTATCCTTGGTTTTATTTAGATTAAAAAAGAAGTCACAAAAACCAAAGTTCAATCAATCAAGGGAAAATGATTTAGACCCTTTTGTTTGGGACCCTTGGCTAAAATCTGTGGTCAGCAATAGTACCATAAACAAGTAGAAAAAGTCACATAGACCGGCTATGAAGTTGTAGTTCTTCAACGTTTTTGATTGGTTTGTTCAAGCGCCATCTGCCTGCAGTTTTACGACTATACGTCTGTCGCTATTGCAATAAAAATGAATAAAAACTGTCGGAATAAAATATTCAAAACCCGATAAAAGGTGCAATTCAGATTTTTAATGCAATGCTTTATAATTTTATTCACTTTACGTTGTTGTTGACTTTAAATAAATTGAGTATGGACCGTGAAGATGCAGAAGTGTTTTAATATTGTTTGAATTTCCCCCTCTCAAGACAGCTGTTTGTAAACGCCCCGCTTGTTGCTAACTTCGTGACAGTCACTTTATTCGGTGGCTGAAGTTTTGCGGTCGACTAAATCGTAAAAAATCTTTGTCATCAAAGGATAATTTTTAAAGTGACATTATGAGTACTGGAATGCCTGAATTGGGCTCCAAAATAAGCCTAATATCGAAAGCTGACATTCGTTATGAAGGAAGACTTTTCACCGTTGACCCTCAGGAATGTACCATCGCTTTGGCTAGCGGTAAGTTGACAAATGGATACTGTTATTCCTGTTTATAATGTTTTTGTGTACTAGTTTTCAGCATATTCAGTATCTAAAAGTTGTGACTAAAGACTGTGTGAAAACTCGCTGGTAAGTGCTACGTAAAACTTTGAATGCATAAATTTTCCCTCCTCTTGTTGAAACTGATTGTTTATTGTTTGGTTGGAATAGCGTCTAAGTTTTCCTATTGTAATTTGTCGGTTCTAGAGAATTGTAGTTTATCGTTACGTGGCAATAATCGGAACACATTGTTTTGATTCTACCCCCACAAGTGAAATCTGATGATAGGTCTGTGACCGCGGTTTCACATTGATGACGTTGATGCCGTGTTTATCCTACTGTACACAACAATAACTAGACGCTAGCTGAAAACTTCACATATCGTTCAGAAAATCTAATCAGATTCTTGTAGAATATCTTATAAGATGCGGGTAGTTTCCTGTCGGAAGATGTCTTGATTCCCTATCGTTTCTATCCTTCTTTTTGCAGAATACACATTTTAAAACGAAAGCGTTCCCGCGGTCGGTAATGTTTGATAAGTTCGAGTTCTGAACACATAGAACTCACGGTTTCGCTCCCTGACTGCACACCCTGAGTCCTGTATTCTGCTCTGAAGATGTACAAAGCAGATATTAGAATACATAGAAATCTCAAGAAAATGTCGAATATAAAGATATAATCCATAATTTGTCCATATTGTTTCAGTACGATCATTCGGAACGGAAGATCGTGAGACGCAGTACCCGGTAGCGCCACAGAGCCAGGTCTATGACTACATCCTCTTCCGTGGCTCGGACATCAAGGACATCCGAGTACTGAACAATGTCTCGCTGCCCAATGACCCGGCCATCATGCAGATGTCGGTCCCTCCGACGCTGGGAACGGCTGCCCCGGCACAGTACCAGGGTCAGTTTAGCCACCCAGTGGTTGGACAGACGCAGTATCCCCAGTATCATCCAATGGCGGGCTTTCCCGGCAGTGTGCATGCACAGCTCAACAAGACCAGTGAGTTGTCTCAGCAATCAGTGGACTTGGCTCCGCAGTCGCAACCCTCTGCGGGTGCTATTGGTTCCGGAGTGGCCCACCATTCTAACCAAGTGAAAGACCAAGGTTTTTTTTGTTTCAATGTTTATTTTAGCTTCAGCTTGGAAGATGCTACCTTGCGATTTTTGCTTTGTCATGGGTGGATGCTTCAAAATGCCGACTGATTATTTCATTACAGCAAATATTGTTTAATAACATTGAGATTAAAATCAAGCATTTGAAGCATCTGGTTAATGATAAAAGATTTCATAATGGTTTGGCCTTTCATATACACTTTATCATCCATGATTCCTGCATGCATTTATTTGTAGTCAGATTCTGTGAATTTAATTTATACTTTTTGTAGTAACATCCTTTCTAGATATCTAGCTAGATATTAGTTCTTCTTATTTTTTGTGTCAAACACAGTCAGCATTTGTACAATTTTACAACTTCTGCATAATATTATTGTAAAAATACACCATATTTGCTTGTAGCCTTATTAGCTGCGCCCCGTTGTTTCATCCGCGCAAGTCTCAATCTCGTGAGAATATAGGGATAAAAAAAAACTTTCCTATGTGTTAATCTAGATCTCAAGCTATTTGCATACCAAGTTTCATCACAATTGGTTCAGTACTTTTTGAGTGAAGGTGAAACAAACATTTTGTTTGCACATGAACTTTCACATCCTACTAATATTATAAAGCTGAAAGTTTGTGAGTATGTGTGTGTTTGTTATTCAATCTTGTAAAAACAGGTGAGCCGATTACCATGAAACTCTGTATGTAGATAGCTAGAATAACACAAAGGCTACTTTTTATCCCGATATTCCCGCGGGATCTGGACTTACGCGGGTGAAAGCAGCTAGTCTATAATATTAGTGCAATGGCTGAAAACACAAATTAATTAAAAACAGAAGGAAAAAACAAGAAAAATATTATGGTATAACAGTTTTGTACATAGGTAATAAAATGTGGTTTATTTTTACCAAATTATGTACATAAAAAGCTAGCTATTTATTTATTATATAGCAATTATAGCAGATACCAGTACAGCAGTACATAGAATTGACATATAATTATTTGTTTTTCCTGCAGTCTGCATAAGAGCATGAATGAGGAACATTTTGTTGAATAACAAAAATATGAGCAAAAGACACGGAAATTAAACAAAAATGTCAAAGATTATCCTGAATTAACAATCTAAAAACATCTTTTAACGTTAGACAATAATATATCTACATTTTATTCCCTACACTAATCAAAATTTTATATACTTACATGTATATTTGTATTTGATATGTAATATTTCCCTACAATTCCTTACTAATTTGTTTTTAATTACTAACAATCAATAAAAATCGCAACATGCATAAAGCACTACTTGGTCTGTTGCTTGTAGAATAAAAACAACTATTACAATTTTAAAATGTTTCAAACAGTATGTAGTTTATTCATTAGTACCTATTTCAAGTTTAAATGCATTTCATTCATTTTTCATCGCTTTTACATATTTATTAGCATTAGTTATGCACTTTGCTGCGTAGAATACTGTCTACGGAGTCGTTTATAAATTAATAAATAATGTGATGACTGTAGGTTCGATGCTGGACCTTTTGAGTGGAGGCTCGCAGCAGAACCAGTCGAGATCTACGACTCCGGCTGTAGCTGGACATAGGAAGAGCCCTACTGCTGATCAGGGCACTCAAGTAAGTTAAATACACCTACCTATATTTGTCCACAGGATGTTGCATACATCGCCATCTAGACTTCAGTGTGAGCCCCGTCCAAGGTAGTTGTGTCTACATCCATCGGGCATAGAGAGACTCCTGTGTAAACAAGCTAATATTATGTAAACAAAAATCGGTCTCGGCACTTGTGTTTATATTAATAATACTACATATTAAATGATTGTAAAAACGTTAAAATCATTTCATAGTTCACAAGGAGTTAAATTATAGGGACTTGTTTTAAGACTATTTTAGGAAGGTAATATTATTATTTATGATATTTACGAATCGATACATAGTTTATGGAGCTGTTTATAAGTAAGGGATACTTATAAACAGCTCCATAAACTACATAGTTTATGGAGCTGTTTATTCATGTCGCAGTAAAATACAATCGATACATATCGATTGTATTTTACTGCGACATGAAGTTTCAAAGTTAACAGACAGAGACTAATGTTACATAAACTTAGTCATTGTTTATAAGTAAGGGGCATTTGCATACTGGTTTAAGTATACCGAGGAAGGCAAGCATGACTCATCGCTATTATCATCCCACTGAGAGCGGTGTTGGTCTAGTGGTAGATAGCCCGACTTTCATTCCGAGTGTCGTGGGTTCGAATCCAGGCCAACCATGCACCAATTTCTTTTTGGTTCAAATCCGAGGTAGGATCCCGTGGCGTCTTACTGCTTAACCCCTCTAAGAAATCACATAGAATGGCCCAATTGTGCGGAAAAGTCCCAGCGAAACTAACTAACTATCATCCCACTGCTAGGCAAATTTAATTCCTCCACACATCCCAGTCCATTGCAATACCCGGTTCGTATATAAATGTTAAAAAGTATTAACTTAACGACATGTAACCGTCCACAGGTGGGTAACATTGCGAGCGGCTCAGGGCAACAACGCGACAGCCGTCGCGGCAGCAACTCGAACCAGAGCGGGCCCAAACCCGCCAACCGCAACCGGACCAACTCCCGCAACCGACAGCGGTACCCCAGCGGGGGCACGCAGCACCCGCAGCACCCGGGCACCTCGCACCACAACCAGGTTTGTTATTTCATTGTTACTAGCCGCCTAAGTCCCGATCCCTTGGGAATATGTAGATCAAAAGTAGCCTTATGCTATTATTAGATACTAGCAGATTCCCGCGGTTTCACCCGCGTAAGTCCCAATCCCGTGGGAATATCGGCATCAAAAGTAGCCTATGTTACTCAGGGTGAATGTAGCTTTCTAATGGTGAAAGAATTTTTGAAATCGGTCTAGTAGTTTCAGAGATTACCCCCAATATACATACATACATACATGTTACCAACGTTTCCTCTTTATAATATTAGTATAGACAGGTCTAGATCGAGTTGGTCCAGTAATTTTGCAGCCTATTTGTTACAAACAAACAATTAAATCTTTCATCTTTATATTAGTACTAGCTGCGTCCCGCGGTTTCACCCGCGTAAGTCCCGATCCTATGGGAATAACGGGATCAAAAGTAGCCTATGTAACTCCTCCATAATGGAGCTTTCTATTGGTGAAAGAAATTCAAATCGGACCAGCGGTTCCTGAGATAAGCGCGTTCAAACAAACTCTTCAGCTTTATGATAATGGGTTTATTATTTTCTTGATATGTTTAGTAAATTAATATTTGTTTATTTGTTTATAGGGTCAGCAGCAACACCATCAGCAGCCTCACCATCAGCAGCAACACCATCAGCAACAGCACCATCAGCAACAGCACCATAATCAGCAACAGCACCACAATCAGAATCAGCAGGCCGGCCCGCATCATCATCAGACCGAGGGGCTTCAACAGCAGTTGTATGGTAAGTCGTATATTGTACTTTGCTAAGATTTAATTCAATAAAATATATCTTTTTACAAATACATTTACATTTTAAAGTATCTTAAAATTAGGAATTTAGGTAGTTATCGGAAGGTACCCTCCCGATGAGAAGAAACCACAAGAAACTCGTGAGGGTTTATTTATTTGTGATCACTGATCAGTGTTGAATTACAATTGTCATACATAATACAAATTGTGTCTATACTATAATTTGAACAGAAGCAATGAATAATCATGTCCTCCATATATCTTAAAGTTAATTAACATTACACAATTTAATTTAATACTAATCAATCACAGTTAAACTTGTCTTGGAATTTTGTATTTTTTTTTTGTCTGGATATCTAGAAAAACTAAAACAGAAAACTGTAAAAATTATTTCTTAGTGTTAATCCACACTTAGGAAATACTGCTTACCGAATACCGAATATTCAACCGCAGAGTTGAACTGCAAAGTTCGCCGATAGATGTCACTACGAGGCCTTACTCGCAAGAACACACGAAGAGGTGCTTTCTTAAATTCGACCTGGCTAGAGGGCTACCTGTGGCGAAGCGGTCAAACGCGTTGGTTCGGATTACCAATAGTCGCGGGTTCGAATCCCGCCGGGTACTAAAGTTTTTAAAAGCATTTTTTCAAAAAGCAGAAAACTGTAAATTCAAACATATGTGACATAGAAAACACCAAATATTAATATAAATATTTACAACAACAAATATTAACAACAAATATTTAAAAAAAGTTAAGTAAAAAAAATAATAATTTTGTGGTTTCATTGTTTCCGTAGGTCAAAACTACAACCGCGGCGGATGGCGAGGTCGGTCCCGCGGGCGGGGTCGCGGGTTCGTGCCCCGCAACAAGAACACCCTCAAGTTTGACAACGACTATGACTTCGAACAAGCCAACACGGAGTTCGAAGAGCTAAGGAGCCAACTTGCCAAGACCAAGATCGCTGACGGAGAACCTAATAAAGTTGAGGTAATCATATTACAACTACAACCTAACCACATTCTACATATTTTTTCCTGAATTTTCTACACTGCCTTTGTAAAACTGTGAAAGGAAAACACGTCCACGTCCACTACATCACTTACATACCAAAAATGTCCAGCGATGGCATATCTGTACGAATTGTTATGAAACCTTTCAACCTGTGAGTAAGCTTTCGCATATTACCACAGAATTGGTTCTCTTAGAACTGTTGTATGTTTGCTGATATGACTTACGGATATATTTACACAGACCCTAGAGATTGACCCTCACAGAAAAGCTGTGGCGGCTTAGGCGTTGCAAAATTCCTACTATTATCTATTCTGTGGGACTAGACAATATCCTATCCCACTAATATTATTAACGCGAAAGTTAAGACTGTCTGGTCTGGGTGTCCCTCTATGTATAATAATGTATGTATTTATTTACAAAAGAAAAATAAAAATAAGTATTATATCTGTTGTCTAGTCACTGTAACAAAAGCTTAGTCGCTTACCACGGGCTAGATGGCGCTGTGTGTTGTTCAGAGAATTTATTTCTTTGGATGTTTGTGTTCAATCACGCAAAAATTTAATTCACCTTCAAAAATTCACCTATTGCGATGAAACGGAAGAAAAATCTTTATCTAAAGAACTTTTTTAACATAATTGCAGGAGGTGGTGGTAGTAGGTGAGGTGGACAAGAAGGATGACTCCGGTAACGAGACCGGAGCCGGCGAGCCGGAGGTCGACGATGACCTCATCTCAGGATATGATAAGACCAAGAGCTTCTTCGATAACATCTCTTGCGAGGCTGTTGAGAGGTTCGTTCACTTCTTATCTAACTTGATGTTTCAAGTGTGTTGTATACATATTGGTCACATGCTGGACCAGCTCATTAGGTAACATGGATGTACTGTGTTCATACATTGGCTTTGAGATGCCAATGTATGAGCATTAGGTCAAGTTGAGGAGCTTATTGGCCGATTCAAGATCGGCTATTGAATGGTCGTGCGGGTTTAGCAACGCTTGGCGCGGTCACTTAGATGGTTGACCTAGAATTTTGCATGGCAAAAATATACACTTTCTTGAGCTCCTCCGTGCTTTGAAAAGCATGTGAAGCAGTTGGTCTCTGTTGTTAACTATGCCATCATACCTAACAACTACCATATTTGTTAGGTCAAGTTAGAGGCCTTAGAGCGACCTGAAAGTTAAGTTAAGATTAAGTAAGCCACACCACAATACGATAAGAAGAAGATTAGTAAAATTGCAGTATTAAGTAATATATTATTATGGTTATAGGTCGAAGGGCAGATCGCAGCGTACGGACTGGCGGACGGAGCGCAAGCTGAACTCGGAGACGTTCGGCGTGGCGTCCGCGCGCCGCGGGAACTGGCGCGGCCGCGGGAACTGGCGCCACAACCCGCACCACCAGCCGTGAGTATACACACACGTACGAGGGGGCGAGGGGCCAGCTGTTCGTCTGTCACTAGGCAAGACAAGGCAGCACTCCTTAAGAGAACCAAAACCAATCACTAGCGTTGGGGGACACGATCTGTCAAACTGATTCTAATCGGCGCTCTGCTGAGCACCTGACGGTACAGCGGCCGACATATTGATACCGAAAGAGGAGTAAGCGGGGACGATATATCGTAAGCATGATAGACTAGTTTCGATGGAGGGTTGTCCGTCGGTCTGTCACCAGGCTACATCTCATGAACTGTGATAGCTAGACAGTTGTTAAATGTCTTTTCTTTCATCATCATCGTATCCGTTGTCTAGTACTAATAATACAAGCCTTAGGTTACTGCTAGATTGCGTAGTGCTGTGTGCAACATCCTGCAATTTTTCTTTATTAAAGCTACACCTCCAAAATATAGAGTAATCTAGATTTGGTTTTGTTCCCCAGAATGTCGTACTTCCCGTCGTGGCGAGCGATGCGCGGCAACCGCGGGCGGCCCAACAACCTCGGCAACCTGAACCAGCCGCGACTCAACCAGCCGCGACTCAACCAGCCCTCCTCGTCCAACGCGCAGCAGCAACAGCCGCCGCAACCGCAGGCTACCGCAGGTATCACACTCTTCGCACACGCACTCTAGGTAGATCCTTAGGCATCCTGTAGGTGCTGCAGAACCCACCGGCGAGTCTTGAGGTTGACTATGCTTGGGGATGCTATAACATATACTATGTAGATCTTAGATCAGTTGTTTTAGGGGTTGTATGTAGGTCCTAAAACCTTTACCTAAACTGGAGATGTGGAAGGTGGCCTCTCTACCGGCCTCAGCAAGGTGATTGCTCCTACGGTGAAGCTTCTCACAGAGGTACGAGTCAAAATACGACCTCGATTAAAAGTCCCTGTCAGGCTCATCATAAATTGTTGATTATTCCCTGATGCAATGTTTTTTTTTTTTTGTATCTCCCTTTTTCTGGCGATCTGTCTATTGACATTATGCCGGAGTTTTGTCCTCGCTGTGTCTATATGGCAATGCAATGTTTTTAAATATTTTTGTTCAAAGCGTTTTAGGTGATATTGTTTCCTACATTTTGGTGTAAATTCAAGAAATAAAAAAATCTTGTTTGAAAGTTATACTGTTTGTAGCTAAGAGAAGATGGTGAATGGTTAAGATACTCATGATAGACGTTGTGGTGACGAAACCAGCTGATCTTAAACTAATATGTACTGAGTATTGATATTGTATTTAACGAAAATATTGTTTCATTGTTACAGCAAAGTAGGATACACGACATGAAGCCGACAAAGAATCTTAATTTATTATCGCGAGGACTAAAACACAAATGGAAAAGTAACGGAAGAAAAGTGTATGGTGGTGATTGCAAACGTGTTTCACATACGTAATCGTTTATACGATGTCTTATCGGGAAGTTATCAATTGTGGAGTGGATTTAAGCAGAAGGACATTGTTTTGGTATGATAGTGTTGTATCCAATAATGGAAGGTGAAAGAAGGAAATTCCCGTAAGCATGTGACATGTGACAGAACAAAAGGTTTACGTCCGAGCAACATTGAATGGCTCATAGTTTGTGTACTTTAGTTAAGGATTGTGAGGAGCGATCGCTATTGGGCTGACATTGGCATCTCAACAATAAATTGTATAATGTATAGAGTCGACCGATTAGACAACTGAACTTGATATTAGGCTAATTGTAGTATACATAGATGTCAATGTCAATATAAGCCGTGTAAAACTCGAAATAGGCCTCATGTAAATTGATCCGAGGCTCGGTAAGATGCATAGTTAATTGAATCTTTTATTTAACGTCATGCCCAATGAATTTATAGTTTCCTAAAGCTTCTCACGTATGCGCGTATGTGCCTATTTAAAAAGAAAAGTTGTAACGAATGTTAGATTTAAATATGGAGGTGTTTTATTGTTTAAAGAGGGTCATCGGGTCATTGTTACTTCCATTTATTTACTAGGCAAGGCAATGACGGACAGATAGACAGTCATGCGGCAGTCCTACTTGTGTTCGTACACTAATAGTGATTTAAATGTAGCGTACGAGTTATTGTTAAATAGTGGAGAAGTGAGAACATCCCGTGTGCCCGTCCCATAAGCACATTATGATGGTATATTGAGCGACGCGAAAGATGATGTATATAGTGCTTTTGCCTCTGTTTGGATAGGGAATATAGTACTAATATCTCTATCCATATACGGGGATATTGTACTTTGACCTCTGTTTGATTGGGAAATGTAGTACTTTGGCCTCTATAGATGGGGAATATAGTACTTTTGCCACTGTCTGGATGGGATACATGATCTGTCTATAACTGATCCCGGGTTGCTTCTGGGAGTGACCTGATAGTACAGCGGACCCCTCCTGCATGTCTAAATGTTGGCTATAGTTGGGGACGCAATAACATATATATGTAGATCAGTTGTTTCAGGAGTTATAGAACTTTCCATCTGTTTGGACGAGGATATAATGCTCAACACCTCTATCTGAATGAAAATTAGTACTTCAGCCTGTCCAGACGAGAATAAAGTACTATAGTCTTAACTAATATTGTATGGTCATACAAAATTGTGTCGAATTAGCCATATTTCGTGTCGCTCACTATATTCAAGGGTGTTTCTCTCACTGTTGCTTGGAATGCATTGTGACTTGGAAGTGTTCAAATGACTGTCGTTTTTTATTGTTATATTATAGTAAATAAAATGTGATAGTAGGACTGCTTGCTAGCGCGGGCGCAGGCCGCGACGCGCTTCTGTGAAATTAATAACAGCTGTCATATTGATACAGTAAGATCAATAACTAAATATCATCTGTTTTTTTCTCACATGTTTTTTTTTTAATTTTTAAATATATTTTTAAAAGGACAACTTATTTACATAACATTGGAATCATTTGTTGTAAAAGTGTATGGAGTGAAATAAAAAGAGAATGTCCTTTACGAGTTGAAAATCGACAGAAACTATATTAATAAACTCAAAACTGTACCTGGTGATTGTATTAATATGAAAATATACATTTACTACAAATCTTCCAACTGGTTATTTTATTTTATTTAAATATTCGACCAATGTTTTTGTGTCTACCGACGGACTCGACATATGTCAGTAAAGATTAACCGTTCTTTGCGTCGCACAGTCGGGTAAAATAGGATTTCTCAATCACACGGCGCTTTTTACCCGACTGCCAAGGAAGTGTTATGTTTTACTGGTATAATAGAATGGCTTCGATATCAGCACCATGCCAATGTTCTGTTATTGAACATTCACTTGCACCCGTATTATCTATAACGTTGTTAATTCAGTTTCATAGGCACTATGCAGTACATTCTTGCTTGAGGTATCTATCAAACTCAGTTGTCAACTAGATAGATAATACAGCTGCTGGTAGTATGTAGTGATCCAAATAGTACTTGGTTGCAACTAACTCGACAGGAGATTTTGAAAGGTAGGCAGGACAAATACTGGAAGTGCAAATATTCTTATCGACTATCGTCCGTGCGATAAGAATACTTGTATTTCCAGTATGCGTGCAACCTTACCGCCTCACTAAGGGCCACGACTAGGGCATGCAATATCGGAAGGTTTTCAATCTCGGGGCGATATCGATATTAAGAGCTCAATCCCGGGATCCCGGGATTGATACTGGGATTTTAGATATCGTTAAAAAAGCGAATTTAATACAATAAAAATGGGTTAAATATAAAATATTTAATATATTTAAGATTCTAGTGGTTTCATTACGTAAATAAGTTACCCCGAGGGCCGTCCACCCCATCATTTTGGAAATATGGCGGACAAATAGCCTAAACCCGAAAGTGTCGGGCGCACCACTAAAATGATGTTAGCAGAAAGTTTTTGCATGCGAGCTTGTGTAAAAAATACTTGTCTTAAAAATTGCAATGAATCACGTTACTTTTATTGTTTTAAACATTTTACCAATTCCTTACGCTTCTAAATCTTTACAGATCTCTTCCTCAGGGGTAGACTAATTTGGGTTTAATTTTAATAATTCCATTCAATCATTCCATGAGGAAAAATATAGCCAATAACCTTAATTTATACCCAAATAGTAAATTGCTCAAATCTCGATATCGGATCACTCAATCCCGGGATTATAATATCGAACTTTTGCGTCCGAGATCCCGGGATTACGATATCCCGGGATCCCGGGATTCATGCCCTAGCCACGACTAGGAAGGAATGGGAAGAAAAATAACTTCTACTTTATCTTATCCCCATTAAGTACGAATGAGAATAACAGTTATTCCCATTGGTCCCCATTTACATCCCCAGTGGGAAATATCCCCATTGCTTCCCAGTGGGAACGAATTGGAAAATCCCAGTTCTCCTATTTTCGTGTATTTTTCGCAGTTCCCGGTGAAGCCTAGGTACCAATCGGGAAAAAGCTTATACTAACTCGTCCCCATTAGGTACGAGTGAGAATAATAGTTATTCCCATTCCCACACTTAACATCCCCAGTGAGAAATGTTCCCATTGCTTCCCAGTGGGAACGAATAGGAAAATCCCAGTTTCGTTTACTTTCGGGATTCCCGGTTACATATAACGTATGTGTTTGCGGTTTGCCCTTAATTGTAAATGAAAAACCATAATATATTTATGAATATTTTATTCGCAAATTAACTTAAGCTTGTACACTTTGTACTTAGCATAGCCTTAATTAAAACAACAGCAAGTATAAAAAGGTATAAAAACAAGTACAGGTAAATGTTGTTCCTAATAGATTAATTAATTAGTTTTAAATTATCAGAAAATACAACACAATGTTTCACAATGTTAACATATACCTAGGGACTATAAAAACCATACAATACATCTAAAAGTTTAAAATAGTTTAGATAGGAAATAGGGAGTAAGTCAATAGGTAAGCAATACAAGATAAATTCACTTAAGAGGGGGCACCATTTACATAGTGTTTTAAGAAAAACGTTTTTATTCAAATAAGTATCATTATTGTTTTCTCAAAATATCGACTCATGAAATAGAGACACCCTACATAAAAACAACTGAATTATAGGTTTAAACAACACAGCCGAAAATATCAGACTCTGAATCTATTCAGACTGCACACACCGAAAGAAAAAGTTGAATTGTAAGTACTGTTTTTTTGACTGCATCTCGGTCTTGGTTGTGTGAGTAGATTTGCACCATTCACGTAGTTGATACGTCTGTGTGCTTGAGCTAGAATTTTTGGCGTTGTGCAGCTAAATAGCAACAATATTATGCACGTGATTTGTACTCACACATACAAGACCGAGACGCAGTCGTGAGATACAAGAACTGTATTTTACTGTATTGATACGATTTTTTGTCAATAAAATATGTGCTGTAATACATCAAATGAAATGTTTGAATCGCGTTTCTACTGCTACTTCTACTAAATTAAAATGAGAAAACCATCAATTTTTACACTATTAAAAAACGGTGTTTTTGATTTTTGAAAACGGGCTCCTAATACAGGTATAAGGTACATAAATGGTTAATAAGGTACATAAAGGGTTAATTTGATGATTATGCAAATTTTAAAATATATTTTTTAAAAATATAACCGCTGTTTCTTACACGAGTATTCTAAAACATATTTACACAACCGCTCCTTCATGCAATTCCTTGTCCATAACATACAAACTTACGCGTGATTAGAATAATATTATAAAATTACATTATTGGCATTATTTATTAGTTTTATTATTTTTATTATCTACTACAAAAATCGGGCATCTACACATTTTTAAAATAAGTACTTATAGATAAATATTATTGTAGGTTAGTTTCATGTTTTATTTCAGGGTAAAACCGCAGGGAATAATCTTTTCTCAAAATTTCAGGCCTTCTTGTAACAATTTAGTATTGTGGCCGCATTATACCGAATAAATATCTTACAAATCGATTGAGTATATTCAAATCTTAAATCTAGCTAAAAACCTCTCAGCCCAGGATCAAGTTTCGCCGCTGTAGGATGCCGCTCTTAAATGCTTAGACTTGCGCTTCCTCGTACAAAACGTATTCCCCTGTTTCCTTCCTGATTATATGCTTTATATGGGGAAGCGCGAGCACGTATAAGCTCTTAATAAAGATATGACAATCAATGTACGAAAACCAATTCTACTAACATTTGTCACCAGTGGGGTACCATTGGGACTATTTTCCCATTTGTTCCCGTTGGGAATAAATTTAGGTACGATTTGGAAAGAAGTTTAATTTTTCTTGTTTAAAAAAAGATCAATACAATGACATTGTTGCATGTGTAGTCCGTGAAATATCATCAAGGGGAAAAAATGTAGGCATAATTCCCATTGGATACTTTTTCTTTAAAGACATTGACCAACGCGGTTAGTTTTTGGCGAATCTGTAAAAAATGGTAAGCTTCCTTCAGGCGTATGGTAACCAAGCGTCGCTAGTTCGTCGAAGTGTCCGTCATCGTACGCTTGATCATCGGAATCGGTTCATCCGCGCCACTCCCGGGCCGGTTGTCCGTTTTCAACGACCCATATCGAGCCGCTTTGCCCTTTGTTCAGGATGTCCACTAAAGCACGTCCTACATGCCCGGGACTGTAATGCGTAAACAAAACACAATTTAGAAATATTTTAAAGGAACTATACTTCTGCAAAAACACAACGCGTGATCATGATCGAGAGCGGGATTCGAACCAACAACGCATCTTTACTCAATCCGGGAGCACTGACTTGACCAATTAGTCTACCTGCTTCGGTGACTCATACGTCGAATCTAAGCTTCCGTATTGTTCTATATAACACAACTTTGGCATGTTTGTGCCCACTGCAGGCTTAAGTACTTAAAATATAATAAAACACAATTTAGTTTTGATCAACATTTAACCTAACCACTTTTGATTCTGTCTGTCAACTTTGATAGCCTTATTAATAAACGTGGAGTATAAGGTCTAGTCTTGACAAAGAACAGACTAGGAATATAGTTATTTGTTCTACACTAGGGCAGAGGATAATATAGATTCTTCTTCTGTTTTCGCGATGTTGTATTGAAATTAAAGACATTTTTCGGTTTGAATCGCGTGGTTTTTATTACTTTTAGCATTGTTACAACGCTCAACGTTTCGAGAATTTTCCAGGTCTCTTCTTCAGGCTGAAGAAAAGACCTGGAAAGGTCAATGCTAAAAGTAATAAAAACCACGCGATTCAAACCGAAAAATGTCTTTAATTTCAGAGGATAATACTTAAAAAACAGTATGCATAGATGCTCTGGCCTACGTATTAAGAAGCGATCAGATGATACAACGGCCTATGTTGTATAGTGGGTGGAAACTGGAGGCAAGCCGAAACCTCCTAAAAAAATCTATAGGTACTAGAAACACGTAGCGAATGGGCTGATGCTGATGGGCCAAAATAGTGTACAGTGACCGGCAGATAAGTTGAAAAATTTTGTCGTGGAAGGGGAAAGTTTGCGCAGTACATTTTACATGCGCCTTCTATGAAAATCGACTGCGCATCCGCCATTTGTTTCAACTAATCTGCCGCCTACTGTACGTAGTCTTACCTCTGAGTTTTATTATTCGCGTTATCCCTCTGCCAAGCGACTTCGTAGTCTGACGACATGAGTTGTTTGCTGATATCCTTCACAAGTCCCGTGTCGGTTAACCCCGGACAAATTGCCATTGTCCGCACACCGGTTCGGTTTACGTGGTACTGATCCTGGGATAACAGATACTATTTTAGGGCTATTACTTTTTTATTATCTATCTATCTTATATTCTTTCTATTTCTTATCACGCGTTTATATACCCACCCAATCCCTTCCTACAATTCTTGTCCAATCAAAGGTTGTCTGGAAGAGATTTTTTTTAGAGATAAGGCCGCCAATGGTACCTTTCTTATAATTAGCAGTAAGTTATTGACGACCTCTGTGGCGCGTCGTGCGAAACTGCAACTGCAATGCAGGAGGTTGCGGGTTCGATTCCCGTCGGGTGCAAGTATTTATGCTTATAAAATAAATATTTGTGTTTGGTCTGGGTGTCCCTCTATGTATAATATGTATATGTATTTACAAAATAAAAAGAATTATAAGTATTATATCCGTTGTCTAGTCACCGTAACACAAGCTTAGTCGCTTACCACGGGGCTAGATGGCGCTGTGTGTTGTTCACAGAATGTATATGTATTGTTTATGTAGGTACCTATAATATTGTGTTTTGTCTTTTGTCCAATGTCTTTTTCTTTAAGAATAAAATATGTGCGCTAATAACATCGCTTTTACGGTGAAGGAGAACATTGTGAGGAAACCGACATATTCTAGAACTCACTACGGTCCGAAGGCATGGGACATTCGCCAATCCGAAGTAGGATCCCGTGGCGTCTTACTGCTTAACCCCTCTAAGAAATCACGTACAATGGCTCAATTGTGAGGCTAAGTTCGAAAAAGGCCCAGCGAAACTAACTAACTATTGTGTTTTGTAAATTTTTGGTCCAATAAAGTGTTATCTAAGTAGGCATCTATTCTTCCGTGTCGTGTTGATCACAAGCATAGGTAGGAAGACAGCAGTGAAACGCCTACCTCGGTGGCTGCACCTGCCTATTTATCGGAACATGGACGTTTCCGCTTTGTGATACGACCGACACGACGCAGGCAACTAGGTTTTACCTATTACAGATAGCCTTATTAGTATTAATTAACCATAAGAACCTATCAAGAGTTGGTGTAAACATTTTGAATAAGATTTCCATATTCTCTGTCATTTTGTCAGGCTCGATCATTTCTTTTATTATTTTATAACTAGCTGACCCGACAGACGTTGTCCTGTCGTTTAGTATAAAAAAATAAAATTCATCAAAATCGGTTTAGCATTTTTTTTTCATAAGAACCTTCTCCTGACAATAGCAAATACAACAAAAAAAGAATTATCAAAATATGTCTAAAAGTTGAAGTGTGATGCCGTGACCAAGGGAAATAGGGATTGATTTTTATATAATAGAAGATTATAATAGCAGATTCCCGCGGTTTTACCCGCGTAAGTCCCGACCCTGCGGGATTTTCCAAAAACCCTTTCTTAGTGGACACCTACACACTACAAAAAACACAGTCTCAAAAATTCTCCGAATGTCCTAGGGACTCTAATGTCTCTAGGACATTCGGTTTGGGCTCTGCGTTGAGTAGGTCAGTCAGGACATGGAATTTTATATTTATATGACCAAACAGCTGATTTCAAGTATCCCCAACTTACCCCATAGGATCTGGTGAGACCAACGATGGCGTAGTTAGTGGCCGTATAGATGGGTGTAGAAACCTGTGGCCGCACGAACGCTGTAGAGGCGGTGTTCACGATGGTGCCGCCTTGTCCGCCGCGATCCTTGCCCAGGAAGCGATGGGCGAGCAGGGTTCCGCGGATTACTCCGTTCTGGATTACAGGGTAAATCCAAATGAAGAAAATGAGAGTCATTTTATTGCGTATCTTCATGATTGTTGACTTTGCAGACATGTAGGTATATTTACTTTTTATTTTTACGTTAAATATTTGTTTTATTTTGTTGTTATAGTGGCAACAGAAATACATCAGCTGTGAAAATTTCAACCGACTAGCTATTACGGTTCAAGAGATACAGCCTGGTGGCGGACGGACAGACAGACAGCGAATAGTTAAAAGGGTACCTTTTTACCCTTTAAGTACGGAACCCTAAAAAGATAAACTATTTTGAATTAGTACCTAAGTACGATAGTACCTAGGTAGTACCTAAGTACGATAGTACCTAAGTACGATGGTACCTAAGTACGATAGTACCTAGGTAGTACCCAAGTACGATAGTACCTAGGTGCAATAGTACCTGCTGGGTACGATAGCACCTAAGTACTATACTATTTTTTATAAATTACTAGCTGTGCCAGTCCCACGCGAGTCCCACTCGCACTTGGCCGGTTTTTTTTGTAATGTAATTTTGTTAAAATTAAGTCTTCCATTTAAAATAGGCACATATATTTTTATATACCTTTTGAATCAACAAATACTTAGCGCAGGCCGTGGCGGTCGCGGTGGTAGAATCGTCTTAGATGCCAACCTTAACTTTGAATCTAAATAATTAACTAACTTGCACTTACCACATTGACATCAACTTCCAGTTCCCAAAGCCTGTCGTTCATGAAGCCGGCATTATTGATCACTATATCCAGACGGTTGAACACATCCATTGTGAGGATAAACGCCTCTGGAAATTTTGTAATTTAGGTTAGTCGGTTAACTAACACCTTTGTGTTGTTAATTCAGTGTCTAAGCATAATTGAATTGATTTCTTACAGAATAAGGCTGCAGGTCTCATAAAAATAAATAATAAATATTTATTTCTGTAACCAGACCGTAACCGGTACAGAACTTTCTTTTAAGAGGATAGTCTCCATTCTCTTTCTCCATACAAACGTAGTTTACATTTTCCTCCCTGGATAAAGACATTAGAGCAAATATGTTTATGCCATAAAACCTATATCTGTCATGACAATGCATCTACCTTTTCATTTTTTTTATTTTCTAATTAAAATAATAAATAAAATGAAGAAAATAAAAAGGTAGATGCATAGTCATGCATGACAGATATAGGTTTTATGGCATAAACATATTTGCTCTAATGTCTTTATCCAGGGAGGAAAATGTAAACTATGTTTGGATGGAGAAAGAGAATGGAGACTATCCTCTTAAGCGAGTAACGCTTGTGTCACTGTAGAGCCTATCTATCTATCACTTATAGAGCCTATCTATGCATAGATGTTTTGAAATATGAATTCATGCATAGAATACCCAACTCATCTCATCTAACATAATCTCAATGTGAACCTGCTGTGTTGCGACTTCATCGATAGGAAGTCATCAATAAATTTTAATATGGGTACCTAAAAGTAAAACTATTTTTATCTTACCCTCGAACTGCGGGTAGTCAGTGACATCTAGCCGGTTAAATATAACATTCTTCCGACCGAACTTTGCACCGAGATCGTCGGACACTTGCTCCCCTAAATCCGAGTCTATATCGCAGAATGAGACCTGAGAAAATAATTTTATTAGTAACAAGCAGATTCCCGCGGTTTCACCCGCGTATGTCCCGATCCCGTAGGAATATCGGGATCAAAAGTAGCCTATGTTACTCAGGTGAATGTAGCTTTTTAATGGTGAAAGAATTTTTGAAATCGGTCCAGTAGTTTCGGAGATTACCCCCAATATACATACATACATACATACATGTTACCAACGTTATCCCTTTTTAGTATTACTCTATATAGACTTAAAAAAAAAGATATAGATAGACTTTTTTTTTTGGAACTTCGTTTCATCGGGGTGACCCTTGACACCTCACAAGTTTTATTTTTTCAGGGACGTTCACCGAAGACCGCTAGCGGCTTGACTGATTAAGAGTTGAAATCCCACAAAAATTTGGTGCGGATCTGATGGGGATCGGGATCTTCGGAGTGATGAACGGGATTGCTCGTCAAAATCCAGTAAAATTTTCTTTTACTGAAAATTATCTTAGATAATCGAAAACATCAAGAGCATTTTTTTTTATAGTACCTAAACATTTATGTTTCGTTGCGATGTTTTCCTTCACCGAAAGAGCGATGTTAATATTGCACATAAATTTTCTACGCACCAATGTATTAAAGAAAAATACATTGGTGCGTGGTTAGCTGGGATTCTAAACCACTATCTTCGGAATGAAAGTCAAGAGTATCTACCTACCATTAGCCGAATACCGTTCTATCTAACACTTATAATAATCAGTGTAACAAAAATTCTGTCTAAAGGCATTCAAATATTTTCAAACTAACCATAAAATTGTTTACCAACGCTTCTCCATTCCTAATCTTCTTTTTAATTTAAATTTAAAAAAAAAAGCTAATTACAAAAGTGGGTACCTACCACAGGGATTTTTTCCCATTTGTCCCCAGTGGGAACATTCCTAGGTAGGTACGACTGGGAATAACTTGTAAGGTACTTAATAAAATAACTGATCATTCTGATCATCAATATTTTTAACACAAAGAAAGCTATTATAGGCAACAAGGAAAACAATTCATACCACCCAATGACCGGGCGCCGGTAAAAATCAATACAAACGACTGCCGGCTCTGAATTTCGCACTTCTTTGCTTTCAAAAATAACAAAAACTTAGGCACATTACCTGTATAATTTAGGTTTTTTAATATCATTAATTGAGTTATCTTCCCAAAAAATGGGTGTTTCCTTCCCAACATGAATTCAACAGTTACCTACGTAGATAGGTACCTACTAATTCGTCAACACTGCATCACGAAGCGCTAAAGAAATATAAATAAATCTTTACCTTAGCTCCTTGTTTCAGCAGTTCTTCACAGTACGCCAAGCCGATACCAGAAGCAGCCCCAGTCACCAGCGCAACTTTTCCTTTGAGATCCATTTTAATAGAAATTGTCAAGTTGTTTACGGAAGCGACGCGCCCTGCGTTTCGTTTGACTACCGCCCTAGGATTGCGGTTCGATCGAGCCATGTGGGGGCAAGTGGGCTGGGTTGGGACACACCCGTTTCTCCCTACATCCCCCTTCCGTAGTAAATGTACGCACGATTGCACTACACTCTCGCTGGGAACGGTGATTCAGGCTTGTTATACACATGTATGGATGGATAGGTCCTTGAAAGGTTTGAGTGTTGTATGGGGCTTTGTGAAACTTAAATATTGTGTCGATGTAGCTTAAGATATGGTGAGGTTTTATTTTTTAAATGTTGCACACATTTGATGGTAGATTAGTATTTTAGAAAAAATACCTATTTTTGCCAAAAATTCAATGAGCCGAGCGGGAATTGAACCCACAACCTCCTGTCCAAGAGGACAGGAGGTTGTGGGTTCCGCAAAAGCCGTGCTAACTTTTGCGCCGTGAGGTCTATAGTAGGCCAGTCAGTCTAATGATGAAGTATAAATTGTGGAATGTTTTTATTGTGGTCCTTCGAGCCGGATCAATAAATATGATTGGTGAGTTAATTAATGTTGAAATGAAACTCAAAATTTTTAATTTTGGTTTTTCTTTATTTGTCAATTTATCAATATTTCAAAATAACGTTAATTAAATGTTCAGGTACGGTAAATTTTTCATGAAATTATGAAATCAACTTTTACATTTTTTTGAATTTCTATCTTTAGAAAAATATGAAAATATCACAGATAAAACAATATCACGAACACCGCCGCGATATTGAAAACATACAAACCGCGACCTCTGATTCTCTGTGGACGCGAACTGTACACAAAAATAACAAAATAATAAATTTATCATAAATTACAATTCCTAGAAAAAAACTTGAAAATTTACAAATGCCCCCTTTTTAAAACATGTCCAAAACATATTATATTTAATACATTATAGGGTTCAATTTTAATTGGATTTAATTAAAGAAGTCAATAAATAAAAATAAACATCTGACTCGATCTGTACAATAAAATAGTATTTAAAGTCCATGATTTACGATAGATACATAATATACAAAATAAGACTCACAAAAATTCGTATGTACACAATATCACAGCGCATTACGTACCTACAAGACTGCCGATACTTAAAAAGTTTAATCTGAAAAAATCCGTGCATCGATGACTGTTTGAATTTTTTGCGATGTTGAAGATATAGTTTAGTGAATTCTATATTTGATATAGGTTGTATTTTTGTGATTTTATTCTAATAATTAGGAGTTGTGAGCTTGGTCTGCTCCAGCGGCGGGAACGGCTTTAGCGAGATATGAGAATGAACGGGCGTTGGGTAAACCAGCGAGAACACACGCGCTTAGAGCCGATCGGTTGAGATTCATTGGAGCAGCGTCGTACCACTCTAGAGAGTCGCCATCGTAACATTCTACGTGTGGGATTGTAGTCGATCCTGAAAGAAATTCCTTATGAAACCCTGAAAAAACCGTGGGTACTCACTAACATAACAGAAAACGGCAAAAGTCTAACCATTAAATCCTCCAATTACGAATATCATGTCGTCTAGTAACACAGTGGCAAAGTTACTT
Source organism: Idaea biselata (assembly GCA_958496205.1). NCBI lineage: Eukaryota > Metazoa > Arthropoda > Insecta > Lepidoptera > Geometridae > Idaea > Idaea biselata. Next base: position 11,298,358 of record OY292399.1, read on the forward strand.
CTAGCGCTAAACATCTCAGTTACCTCTTGCCAATCGCCTCCTCTTTGGGGGTTAAATTTCTCCCCTAAAAATAAAATGTCAACATGAAGAAGTCTGCTTTTTGAGTCGCGTAATTTATTTTAGGTACTCTGATTCCATAGAACTCAAAATTTCCTGACTAGCAGTCCTTACCAGTTTGTAAGGGGACATCGGAATTGGCCTAAAATAATAACCGAAGGGCTGGAAGGAATATATAAGAAGTTGTACGAATTCTTACCAGTATTAAGGCGGCTGTATCCATTGAATCCTCCAAGCGCGTCTAGACATTCTTTATACGCGATCAGACTGACTCCTGATCCCGGGCTAAGCATGGATCTTATGAAGCTCCATTGTCCATGGTTTCAGGGTCATATACCCCAACCGAAGCAAGCAGTTCTTACCAGTATTAAGTCGACTGTATCCATTGAATCCTCCAAGCGCGTATAGACAGACAGTCTCGATTCGCGATTAGTCTATCCTGATCGCGGGCTATGCATAGATCTAATGATGCTCAATTGTCCATGGTTTCAGGGTCATATACCCAACCGAAGTAAGCAGTTCTTACCAGTATTAAGTCGACTGTATCCATTGAATCCTCCAAGCGCGTATAGACAGACAGTCTCGATACGCGATTAGTCTATCCTGATCGCGGGCTAAGCATAGATCTAATGAAGCTCCATTGTCCATGGTTTCAGGGTCATATACCCAACCGAAGCAAGCAGTTCTTACCAGTATTAAGTCGACTGTATCCATTGAATCCTCCAAGCGCGTCTAGACATTCTTTATACGCGATCAGACTGACTCCTGATCGCGGGCTAAGCATGGATCTTATAAACCCCCATTGTCTACGTTTCAGGGTCATATACCCCAACCAAAGCAAGCAGATCTTACCAGTATTAAGTCGACTGTATCCATTGAATCCTCCAAGCGCGTATAGACATTCTCTATACGCGATCAGACTGACTCCTGATCGCGGGCTAAGCATGGATCTTATAAACCCCCATTGTCTACGTTTCAGGGTCATATACCCCAACCAAAGCAAGCAGATCTTACCAGTTTTAAGTCGACTGTATCCATTGAATCCTCCAAGCGCGTATAGACATTCTCTATACGCGATCAGACTGACTCCTGATCGCGGGCTAAGCATGGATCTTATAAACCCCCATTGTCTACGTTTCAGGGTCATATACCCCAACCAAAGCAAGCAGATCTTACCAGTATTAAGTCGACTGTATCCATTGAATCCTCCAAGCGCGTATAGACATTCTCTATACGCGATCAGACTGACTCCTGATCGCGGGCTCAGCATGGATCTTAGGAAGCTCCATTGTCTTGTTTCAGAGTCGAACACTTCTGCTGAACTTAGGACTTCTTGACCGTTGAAACCTCCTACGATGTAGATCTGTTATAAAAATAACGATTAGAAATTAGAAGTTGCTTTGTAGAGTAACTTTTGGAGCACAATGTAGATAGGTATATAAATATTCCTTTGCCCTGCATGGGCCACCTTGTTTCAGGGCAGATGGGCCATACAGACCATTATAATGCTCAAAATTGATAACCAATAATATATCCAGATTTTAGATTGATATTTGAAGGGTTTTATAAGAATAACGTAGTAATCTAAGTGACCGAGTCACGTAATGTCTAAGTGATTTGTATGGGTTCCATTACTCAGTTAGCAAATTGCCCCATTTGATTTCCAAGTTCAGAATCCTCATCTACCCGGGTACTTTATTTTATGGTTTTTACACTTTTTTCTGCCGAAATAGGTTTCGAAGTTATGCTTTTAAGTACCTTCCCTCCTAAGGAAGCTGCGCTCGCATCGGACCTCTGTTTATTCATCGGTGTAGTCATCTCCCATTGATTCTTGTCCGGATAGTACCGTTCGACGGACGCCATGCGCGTGCGACCATTGTATCCACCGAGGGCGTAGATCAATCCATCTAGATGATTATCAGACAAAGAAGAATTTCTAGAAGGTTTGGTCGTTGGCCAATTATGACTTACCTAACTGCAACCAAATAAGAAAAAATGTGGGGTTTATTTAGCAGACCCCGGGCTCCCGAGAGGGAAGGAACCGGTAACATCGCTCGGATGAGAAGATTATCAGACAAAAGATAGTAAACTTTGCTGTGCCTTATACCTATTAGTAGGTACTTATATAAGGTGCACTTACCTAATAAACTTAGAATGCTATAACAGACGGCCGTTCGGTAGGTAAGTTAAACTACAAGTTTTAGTGTGTGATATTTTAGAATTGGTAGCTTACCATGAGCAACAACACTGACGTAGCACCTCGCCTGGTACATGCAAGCGCGTTCGTGCCAAGTGTTCGCAACTGGGTCGTAACACCTCACCGTATTGAAATGATCGCTACCATCGAAACCACCGATCATGTAGATCAAATTGTTCAAAGTGCAGAGCCCGTGGTACGCTCGGGGTGTTAGATCCATGTGGATGGATAGGAACCAGCGATCGGCCCTATGTAGTTAAACACAACTATTAGAACCTACACACTGTCTTACTAACGATAAATTGAGATTCCAGTATTCGCGCTATGTATGTCCGCCATATTTTATTTTAGGCAACAGGAAGTGTAGGTAAAATGGCAACTTTTATTGTTGTTTTTTTTCTCTAAGCCCCGGATTTTGTCTTATCTATTAGTTGTTTTTATTTAGCCGGTCACCCGGTTTTTTGGCCTTACAGACCAGACATACAGCACACAGAAATTCGAAATTCGACATTATGTTTGGTAGTGTGCTGTGGGTGAAGTCAACAGGCCTAACAAATCGGTAACGACTACCCACAGTCTGTGCGACTAGGTACCTTATGTCTTTATAAACCGATGTAAGAATAGACCACAACTAATTATCCCAAAGCTGGATCTGTTACGATAATTATCATAGAAATCTAGTGATTATTATCACTAGATTTCTATGAGCATTATTAATATATTCACTATAATATAAAAATTACCTAGTATCATAAGTTTCAACGAAACTAGTAGGACTTCCAGCGCTCCACCCTCCAACGGCAAATAGAATCTCGAAGGGTATTCGCGGTCTAGCCAACGGATCATTTAGGTCTGCTTCTGTTCCTGGTATTGAATCCAGGAGAGTCAGAAATACTACTGCAGGGTATAAAGCTTCTTGACATTTCTAAAAATAATATTCGGTGTTTCGTTCAATACAGTTCATGAACAATTCAGTTAAAAATTGGTAGGTACCTACACTACAACGGCTCATTATCAGGTAGGTACTACTACCGCATCCCGATTTCCGCATGCGGCATTCCCGAATGCGTGCTTAAATGACCAATGAAAATGAGACATTAAATTGTGTAAGTTTTTACCTCATCCTCAGCAACAGGTTGCCATTGCAAGATTTTCGTCTTAAAATATTTGAAGCTTATATGCCCAAAACGCACACAAGATAGTAGCGTAGGCACGAACTTTTTTCTATTTTCTAAATCGTGTTCTATCCATGTTTTTACTGCTTGGAATACTACTTCTTCGTTTCTAACATTAAGTTCGTCGTCCCTCAGAACATCTTCTAGCTCGTCGTTTGTTAGAGATTTAAATTCGTTGCATTCCTTTAGAATTCTGCTGAAATTCTGTCTTATAAACAGCTTCCCTTTCTTCTCTAAATCTCCACAGAAGTAGTATTTTGCAAACTTGAAAATCCCTAAGCAGTTATGTGGACGAAGTTCTTGCAACAAAAATTGACAGCAGAGTTGAATAACACCGACAACATCAAATTGATCAGCGTACGGAAGAAGGTATTCCACATTTTCTGCTGTTACTTTGCATGTCCCCGAATATGCGTAATCTAAGATTAAGCTCATGTAACAGCTGGGGACATCTACAAATATTTCCGTTTCTTCAGGTTCACCCTTCTTTAATGAATTTATGAATATTGCTCTGAAGTATGGACTCACCGCTGAGAGTATGGCCCGATGTATTCGAATGGTTTTCATGTCCCTACAAACGATTGTACCATCACAAAGTTGGCCATTCTGTCGCAACTCATTCCAAATCCCAGGAAATTCTACTACCGAATAATTTTCAGGAAGACACACGCATTTCCGCTTTCGGGTCACAATCTTTTTTTTGGTTAATCGCGATTTCGTGGATGAAGTAGTACGAACGGAATTTTTGGGTTTTGATAATTTTCGGTGTTTCGTATTAAATTCCATCCCTTTTGAAAAAACGGCGGTCGAAACTTGTTTATCTGTCGCGATGACAGATTTCTTTCAGTTTCATCGATTCTCATTTGTTTAAAATCGCTGTGGCAGAAAAACCAATGCGGGTTCAATACTTATCTCCACGAAGGTTTTAATTTGCCGCCATTGTATAATAACCCGACTACTAGCGACATCTAGCAATGAAATAGCAAACTTAGAATACAGAGTTTGGGCGGGAAATCGGAGACAACATGTCGTGCTTTATTTTCTTTAAACTATGTTGTAAACCCGGTTAAATTGTGTAATTTTAGTGGAATCTTATTCAATTTAGTTCCGTGAATGTGCACAAGTGTAGTGAAAAATAATAAACCGAAAACAAATTTCATGTCTCTGAGTAGGTATGTGGTACCTTCCTTATGTTCCCGCGTCGGGGACGCGGAAACGTTAGATACTTTAAGCACGGGTCGGTTACCATCAACTTCTGTGAAACATTCCCGCGTCCCCCGACGCGGGAACGTAAGGAAGGTACCACATACCTACTCAGAGACATGAAATTTGTTTTCGGTTTATTATTTTTGCCTTTTTAAAGTTTAGTTATGTTTTCTTGGAAGATTTTTTAAGTCGGGGGTTTTTTAAATTTTTAATTTAATTTTTTTATTTCACTCTTTTTGTAAGAGCGATTTTGATTAAACATGCATATTGTTGTCACAAAAGTAAAGTCCTTTCATTTGATACCCCACTCGGGTATATTTGAAAACATTCGGTTTTTATTGCCGAGCTTCAACCAACATAATATTATGAACGGCTGAACCGATTTTGATCAAATATAGCTAAGAACACTCGTGCAAAAGTCACCTATCATCCAAAAAAAACTAAATTGAAATCCGTTCGTGAACTACGATGCCACAGACAGATACACACACAGACAGACAGACAGACAGACAGACAGACAGACAGACAGACACGTCAAACTTATAACACCCCTCTTTTTCCGTCGGGGGTTAAAAACAAAATTGAGTGTTATACATGGACTTTCCTTCCGTCATTCTCTCCCAAGCTCCTTGAAAGTTATGGTAAAGTTGCCACCGCTTTACCATAGCTCCTGACTTGAAACTATGAGCCCGATCGGGCTTATTTCATGCAAAATACTTGATACTGGCAAGATGTACAAGATGTACGACGCCAAAATTAGGAAGAAAGTGTAAAGCAACTTGAAACTGGCAGAACGGCAGAAAGTCGTGTCGTGGGGACCATTATCAAAGAAAAAAAAAACTTAGAATACATAAACATTGCCATATTAAAAAATGATTTAATGTCTATGATACCTACGTTTTTTTTTCTGAGTATGTCAAATCGAACTGTCAAATTGACTTGTCAAACTCTATATTGTTTATAGTCTCTTTCTTTCATCCGGTTGTCAAGATGGTGAGTTTGTTGTTCGAAAAATGTGGAATAAATCGAAGAAAATCTAAGTGAAAATGATGTGTGCTAAAAGTTTTACGTGGTTATCTGTTACGAAAGTGAAATCAAAATGTGTTCGTTTTCATATTTCAGGGTATCGACATCAACCATAAACACGACAGGAAAGTCCGGCGGACTGAAGTCAAGTCTCAGGATGTGTACCTGAGATTGTTGGTCAAAGTAAGTGGACCTCACCTACCTAATCAAATCACACCATTAATTTTATTAACAAAATCTCCTTTCGAGTAGCTTTTCATAGATGACAAACATAACCTGTTTGTTATTGTTACAGCTTTACAGGTACTTGGCCAGGCGTACAAGCGCTAAGTTCAACCAGATCATTCTACGTCGGTTGTTCATGAGCCGTATCAACAGGCCGCCGATCTCTTTGTCCCGGTTGGTGCGTCACATGAAGAAGCCCACACGCGAGGGTCTGATCGCCGTTGTGGTTGGCACCATCACCAACGATGTGAGGTTATATACCGTGCCTAAGATGACGGTTGCTGCTCTTCATGTCACTGAGAAGGCTCGCGCTCGTATCTTGGCTGCTGGAGGTAGGAATATTGTTTATTTTGAAGTGGTGGCTTGCGGTTATAATGTGCAAAACTTTGGAAAGATCAGACATTTTAACATATTGTGTTCTTTGTACCTACTGGGTATAAACTACTCGCTTTGTTTACTAAGATGCAGCTAGCGCAAAGAGAACTAACAAATGCTAACAGATCTTGTCATAATGTCTTGTCTAAACTGTAAAACACCAAAGATGTTGGTGATTTATCTGGGTGTTTCCGCACATAGCCTCATAATTGGGCCATTGTATGTGATTTTAAGACATGGATTACCTCACAATGTTTTTCTTCACTGTAAGAGTTATATTAATAGCACACATACATCTCTTAGAGATGAGACATGGTGCACGGTTGGCCAAGATGAGAAACCACAAGCCTCGGAATTGACTAACTACTACTAACACTAGATCGACACAACTCTTGTTGACTGGTGGACCAACCGAGTATGGTGGGTTTTTTTTCTTTGATTGTCACACAAACTGTACTCTACTTTCCAACATTAGTACAACCATGTCAAAGTTTGTGTTACTGAGTTTCATCCATGTGAAACTACAATGTACAGCAACAGAACTAATTTTCATCTGTTATGTTTTCTAATATTATTCTTGGTGAACTTTGATGATTGATGTTTGGTTTTGTCAATAAGAGCATTATTTGACCCCTATCATACCTGATGGCAGTTTCAAAAGCATGCTTACTTTGAAGATACCTACTACAGCTTCACTTGGAAGACCCCTTAATTTGTACACACCAGACTCAGGCAAATAATACCACTCCCTCACATTATCTAAAAGAAAAGTAGTCTTAGGGACCTCCCAACATTCTCTACAATAGATCAAAGATAACAGACCAATTACAAATCAATTTCTTACATAAGTTACTTTAAAATTCCAGGAGAAATCCTAACATTCGATCAGCTGGCTCTCCGTGCACCCACTGGCCGAAAGACCGTGTTAGTTCAAGGACGTCGCAACGCTCGTGAAGCTGTCAAACACTTTGGCCCAGCTCCTGGAGCCCCGAGGTCTCACACCAAGCCGTACGTGCGCTCAAAGGGCCACGAGAAAGCAAGGCCGAGCCGTCGCTCCAATGTGTAATCTTAATATAAGGACTACAAATTACTTTTGCTGGTATTATTTCGGATTAGAGCGCAAAACAGATATACTGGGTGCATTTGGGCTACAATGAAAACTTTTGCAAAGTTAGAATTTCTTTAACATTTCATACATAGACATTTAGACAGGCCGTGGAAGCCTTCACAAGCTTACCCCTGAACCATTTGTGTGTTTTGCGCTAAGAAGACAAATTCCTTAGTATTATTACTGAAAATATGTTGTTTCAAAATTCAATGACCCTGGATTTGAGCTTGCAACTACACTATTATTAGCTCAAGCTATTGGGGTGAAATTGAAGGATTTATTAGGCAGAGTTGTAATTAAACCCACAGGTAACAACTGAAGTTACTAAGAGCATTGAATTTTGAAAAACATCTTTTCAATATTAAAATTCCCAAGAATCCATTCACACAGTGCTGATTTTCAAGTTATTCCCAAAAACAGAATTGTTTATTTATGTTTAAGTGGAATGGCTCAGAAATTGCATCATGTGAATATTAGATTTTCAGGTAGGTAGGATTTATTTATACGACCTTTGAAATTAAAGACATTTACTTTTAGTGTTGACTGACAATCCTGAAGAAGGGTAAAGGTCTCGAAACGTTGAGCGTTTGAAATAATGCTAAAAGTAATAAACACCACGCGATTTAAAATCAAAGAATGTCTTTAATTTCAATACTGTTGTATTGAATGCATGGCAAAAACAGAAGAAAAATCTATATAAACTTTCTCCTGAAAATACAAGTTATGATATTTTAGGATCAGGGACACCTATTCCAAGTCATTCCCACTTAGCAGTTTTTCAAAGTTATTCCCATTTGTACCCACTGGATATCAATGGGAATGTAATTGTAAAATAGGTATAGTTTTTCTAATATTGTAGCTGGGAACAAAAGGGAAATCATTCCTATTCGATCCCACTAAGTGTTCCCAGTGGGATCGAATAGGGAAACATTAGTTTTCGTCTCCACTGTGGGCGCATGGGAAAGCATACCTCTCTTCTTCCTTACCAGTGAGTAATAGAGGCTAGTGAAATTAAAACTCATTGAAGGTTCAGCAGTAAAATAATATATTATTTTAAGGTACTCTTAGTACATCTATTTATTTATCACTACAACAAAACGTAAAATTATTACAACATAATAAGATTCTTATCTTCTTTCCTAAATATCACAGATTCTAGCTTATTCAAACTTAGCAAAAAGTAGCCATCCAAAACGCGATGAGTTGCGTATCATGTTGTGTCACGCCGAATATTTGTTTTAATTTCACGACTGAATCAGAATTAGGACCCGAAGATCCTATGACTGCTTTTAATGATTTCGCTATTCTGAAAATATAAATGAAACAGGTAGACAGTTAAAACTAATGATCTTGATGGTGGTTACAGATCTTCAGAATGTGTGTAGGCAAAACTAAGAACTGTTGTTGAGTTGAACTGACAATCTAATCGAAATATGATTAGAAGAGAACTTCTGAACTATCACAAGAAACTTACCCTAACCATTCCAGTTGCAATGATTTTAAATGTTGATGCAATACTTCGTCGTTGAATTTTTCATTACTCATTGCACTTTCTATTCTATTCATTAATGATGGACCTAAAATAAAAGTAAATAAAATCAATAATTTTAGTCGCGAGCGGGAATAACGCGGATTTGCTATCTTCAAAAGTCAAGATGCACATAACTTGACTTCTCCTCAAGACTGAAATATTAAAGGCTACTATGCCGTGAGAAAATGCAGCTTCCATCAAAACGTCGGAATACTTACATCTTTGTGGTAATAATCCACACCAATTACAAACAAAGGCATTATCTTCATTCTGTACTAACAGACAATCATTATTATCTATCTGAGTGGTGGTAGCTATGTGGAGATTGGTTGCAGGCTCTGGTAACAATCTTTTTAACCCAGATATAATGGTATTCTGGTCTGTTTGGTTGCTTTTTATGTGAACCTGGAAAAAGGTCTATGTAGTTGAAATTGACTTAGGTAGGTAACTCTAATCCTAATAAGCGTTAAAAGTCGTTCCCACTGGTACCGGAGGTGAGTACTGGATTTTTTCCCCATTTTGTTCCTTGTGATTTTACCCAGTTGTACTCACCCCTATTTGGCGTGGAAGGGTCCAATGAATGGGATTGGACCCCTTATCAATGGGTAGGGTCGGGCTGGGAAATATGTGAATGGTGTAGTAAGTGCTCAACATTACTAGGTGGGAATGGATTTTCCCTCGATTTGCTTTTTTAATGTTCTCGTATTCTGGGAATAGAAAAAGTTTGATGGTACACCTACCAATTTCTGTCAGCACACATGCTGACAGAAATTGGTCGGCCGATTGAATCTTCTTCTTGGTGAGCGCCTACGTTTTGGACAACATCACTTGCCATCTGGTGAGTTAGTGGTAAAACGCTCAACTCTGTTACTGTACAAGTAAAAGCGACTGGTTTGATATCGCGATAGACCGGGTGTGTAGAGGAAGGAAAAGAAGGCCCAAAAAGCCCAATGAAGGGACATAAGTGGCTATCAAATGATAATAATACTCACATGGACACCACACAAAGTACAATATAGCAAAACTCTAAAAATAGGCTTAGACACCAACGCCTCTAAAGCCCTCAACCCTATACTTTCATTATTAACCGAGCAAGCATTGGGTTCAAATATACTTCTTTTGATTCCATTAGGGTCTAATTTTGAAAGTAACTCTTGACTGGTGTAGAGAGTTTCTGTGTACACATGGGCACCGGCTTGTAGCATCCACGTAAAATGATTATGGAGTTTATGGAAGACTTCTTCATCACCTGAAATTAGAGGTTTTTTTAACAAATTTTATCTAAACTAATATTATAAAGGGGAAATTTTTGGATGAATGTTTGTAAAGGTAATATTATATTATCTGGAACTACAGATCCAACTTTTACCCGACTACGGTTTGTCTGTGCTCTCATAACTTCGTAAACTACTTGACATAATGATAAAACTTGATATGTTTCTACATTGATTCTTTGACAGTAAAATGAGGTAATTTTTATCACGATATTTCCACGGGATCAGAACTTAGGAGTGAATTTGCAGGGCGATGATATAAATTATTGTACTGATATCTAATTAGTTATTTACGTTGGGTAAATAACTAATTAGAATTAGATATCAGTACAATGCGATGGCGATGAAACTCGGTAAGATGAAAGCTCGAGACCGATTATGGGCTCCTTATCTCGGTATTGCTGGGTGATCGAGACTTACTCAGGTGATACTGGGGAGCTCAGTACAGCGAGTGAACATGGGCGATGACGGTCGGTGCGAACGAATTGATGTTCCAACCATCCATCCAACATACACACCGATCGTCAATGATTCAAGCTGCCCTACCTACTAACAAATGGTTGCAAAGTTCTGGGCAACCGTGTCCAATGTAGGTAGGTATTATAAAAAGAAACATTGTTTTTTAAGTTACCTGTTAACTGTACCAATGATCTTGACTGTCCAAAATCATTTCTCCCCGTTTTCAATCTCAAAGCTCTTTGAGAACAAATCTGTTGTTCATTATCAAATACTTTATTAGCCGCCTGCTGCAGCTCACATGATATTTTCTAAAACAAAATCTCAGTTTTTGCTGCTGACTGTACTAGAAGAGTTTATGGAGGTGGGGGGATTAAACTAATAATGAACTATTTTAAAATAGGTTCTGGTCTCTTGGTCTTCTAAATAATTTTCTCGAGCTCTTCCATGTGTCCGGAGGCACGTAAAGCAGGCGGTCTCGGTTATTATCTCTGATAGCAGTCAAGTTAGGTCCAGTTTAGAGGCCTAAACAGGGCGATCTAAAAATTCTAACACTAGGTTAATGGTAAGTTCTGGAGGCATGAGAATGACCCTATTTTTAGAAATATTTTAAAGGAAAATAAGTCTGCAAAAACACAACGCACGATCGACGCAGAGCGGAATTTGAACCAACAACGCATCTTTACTCTAGCCGGGAGCAATGACCCTATTTTTCCCAGTGATACTGAGGGTGGGTGAGAATAGTAGTTTATTTCCTAATTGTACCCAGTGATCATTTTGAAAATGGGTAGGTAACAGTCACGGGCGTCTCTAGGTCATGTAGCGCTCGTGTGCAAATATCTCCTTGGCGCCCTCTAGTAAGAGTTAAGAGTGATTCCAATATGGAATAATAAAGGTACAAACAGCGGTAGGTACTAACTTGACGTAGGTACCCCTAATATTATTTTATGGTGAAGTTAAAAAAATATGTTGGGAAACAATAGGTACCTAAGTACATACACCGATATCTTTTGAATGTAATTTCCGAATTGAATAATTCAAAAGGTCCTAGAAAGGTATTGAATTTGTCTTGAATATGAAGTAATTTATTTTACCATTAATTAATACCAAGGTACAAAATAAAAGGTTATTAAAGCGACGGCATGTTCACGAGTTCCAGGTCGGCAGTGGCACACGTACGTAGGGTTTTTTTCCCTTCCCCATTCCGACCGCCATATCCGTAGCCTCCATGAACACGTTCAAATTCCATCCCCATGTCACCCACATGACCGTTCAGATCACCACCTAAAACGATTCCCTGTGACAACGAAATAGCCCCAAGGACCTCGCCGAGTTTATCCCAAAACCACCTCTTATCAGCGTCGCTACAACCGACTTATGGCGCGTAAGTACTTACGACGTAAGTAGGAACCCCCCCCAATAAGCACCTTCACGCACATAAGTCGATTGCTAAAGCGATTAACCTCCAAGATATCGCCATGCAATCCCTCAGCGAGCACCACAGCCACCCTGTTCTCTCCACCAGGTGCACCCGTGTAGATCAGTTTGTTGCCTTCCGCCTGAAGACTACGTCGGCCAGCTCCCTCGCGCGTCCGGTTAGCGTGAGAATGTTCCACGTTGCGAAGCCGAGTTTCACCTTGTATTTCGGGGCTCGCGTCTTTGGCCGTGCCCGCCCGGTAGCCCTCGTCCACTTACCACAGGAGTCGGGCGAAGCTCCTGTGCGCCGTTATACGGCGGCGCCCTATCCGTGTGGCAATCATTTTTTGAACTCCCATAAAAGATTTGGCGAATTTCGACTTTTACGGGAGCGACTGTTTAAAATACGCGCCTTTGAATAAATAGCGACGCGACATTTAGCCCTAATATACTATTTCGGATTACCATCTCATACCTACCTACCTAACGTAGACCATAATAGAATCTTTAAAAATAAATATGAAATAAAATAAACCTCATACTTTCCGAAATGCGATTCTGATACGGGGGCTGGGTGTGGGCGCCGCGGGCGCAGCGGCCTGAGACCGCTGCGCCCGTGTGCTGTGCACACCCTGCACACCCGCTAGAGACGCCCCTGGTAACAGTGGGAATAAGTTTTATTCTCTAACATACCTTCATGTGTTCAGAAAGTAAAGTAGATATATTGAGAAGCTGCATCTTATCTTTCATGAGAACAACAATAGAGAACCATCTCTTCAGTCCCCTGGCTCGTGTATCGGCCACTTGGAACGTAAAACTTAAAACATGGCCATGAGTGTCACTGAAGTAGACTACGCCTCCGTCTTTGTTCCAATTTACCTAAAAGTAAAATATGTAAGTTTTAGAATAATGCTTTTCTTACAAAAATAAGAAGTTACATTAGGTTTTTTTTCCGTTGGTACCCGGTGGGAGGTTGTTCCTACAGGGTACAAACGGGAAAATTCCTGGAAACAGTAGGAGGTTGTTCCCACTGGGTACAAATAGGAAAAATCTACAATAAAACTGGGTGGGATGTTGTTCCCACTGGGTACAAACGGGAAATATCATAATTTCCTACTAATAATAATTTCAAGTCTAGGTAGGTACTTATATTTTGGCAAAATATGACTAGGTACCCACTTACCTCACAAGTAATGCTTCTTATAGCTGCTTGACGAAGAAATGCCGTCACATCTGCATTAGGAACTGTTTCCCTGCTACAGAATATAACCCCCTCGTCTCTGGAAACCAGGACAGTCTCCGGACCCAAGGACGTGCACCCGTTGCATTGCACTGAGGACTTGGATGCCTCTGTCGTGTGCTCTTCATTATCCGTTGTGAACGTGCAGAACACAGGCCGCGGGCCGTGAGCCTCGCAAAAATGGCAGAAACCGACAATAGCATTCATTTAATTACAAAATAATCAATTTGATAATATTTATTTTTGTTGACGTCGTTTTCTTTGGAAATCAGCTGATTTTGACAGTGACGTTTTGATGTAAACTTCAATTAACATGATATGATTTTCGCGCGATTTTTCAAATGTGTGACGAGTTGACGACACCTTTTTGTCGAAGTTATATTTCTTTTCAGCCTATATAATAGTCCGAGATCCCAGAAGTGGCAGACATCACGTATTTTCTGACGAACAAAATGTGGTCGATTGAGTAGTGTTAGTATGTAATAAGAACGCATGCCTACTTGCTAGCCTGATGCGACGGCCAATTCTGAGATATCAGGTCATCAAGATACATAAAAAAATTACTTACCTCACGTTTATTCTTATAAAACACAGTTAAAATTAAAAACTAAATTAAAACTAAAACTGATTAAAATAAAACTAAACTAAAAACTAAACTAAATCTAAATCAGCTAAAAACTTGGTGGAGGGAAAAGAGCCCAGAATACTGGCTGCATTGCCCCGTTGTATACAAATACTTATTTTCTGGGCAAAATACAAGCCAGCATTCCGGTCACCCGATGCCTCCACCAAACGTTTAGCTAGCTCTCTGTACAGCTCCAGAGCGGCCGGCCCCCACGGACCTAAAGTCTCCACCCCAAACGGCACAAACATGTAACCCCTATCTAGATTACTATATTTGTGCCGTTTAAGGTTTTCAGCTTTATCAGCGGCAGCTCCTGCCCGCACCGTGGTCACTGGAAGATGGGAAGGAGCCAGCGTGTCCACACAAGTGGCATCCCAAACTAGGGGCCTACCCATCTTCCAAGGAACGAGAGTCATTCCATCGGGTCTATTGCCGTCGTCCCGTAAAAGTCCGTTAGGTTCTAAAGTTGACGGGACGCCGGCACTGCCGAAGGCCCGACGGATGACATCGTTCAGGCTGGAGTGCCGTGGTATCCTGCCCGCACTCTTTGGGCAGGATAATCCGTGGTGACCGAGCCGGTCTACAGGCTCTCCGCAATCACACCGGTGAGGAGCTGTACAGAAAGCACCTACACGAAGAGATGCGGCCAACCGAAATGTGTTATTGTCTAAAAGATTACCAATATTACGGGATGGTAGCGCCTGTAACCAAAGACCCGATTCCCATCGAGCAACGGCATGTAAACGAGCACGCTCTGCAGAAGAACTTGAAGTATATATCAGGTCATTGAATTCTAACGTGCAGAGCGGCTCGTCCCATTGCCTCTGAGACGAAGGGGCTTTTGGTAACGACTCCGTTGGGCAGGCTCTTTTCCAGCTTTCTGTTGCTTCATTTAAATAGTTTAACTGGCAATTTGGACTTATAGGTTCTAAAATTGTGTGTACTAAGCTCGAAGTACTGTATATGGAAGACAAGAAAGCTGGCAAAGATACACTAGAAATTTTGCGAATACCGAGACCTCCAAATCTTATTGGCAGTGAGGCTTGCTGCCAAGCGCGATCGTCTAAAGAAGTGTTTAAAATGGTGGTGAGTGTATCTCTTATGATGTTGTCAAGCTGTTGTATAAGCAAGGGATGTTTCCAAAGCTGACAACATCTAAGAGAATACATGAATTTTGGCACGAAAAGACAATATCTTATTATAAAAAAAGCCACATGCATGTTAATTTTTTGGAGGCGTTCCGAAACAGAAAGAAAATTTTGAATTTTTTCTTCTATGAAATCTTTTAGCGATTCGTCTAGAATCGGTGATCCTAGGAGGCGAAGTGAAGCTTGGAGAATTACCTCACGTTAATTCTCCAAGCTGATTTTCACGTATATTTTAGGTAATATACTTAAAAATAAGTCGCCAATACTCCCATACACTTTCCGTCGGCCGTATTGCTTTGCAGTCGCTTTAAAGCTCACAAAATAATTATTCGACTTCACGTAAATTCTGATGCTCCATTTTTATATATGTCCACCAGACAACTATTTTAAAACCTTTTACAAGAAGACAGACCGATCCAAGGGGGGGGGGGGGGGGGGGGGGCAAAGAATATTTAAGAAGTGCCGGGGCGTATAACAAGGTAAACTGTGGCAGTACTGTAGACACATGAACCTATGTACTAGACAAAAATAGTAAACCTTAGGTCTTTCATAATCATAACCCTTCTATTTACCTATGTAGGTGGGTGTGTGTACCTACTTGTCTTATTTATTTTAAAACTTCTTAATGGTTCAAATAACCCCATCGGGAGCACATGGAAAAATAAAAGACGAATCATTTCGATTTTACATAACTCGTTTATTCATTCAACTGTACACTGATTCACAGTATAACGTCCACGAAAATCACAAGCACAGTTTGCAATATTATTAATCATCTAAGTAATAATAGCCTTTTAACCATAATATTAATTTGACTGTGCTCTATCAACACACGTTGACGAAAAAATGCTATTTAACAATAAATAACATTACAATATGTAAATTAGTAAATTACGGTAACATGATTCATGTATGAGGATGGAAATAAACGATGAGGTATTAAATAAATTAATTTAATATAAACAATATAACATGTTACTGCGCCTATTGAAAAAAAAAATTGTCTAAAACGCTATAAGTTTGTAAAGCGATGTTTATTTCTTAGAAACAGGTTTGTAGGCTAGTTTTCTAGATTTGAGGGTGGACCACTTGTGCCGTTTCATGTAGTAGACGACAGCGGCGAGCATGGAGAACATCCCGAAGGCCTTGATGGTCATGAGACGGCGGTCGTCCAGCTCGGGCTCCGAGCACCATCGGAGGAACGTGGCCACGTCCTTGGCCATCTGCGACGCCGTCGGCTCAGTGCCGTCGGTGAATTCTGCCGCCTGCAACACACAATGTACGATTATAGATAACCCATGCGAATGACATTTATCCCTCGCGTCCTAATGCGATAAACACTTCACTTGCGCTACTAGTCTCTAGCGAGATGTGTACGTATTAACTCTGTGGTATAGTAGAATAGAACTGACCTCATCGAATAATACTTGCGCCATGGATATGGCCCCGCCGACGAAGTACGGGTTGTAGTTCTGTCCCTCGCGCAGCACGATGCCGGCGGGCGGGTCCATGTACCCGGTGAGCAGGTGGAAGATGTAGTATACTGACCTCATCGAATAATGCGCCATGGATATGGCCCCGCCGACGAAGTACGGGTTGTAGTTCTGTCCCTCGCGCAGCACGATGCCGGCGGGCGGGTCCATGTACCCGGTGAGCAGGTGGAAGATGTAGTATACTGACCTCATCGAATAATGCGCCATGGATATGGCCCCGCCGACGAAGTACGGGTTGTAGTTCTGTCCCTCGCGCAGCACGATGCCGGCGGGCGGGTCCATGTACCCGGTGAGCAGGTGGAAGATGTAGTATACTGACCTCATCGAATAATGCGCCATGGATATGGCCCCGCCGACGAAGTACGGGTTGTAGTTCTGTCCCTCGCGCAGCACGATGCCGGCGGGCGGGTCCATGTACCCGGTGAGCAGGTGGAAGATGTAGTATACTGACCTCATCGAATAATGCGCCATGGATATGGCCCCGCCGACGAAGTACGGGTTGTAGTTCTGTCCCTCGCGCAGCACGATGCCGGCGGGCGGGTCCATGTACCCGGTGAGCAGGTGGAAGATGTAGTATACTGACCTCATCGAATAATGCGCCATGGATATGGCCCCGCCGACGAAGTACGGGTTGTAGTTCTGTCCCTCGCGCAGCACGATGCCGGCGGGCGGGTCCATGTACCCGGTGAGCAGGTGGAAGATGTAGTATACTGACCTCATCGAATAATACTTGCGCCATGGATATGGCCCCGCCGACGAAGTACGGGTTGTAGTTCTGTCCCTCGCGCAGCACGATGCCGGCGGGCGGGTCCATGTACCCGGTGAGCAGGTGGAAGATGTAGTATACTGACCTCATCGAATAATACTTGCGCCATTGATATGGCCCCGCCGACGAAGTACGGGTTGTAGTTCTGTCCCTCGCGCAGCACGATGCCGGCGGGCGGGTCCATGTACCCGGTGAGCAGGTGGAAGATGTAGTATACTGACCTCATCGAATAATACTTGCGCCATGGATATGGCCCCGCCGACGAAGTACGGGTTGTAGTTCTGTCCCTCGCGCAGCACGATGCCGGCGGGCGGGTCCATGTACCCGGTGAGCAGGTGGAAGATGTAGTATACTGACCTCATCGAATAATACTTGCGCCATGGATATGGCCCCGCCGACGAAGTACGGGTTGTAATTCTGTCCCTCGCGCAGCACGATGCCGGCGGGCGGGTCCATGTACCCGGTGAGCAGGTGGAAGATGTAGTATACTGACCTCATCGAATAATACTTGCGCCATGGATATGGCCCCGCCGACGAAGTACGGGTTGTAGTTCTGTCCCTCGCGCAGCACGATGCCGGCGGGCGGGTCCATGTACCCGGTGAGCAGGTGGAAGATGTAGTATACTGACCTCATCGAATAATACTTGCGCCATGGATATGGCCCCGCCGACGAAGTACGGGTTGTAGTTCTGTCCCTCGCGCAGCACGATGCCGGCGGGCGGGTCCATGTACCCGGTGAGCAGGTGGAAGATGTAGTATACTGACCTCATCGAATAATACTTGCGCCATGGATATGGCCCCGCCGACGAAGTACGGGTTGTAATTCTGTCCCTCGCGCAGCACGATGCCGGCGGGCGGGTCCATGTACCCGGTGAGCAGGTGGAAGATGTAGTATACTGACCTCATCGAATAATACTTGCGCCATGGATATGGCCCCGCCGACGAAGTACGGGTTGTAGTTCTGTCCCTCGCGCAGCACGATGCCGGCGGGCGGGTCCATGTACCCGGTGAGCAGGTGGAAGATGTAGTATACTGACCTCATCGAATAATACTTGCGCCATGGATATGGCCCCGCCGACGAAGTACGGGTTGTAATTCTGTCCCTCGCGCAGCACGATGCCGGCGGGCGGGTCCATGTACCCGGTGAGCAGGTGGAAGATGTAGTATACTGACCTCATCGAATAATACTTGCGCCATGGATATGGCCCCGCCGACGAAGTACGGGTTGTAATTCTGTCCCTCGCGCAGCACGATGCCGGCGGGCGGGTCCATGTACCCGGTGAGCAGGTGGAAGATGTAGTATACTGACCTCATCGAATAATGATTGCGCCATGGATATGGCCCCGCCGACGAAGTACGGGTTGTAATTCTGTCCCTCGCGCAGCACGATGCCGGCGGGCGGGTCCATGTACCCGGTGAGCAGGTGGAAGATGTAGTATACTGACCTCATCGAATAATGATTGCGCCATGGATATGGCCCCGCCGACGAAGTACGGGTTGTAGTTCTGTCCCTCGCGCAGCACGATGCCGGCGGGCGGGTCCATGTACCCGGTGAGCAGGTGGAAGATGTAGTATACTGACCTCATCGAATAATACTTGCGCCATGGATATGGCCCCGCCGACGAAGTACGGGTTGTAATTCTGTCCCTCGCGCAGCACGATGCCGGCGGGCGGGTCCATGTACCCGGTGAGCAGGTGGAAGATGTAGTATACTGACCTCATCGAATAATACTTGCGCCATGGATATGGCCCCGCCGACGAAGTACGGGTTGTAATTCTGTCCCTCGCGCAGCACGATGCCGGCGGGCGGGTCCATGTACCCGGTGAGCAGGTGGAAGATGTAGTATACTGACCTCATCGAATAATGATTGCGCCATGGATATGGCCCCGCCGACGAAGTACGGGTTGTAATTCTGTCCCTCGCGCAGCACGATGCCGGCGGGCGGGTCCATGTACCCGGTGAGCAGGTGGAAGATGTAGTATACTGACCTCATCGAATAATGATTGCGCCATGGATATGGCCCCGCCGACGAAGTACGGGTTGTAATTCTGTCCCTCGCGCAGCACGATGCCGGCGGGCGGGTCCATGTACCCGGTGAGCAGGGAGAAGATGTAGTCCTCGCCGCCGTGTCGGCCCAGCACGATCAGCGATAGGTCCGGGGGGTACGCGCCTGGACATACAGACGTTCACACTTTAGTGGTTGGGTTATAATGTGGCGGATGCCCACAGAAACTACTAGATGGCGTTACTAATATGAAATCCTGAATCGCACTATCGACTTTCGTTACGTAATACTTTATAGTAGTTGGGTTATAATGTGGCGGACGCCCACAGAAACAACTAGATGGCGTTACTAGTTTGAAATCCTGAATCGCACTATCAACTTTGTTTCCGAGATAAGCTTTGGAGGTACACACTATTTCGTACCTCCAAATTAATAGTAATAATAAGCCATTTATTTCAGGCAACCAAGGCCCAATATAGACTAAGATACATATTTCAATGCTGAGCTAGAGGTTGCTACGGTATAAGCGGGTTTAAAAAGTTTTTTTTTTAGATTGATTTCATAGGTCTAATTGGGGGCATCTTACTAATATCTTACTAATATTATAAATGCGAAAGTAACTCTGTCTGTCTGTCTGTTACGCTTTCACGCCTAAACCGCGGAACCGATATTGATGAATTTTGGTAAAGAGATAAATAGGACCTCGGAGAAAGGACATAGGCTACTTTTGATCCCGTAAATCCCGCGGGATCAGGACTTGCGCGGGCGCAGCTAGTATTCATATAAGTTTTAAAGGTTTTTTTTATTAATTAGGACGGCCATATTGGCAATTCGACTTCAGCCGCTGTAACGTGTCATTAAATGTGATTGGATTAAAGTAATATAAAGTAAATTGCGAAGTATCTGTGTTTTCTTCAGAGTTGAACCTCTTTAAGTGCACCTGAACTTACAGAATTACATATAAGACTAGCTGAATCACGCGGCTTCACCCACATAATTCCCAATCCCTTGGGAATAAAAATCCCTAATCTATCATTGGATCTACTATCAGCGGTTAAGGCTGTGCGTGAATCAGTTAGGACAAAGAGAGTGGAAATAAGTTTGTATGTTTACCGTTATTAGCGGCCCTGGCAGCGTTTTCATTAGGGTACGGCGACGGGAAGTAGTCGGAGAGTTTCCCGGGTCGCTCGAACATGTTGCCTTCCTCATCCGGGCCGTCCGTGATCATTACCTGGAATATTACACGTATTGTTATAGGTAATCATTCAAAACCCAGCCGAGTGCGCGTCGGACTCGCGCTCGAAAGGTTCCGTACCATGATTCAAAGGAAAAACACGTTTGTTGTATGGGAGTGCCGCATTAATATTTATTTTATGCTGCTGCTTTAGTATTTGTTGTTAGCGGCGCGACAGAAATGCATCATCTGTGAAAATTTCAAGTGAAGTTGCAATATTTCTAACTATCGCAGATCATGAGATACAGCCTGGTGATAGACAGACAGACGGACAGAAGAGTCTTAGTAAAAGGGTTTCATTATATTATCCTTTGGGTACGGATACCTAAAAATTAGGTAAGATTGGTTCTTATTCAGTTTTCGCTGAACTTGAATATTATGACTTAGTTGGCTACAGATGTATTGACCAGTTCTTTCTTCTAGGTGTGGCCAAGAGTTAGGTTGGGTGGTATAGATCCTGGGCACTTTAAATAATGTCCCGGGTATTGTAATGTCGTGGATTAAAGTTGCTGGCCTTGTATCAATCATATAAATTTGATAAAGGACAAATAAATACTTACATCAGCAGCCTCCGCCTTAGCTTCCGCCTCGGTGTGGCTGACGCCAACCAAATTGCGGAAAGCGATGTACTGCAGCGAATGGCACGCCTTGCACACCTGCTTGTATACTTCGTAACCTCGGCGGATACTGGGATAATAACAATAAATGATTTAGGGCTGGATTTCTTACCATATTGAAATATACATAATTTTGTTTTAGTTCGTTCAGGTATTCTCATTGCCGGGTGAAACTGCGGGACGCGGGTGAAATCGCGTCCCGCGGTTTCACCCGCGTAAGTCCCGATCCCGTGAGAATATCGGAATCAAAAGTAGCCTATTTTACTCCTCGATAATGTAGCTTTCTTTAGGTAAAATATGAATTTATCAACTGCCTGCCTGATAAATAAATAATAATAATAATAATACGCCCGCAGGGCACCTTGAGGCGAGGTGTCGGGGAGTAGCGACCCCGCGACTTCCCGAGTGCTTCAGGGGGAAATCACCGTTCCTCACCTCCGGCTTGCCTTAGTTGGCTGGTCGGAGTGAACACTGACGAGGAAGCGGTCCCCCGCCTCTGGCTTGCCTTCACCGGCTGGTCGGAGTGGAGTCGCGAGAGCAGAAATGCTCGGAGGATGGACACCTCACGTCAGTGATGAGTTGGCCCGCTCCACAGTATTACCTAGGATGGTTTAAAATCCGGTGAGGTTGCTCCATCCTTCAGCCACTCACGCCCCTGTTGCCCCCTGGCTGTAATTTGCTCGGCTTAATTAGGGTGGCCCAGTTTGTGAGTTGGCGAGTCTCCGCCTGCCATTTTTGTACGTGTATTTTTACATTGTTACGGCAGGCGCCATAGTCCCCATAGTTCCCCCCAGTATCCAATCCACTACCAACCCATTTTCATAGCCCAAGTAGTTTTCATCTGTAGTTTACACAATAGTACTATCCAAACCGGGGGTTGTCCTTGGCTGCATTTTATAGTGTTGACAGGGATAACCGCCGGTTTGGTGTCCATTCCATAATTTACGATTAAAATTGTGACTGAAACGGGCCTCTACGTGTTGGCTTCGGCCCCACGCACGCCTTCCAAATGTCCGGGGCTCCATAGCCCCGTGAAACGGAGACGTTACAAACAATAATAATAATAAAAGAATTTTTTAATCGGTCCAGTAGTTTTTGAGTTTATTTATTACAAACATACAGACACACACGCACACACAAAAAAACAAATCTTTCCTCTTTATAATATTAGTGTAGAGTGTAGATCAGGGGTTCCCTAACTTATTTGAGTCACGCCCCCTTTCGACCATAAAACAATATCCGCGCCCCCCCCACCCCCCTTCCTCCAGTCCAGACAGGTCAGAATAAAAAAAGGATTTAATAACAAAATAAGTATTTTTTTTGCTCATTAAAGTTTTACGTCATACAAAATGTATTTGGTAAGTAGTAACAAAAACCCTCGAGGATGGCGCGGGGCCAGGCTAGAGGCTGATAAAGTCCTTAACATTCATATACTGAGGCATCAATGAGGTTCTTGACAGGCGTCAATCCTACTAATTTCAAATATTTTCATTAGTTGTATCGAGCAGTCTGGAAAGCAGTTCTCTCAGCGATCGCTGGTTTTTCTATACAGGTGGGCCGCGCCCCCCAGTTAGGGAACCACTGGTGTAGATGAATCTCAAAATGGCCCAAACATTGTTAAAAGACGTTGTATGATATCTTTCTAAAATTTCATAGAAAGTTGGGACCCTTCCTTCTTCTTCTTTTCGTGTAGTGGTGTGGCTCACCTAGTGTTAGATTTTTCAAGGGCCTTACGACTTGATGACTGTTATCAGAGATAACAACCGGGCGGGACGTTGGTCCCTCCGGGCTTCGGAAGGCACGTTAAGCAGTTGTGCTTAACGTGCCTTCCGAAGCCCGGAGGAGGCACCAGGCGTTGCTTAAACGGCACGATTCAGAGATCGTCGACTAACATCGGCACATTTAGTATTTCTTTTACATACGACATACGTGTTTGTATGAACGTAGCAGAACCTACAGAATTCTTTGTAAATTATTTTGGAATTTATCAAAATAAGGATTTTTGGTCTGAGATTATTTATGGGCAATTTTTTACCCGATCGGGATTAGCACAAGTAAAAATGAAGAGTGCAGTCAATTTATGTAATAAAATGAAAGAGTGGAGTGGTAGACATAAAGTAGAGATAAGCCAATGACTAGATAAATAAATAATTACAGAGATAAAGTTGCCCACTTATTTACTTGTATTAATCACTACGCAAAGCGGCGTTTGTCCTGCGTGGGCTGTCCCCAACACTGCCATCAGCAGAAAAAAAACTAAGTAAACAATTTTGCTAAATAAACTGCCAGATATAATTATTTTAACCTTACGAGTGTGAATGTAGTTAATTTAGCATGCAGATTACACTAATTTAGTAAGGATTCAATAATAAATTATATACTATATAATACATATATACAGGGTGTCCCAGAAACGAGTGTCAAGCGAAAGTCCAGAGGTAGAGGACCTTAAGGGGTACCCGAATCACCCCCATGTATGTTCCGCGATTTTTCGTAGTTTAGAAGTTATGGCCTTTTTTCTCATTTTTCTACTAAAATGCGACCTATTTGGTCATACTTACTGCAATAATTGAGATAATTGGCTGATTTCTTTTCAAATGTGGAGCTGAATAATAAGGTCATGTTACCCGTAACAAAGAAAAGGCGTAACACTAACCAAACTGTTACAAATTAAAAACGAATTTCATAAAGTGAGCTTTGACAGAACGCTATAAACACTTTAAAGAGCAATAAAAAGAAAAACTCGCCTATTTTTTTTTTTCCAAAACAACTTTAAAAACTTCCTTACTTCATTAGCTATCTACCCTATTTATTTTATTGGTCTAATCATTAGAGGATCATATCAAAATTTTTATTTAAAAATTCTTTGGTCGAAAATTCTCTCACTCATCCCTATTACGAAGACTTCGTTGTCTGACCGTCTGTCACCGGGCTGTATCTCATAAACCGTGATAGCTAGACAGTTGAAATTTTTACAGAGGATGTATTACTGTACCCGCAAATATTTAAGGGAGCTCCCATACAACAAACGTGGTTTTTGACATAAAAACGCAACGATACCACGATGTATTTTACCACTAGCGCCATCTAGTGATGATTTTTGTCTTCCGCAAAAAAACTTCTGCACATATCTTAATTAAGATTTGTACAAATAAATGTTTTAAATAAAATAAGAACAAATATGTTTTTCATGTTATTCGATTAGGCCGGGAGTTTCCCGAGAGGTGATTCGGGTACCCCTTAAGGTCCTCTACCTCTGGACTTTCGCTTGACACTCGTTTCTGGGACACCCTGTATGTATAATTATATACTCATTTGAAACAAGGAAAATTAATATTCCATTTATCTTATAATAATAGTTGGGTTTTGTAGTTACTGCACAAAAAGTAGTATGGTCTATGTTAATGAATACTACCTACCTTAGTATATAAAAATTAAAATATAAAAGTTATGTACAGGTGCCGGTTTGCAGGCAAAAAATATTGAAAAAAATGGATTCTCACGTAAATGCACTGCGCGAACTTGCCCCTTCTATGTCAGGTTCAAAATTTTTGTAGATGTTAGTAGTAGGTACACATAAAAAATTTCTTAAACAAAAAGACATTGGTGCAAAGTCGGCTGGGGTTCGAGCCCACAACCCTCGGAATGAAAATCGGGGTATCTACCCCTAGACCAACAGCGCCGTTTCTTGCTTTTTAAAAAAATTGGCAAGGTAAGCTTACTCTCGTTAGAGGCCTTATTGGTAAAAGCTATAGATTTTTGTGGTTAATGTTACCTAGCATGGTCTAAGGATTTGAACCAGCCATCATGGCTCCAGGGCATGTGGGGTGAGTGAGCGGCCAGGTCATCTGCCTGCACCGACTGCTCCAGCGCGAACAGCAACGCGCCAACGCCGCCGCCCACGACACCCAGTGTTGACAACCACTAGAACAATTATACATTATTGTTAGTTAAGATTTTTAGCGGACCCTAGGTTCCCAAAGGGATGGAAATGAGCACATGGCTAGGATGAGAAGAAGTTAGTTTTGGATTTTAATTGCCTCAATAAATAATATGATATTGAAGGCTTAGATAGCTTATATTTTATGTGAACTGAGGTTAGTGGCGGACAGACTCATAGTTTATTTGGCCAAATGTCCACAATACTCCGCAATACTGATGTGTGTCTGCAATACCGATGTGTGCCCCGAATACCGATGTAAGTCCGCAATACTGATGTTATCAGTATCAGGAAATCAGTCTATAATTTGCCCAAGATAATACAAGTGTAGAGGATGTGACTTTTTATTCTTATAATACTAGCCATTGCTGTAGGAACTCATAGGGTTCCATTACTCCAGGTACAATTCAAGGCACATTATTTAATTCAATTAAATTTAAATTACAACTATTTGTAAAATTGTTAGTGGCAAATTTTAGCCCAGCGGTTGTCCATTTATTATTAATTACAATAGTAATTCATAATAAATGGATGGAATGGATGGATGGTATAATTCGATTTTAAACTCAAAGGTGTGTTCATGGTTGGTTACAGCAACATGAGTGTAATAAGCAGGATGTGGGTTCAACCCTCATCGAGGGTATTACATTTTAGAAAATTATTTATTTCAATCCTAAATTCTCCAAGTGTAGGTAAACACTTCAAAAATAAAATCTTGATATTTGATGTTATTAACGTTATAGTAGGCGGTTATTTTATGAGCTAGAAGTAGGTATAGATGTTTTTATTAACCCCCGACGGAAAAAGAGGGGTGTTATAAGTTTGACGTGTCTGTCTGTGGGTGTGTGTGTAGGTGTGTGTGTATCTGTCTGTGGCATCGTAGCTCACGAACAGATGAACCGATTTCAATGTAGTTTTTTTTGGTTGATAGGTGACTTTTGCGCGAGTGTTCTTAGCTATGTTTGATCAAAATCGGTTCAGCCGTTCATAATATATGATGGTTAAAGCTCGGAAATAAAAGACGAATGTTTTAAAATATGCTCAAGTGGGGTATCAAATAAAAGAGCATGACTTTTGTGACAAGAATGTGCATGTTTAATCAAAATCGGCTAAGCCATTCAAAGTATATGTAGGGTCAAACTCGGAAATAAAAACCGAATGTTTACAAATATACCTACCCGAGTGGGGTATCAAATGAAAGGACGTTACTTTTGTGACAACAATATGCATGTTTAATCAAAATCGCTCTTACAAAAAGAGTGAAATACAAAAATTAAATTAAAAATTTAAAAAACCCCAGACTTAAAAAATCTTCCAAGTTAAAACAAAACTAAACTTTAAAAAGGCAAAAATAAAAAGCCGAAAACAAATTTCATGTCTTTGAGTAGGTATGTATATGTGGTACCTTACGTTCCCGAGTCGGGGGACGCGGGAACGCATGAAATTTGTTTTCGGCTTTTTATTTTTGCCTTTTTATGAATGTCAAGGGTGAAGGGACACTATAGTTTACCTACTAATAGCATATGGTTGGTATAGAATTTGTGCCTACTTACCATTTTTCGACTTTTTGTCCATGCTTGAGTTTTGGTGGAGAGCTGACAAACCTGCAATGTATGGTCACTATTAGAATTTCTTGGACTCGATTACATAATGCCGAATAGGTTATCAGTCGCCCGTGATATTTTAACAACTATGTAGACTCGGGAATATCTTTTGAATATCTTTATCTAGCTCCGATATTACGTAAGCTAGGCTAAAAACCTCCACGGAACTTCAGAAACGAGTAAAATACATCGCTTTTCATTGACGTTTTGCACTTCACACTACACCTCTATATTAACTTATCAAGCACTTCAACCGGTAAGTAACATATGTAAAACAAACTACATAACATTTTAACACTATTTTTAGTACCTGGGGTCCAACTATTCCATAATTTTTAAAAAGACGTGCCCCACAAATCCTACCTACGGTGGCCGCCATGATAGAAAAACGTCGCTGTGAAAGACGAATCGTCTGACATGTGTTGACGTATCTAACAAAATTGCCATTATATAAAAATACCAGCTGTTTTAAAAAAAGCGTGGGGTGTACATGCGCTAGAGGAGGGGAACGAATGTATAGGTACAGATTATTACAGATACACCCGGCCGGCGCGCGGCGGCGCGGGCGCGGGCGCGGAGCGGGCCTTTTTCAATCCAGACGGACGCGACGGGCCTTTTTAAAGGTGCACTCACACACATCAGTCATCGTCAAGTCACGTCACCGGACAGGGTTTTAATAAAAAATGTGTTTAAACTGCTAGTATGACTTTGTTCCCACACGTCAGTCACCGGCACGTAACCCATCAGTCACGTCACCGGTCAGGCACGTCAAATAATGTTTACATACAAGTGTCATACTTTTATCCCCACACACCCGGGACCGTCACGTCTCATTTCAGTCAGCGTCGTGCTACCGTCATTGCTACCGCCAGGGCAGTATCTGTTCTATAGCGTGACATACACCTAATCAATCACAGACCAACCTGTAACGTGACTGATGTATGTGTACAATGCTTCAGTCAAACCGGCGACGTGACTGACGAACGACATGACGGTGACTGGTGTTTGTGGATACGTACACAAACCGTCACCGATCAGTCATCGGTGACTTGACGGTGACTGATGTGTGTGAGTGCACCTTAAAGCGTAACTGTGCGAATTTTGTCAATTATTGCCGTCAATGTCATTATTGTCATTCTATCCGGCGACTCAGATTTTTAGGTTATGCTATATCGGCTGGCGAAGTATTTTTGCTGCCTATTTTTAAATAAAGACAAGTATTCTATGGAGAGCTTAAAACTTGAATATTAGCATTCAATGCTCGTAACCTTATATCTAAAGTTTTGTAGTAATATAGCGGTAACAACTGTGAAAAGGTCGAATTTCTGTTCACTTTGTCAATATTTTTAAGAGTTCAAGAATTGTCTTGACTTTTTCCGAATTTCCAGGTCTAAAAGCATATTTAAAGGTGTGGAGAAGATGAAAGTGTTTACTCAGAAGCGAAACCCTCTCACTGGTTCTACTGAGTGGGATATGCAGGACGAGGACTATGATTTTCATCAGGAGATAGCACGCTCGGCGTTTGCCGACATGCTCCATGACACAGAACGAAACAAGAAGTATGAAAGGGCTCTACAATTAGCTATTGAAAAGATGCACAAAGCTGGAAAAAAAGCCAATATTTTGGACATAGGTTTGTAGTTTAATTTTGTCTAAAGTTCACTCATACACTCTAGGCATAGTAGAATTCCTCAACAGTAGAATTAGGACGTAATTAATTCTTATTATTACCAAATATTCGTAATTATTATTCATACCAAGTTGCATTAACATTCAACATAGCTCTAATTGCGCCAGTGCCTGTTCATAACAAAATAAACAATAACAGAAAACATAACCCTAAACAACACAATATTACACATAGTGTATATAGGTATAGTGACCGGCACGAAAGTTGAAAAGTTTTGTCGTGGAAGGGGAAAGTTCGCGCAGTACATTTTACATGCGCTTTCTATGAAAAATCGACTTTTGCGCATCCGCCATTTTGTTTCAACTAATCTGCCGCCTACTATACTGAAATTAGTAATAGTAAATTAAAAGCCTGAATAAGCACAGCTGGGCATTAACTCGTTAATCCTTTAATCGTTAATTAACAAGGTTAACATTTTGATTAACGGATTTACTTTTAAGTTAACTTTTAAAAATGTTAACAGACACGTTTACTTCGTGGATAAGTATATCTTAAAATACAGAAACGAATCCCTATAATCCCAAAAAGGGTGGCTGCATTGTCTTTTTGGATACTCCTATTCATTGGCCAAAGTAGCAGCCAGCCTTTTCAGACACTAAAACTAATCTACACTAATATTATAAAGATTAAAAATTTGCATTTTTGTGCGTGTGTGTGTGTGTGTGTTTTGTATGTTTGTAATGAATAAACTCACAAACTACTGGACCGATTTTAAAAATTCTTTCACCAAAAGAAAGCTACATTATCGAAGAGTAACATAGGCTACTTTTGATCCCGATATTCCCACAGGATCAGGACTTATGCGGGTAACCGCAGGACGTAGCTTAATTTATAAATGTGCTTATCCATCAACACTCCAAATTCTAGGAACAGGCACAGGTCTCCTCTCAATAATGGCAGCGAGACACGGGGCTGATACAATCACAGCTTGTGAAGCCTTCAAGCCCATGGCAGAGTGTTGCCTAAAGATCCTGGATCGGAATGGTGTCTCCAATCGGATCACTATCATACCGAAAAGGTCAACGGAATTGACAGTAGGAGAGGACGGAGATATGAGGGAGAAGGCTAATATATTGGTTACTGAAGTGTTTGATACTGAACTTATTGGAGAAGGTAAGTTAAAATGTCTAGTAACTAAATAAATAAAATAGCCTTCATCATTATTATTAGACATGGGCTGTGGACACGGTCCTAGATCGCATTATACATATATAATCATTTCTACTTACAATTTTACCTCTTCCTATTATTAAGTGTGGATACAAATTGTAATTTTCAGGAGCTCTTCCAACATTCACACACGCACACAAATATCTGCTTGAAAAAGACTGTATAGTGGTACCAGATTCTGCTGTAATTTACGCACAAATTGTAGAGTGTCCCGTGATGCAGAAATGGAACAAGCTTGATGATTTCCCTGATTATATGCTGAAAACACCAGAAAAGGTAACAAGGATTGAATTTGTGTCATGTTCTATGTTACATTCTACAATTTTATTATATTTCATATTATATTTAACAAGACAAACAAATAACAACACGGGACTAATGAAAACCTGAGACTTAGGGCGCTTAGAACTAGCAAAGAGAGTTTTAGAAGAAGATTGTATTTTAGAATACACTTTACTTCAACCCATCCATACTCTATGCCTTGTCGTTGTTAATCTCAAATCTCGAAAAGGAATAATTTTTATTTTAAAATTCTTATGCATGACTTGTGTACAGGTGCTGGCAGACATCTAGAAAAAGAAGTAGATTTTTCATAGAAGTTGCACGTAAATGTACTGCGCGAACTTACCCTTACCACGTTATTCAAGATGTTTCCCGGCACTTGTATCACACTTGAAAATAAATACAATCTTATTTTTTTGTTATAAATCTTTACGGATGTATCCAACAACATTTTAAAGTTTTGTTATCTATACTAATATCATAAATGCAAAAGTAAATCTGTCTGTCTTCTGTCTGTTATGTTTTTACGGCTAAACCAAACCACTAAACCAATTTTAATTAATTTTTATATAGAGACTAGCAAATTCCCGCGGTTTCACCCGCGTAAGTCCCAATCCCGTGGGAATATTGGGATCAAAAGTAGCCTATGTTACTCAGGGTGAATGTAGCTTTCTAATGGTGAAAGAATTTTTGAAATCGGTCCAGTAGTTTCGGAGATTACCCCCAATATACATACATACATACATGTTACCAACGTTACCTCTATAGAATATTAGTATAGATAAATGGGAGCTTTGAGTCTTTGAATCTTTGAATCTTTGAATCTTGCTTTTAGCCGTGATATTCCCACAGGATCTGAACTTACGCGCGCAAAACCTTGGCTCGCTGTTAATCAATAAATTATGAAATTTCAGATGAAAACCTGCCCCGGTTCAGCTGCAGTCCACGACATACAGCTCTCCCAACTACCCCGTTCATCCTTCAGGGAGCTATCAGACCAGATCCCGGTGTTCTATTACGACTGGTCAGGGAGGACCCCTCTGGACAAACATCGGACTGTGAAACAGGAGTTCTTACCCACTGGCAACGGGACAGCGCAGATGGTGTTTATGTGGTGGGAACTTAATATGGATACTGAAGGCTAGTATTATTTTTTAAGGTACCTAAATGCTTTTACGAAAATCATAACCGCGGCGAGCTTCCAACTCGCCCCTTCTTACCTTTTCAAGGCCTAGTAACAGTAAAAACACAGTAAGAATGTCTTATTGACTATACCTACTGGTAAAAGATATAGCAATGTTTATAACGCTCTGGCTGCCTGCCTGACATCGTTCTTCCTTGAGACCAAGCACTTTACCTTCCCCCATATCCCTTAGTGGTCTTTTACGACACCCACGGGAAGATATGTGGTAGCCCTATTCTACGCCGGGGCTACATGTCTAAATAATTAACTCCCGTTATCTATATCTATAAAAGGTTTCATCCCGACTGATGGACTGATGGATCAACGAACATCCTTAACCGCTGATAGTTAAGAGAGCTGAAATTTTGAGAAAGTGTTCTTAATACGATGAAGGCATCTGATAAGAAATGCTTTTCCGAAATCCCCACCACGCCATCGGGACTTACGCTGGTGAAACCGCGGTGAAACCGCGCTATTAATGTATAAAAGATCTTCTAAGTAGATCACAATTTGCTATCTTCTAATGTATAAAATTTCCATGTCACAGTGTTAGTTACCGTACTCCTCCGAAACGGCTTGACCGATTTTATGAAATTTTGTATACGTATTCAGTAGGTCTGAGAATCGGCTACTATCTATAATTTATAAGGCAAAACAACGTTTGCCGGGTCAGCTAGTAATCATTTACATACCATTTTTTACAAATTAACAGGTAAAATCTGCCTAAGCTGCGCTCCATGGTGGGCCCACCCTGACACAAATCTATCATCAGATCGTCCCCAAGACTCGATCCCATGGCGAGACCATTGGATGCAGGCCGTATACTACCTCCCACAAGAAACAACCCTACAAAAAGACACCGAAGCCACTTTAGTCTCATGCCAAGACGAGTACTCTCTATGGTTTTCCATAGACAAGGAAAATCAGCACCCTAAAAGACCTATATGCGAATGTGGAGTCCACATGTCCTTATCAAGAACACAAGTTGCCTATCTCAATGATGAAAGTAGAAGAAAAATCTACGCCAAACAGTTGAAGGACTTAAAAAAAGATTCGGTGGTCTTAGATTTTAATGGAAACAGTCTCTTAGGACTTTACGCGGCTAAGTTAGCTAAGTCCGTCTTTATAGTAGAAGCTCAAAGACTTAATTTGCAAATTTTAGAAGACTTTGCAAAAGAAAATGATATTAGTAATGTTAGTTTTGTGTCGGAAGTCAATGAAAGTATTTTAAGTGAAGTTACAAATGTGATATGTGATCCGAGTTTTAGTTGTGCTATTCTGCCGTGGGAGAATTTGAAGATTGCCTATAATTTGTATAAATATAGGGAGAGTTTGAGGGTTGTTGGGGTGGTGCCGGAGTGTTTCGAGCTTTGGGTGATGCCGGTTGAGTTTCAAGATCTGCAGAAAATAAGGATTCCTTTGGAGAGTTGTGAGGGAATCAACATGTCGATTTTTGATGATTTAGTTGAGGTAAGTTTTTAGTTTGATTGAGTTTTTTTTAGTAATTACATTTTTAAGGAGAAGCGGATCTTCAAAAAATGCTTTCTTGACGGGATTCGAATCTGTGACTGTTACTTGCCGCGCGAGTGGCGCTAACAACTACACCACACGAGACATTGTGAATTGGGATGATTTTTGATGATAGTCTTTGAAAATATTTCTAGTAGTCCTATTTGAAGTTGGCTCTTAAGACTCAGTACCCAATGGGTAAAAATGGAACCCTAATACTGATAGTTGTTTGTCTGTCTGTCTGTCCAGACTGTACCTTATGAACTGTGATAACTAGATAGTTGAATTTTTTACAGATGATGTATTTCTGTAGCCGACAACAACAACTAAAAACAAATAATTTAAGGGGGCTAAGGGGGGTCCCATACAACATACGTGATTTTTAAATTTTAAATACAACGATATTGCGATTTATTTTTAACACTGGCGCCATCTAGTGGTGCTAATCGTAAAAATAAAGGCTAACATTGCGTAACGTTGTCAAGGATTTTTTAAAATAGATAATGATGCGGACGGAACCCTTCGTGCGGGAGTCCCACTCGCACTTTGCCGGTTTTTTATTACTACTACTGCAGCTTACTGGCTGAAGTTGTCCCTTTTTGAAGTTGCTTTTATTTTTTATATATATTTAAGCTATTGCATAGCTTTTATCGCGGGCTTTGAGCCGGTCATCATCATCATTTCAGCTGTAAGAAGTCCACTGCTGGACATAAGCCTCCCTCATAGATCTCCAGATGCTTCGGTCATAAGCGGCCTGCATCCACCGTTTGAGCCGGTGCCATCAAGAAATTCCGAAACGAAAATAAATAAATTAATAAATAAATAATAAATAATTTCTCCGAACAACACACAGCGCCATCTAGCCCCGTGGAAAGCGACTAAGCTTGTGTTACGGTGACTAGACAACGGATATAATACTTATATTTATTTTTCTTTTGTAAATACATACATATTATACATAGAGGGACACCCAGACCAGACACAAATATTTATTTTTTAAGCATAAATACTTGCACCCGGCGGGAATCGAACCCGCAACCTCCTGCATTGCAGTCGCGCTTTCGCACGACGCGCCACCGAGGTCGTCAAAATAAAACCTAACACCCCCCACTCCGCCTACCATGGCAACAAGGTAAAAATTAAATAAATAATTATAATTGCATAAGTTGATAAAAAATGTTATGCAATAGCTTTACCGCGGCAGTCCCCTAGTGCCACACGTTTTGTTTTATCGTTGTAATATGATGTTTTCTTGTATGTCTGTTCCTCAGAGTTCCCGTATAATAAGCGACGCGGAGATAGAGGCGCAGCCGCTGTGGGAGTACCCCGGCCGAAGCCGCGGGACGCCGCGGAAACTTCTACACGTTGACTTCGCGTGCTTGAAGCCTACCTACGCTAAAGACGGGACTTTTTCACTGGTGTAAGTTGTTTTATTTTATCTATCCTGTGTCCTGCAGTTTCACCTGCGTAAGGCCCGATCCCGTGGGAATATCGGGGTGAATGTAGCTTTCTAATGGTGAAAGAATTTTTGAAATCGGTACAGTAGTTTTTGAGTTTATTCACGCACACACACACACACAAAGCTACCAAAATAAAGGCAAAAAAAGAATAAATAAAAATACCAACATATTGTTTCCATATGTTTTGTAATTAATTACTGAGATATATTGATATTAATTCTACAAATTCTTCAAAGTCGTCCTCTTAATGTTCCAGTGATACTGATGAAGAAAACTCAATAGAAGCTCCAATAAACGGGTTCGCGCTGTGGGCTGTTTGGAAGATAGGGCATGAGGAGCAGAGCACCGGCCCCACGGCCAGCCCACGCGTGGGGGAGAGGGTCGCGTGGGACCCCCACACCAGGCAGGCTGTGCGGATACTTGTAAGTTTGGAAGTCAGGGGGTGAGCAGCAGAGCACCGGCCCCACGGCCAGACCACGCGTGGGGGAGAGGGTCGCGTGGGACCCCCACACCAGGCAGGCTGTGCGGATACTTGTAAGTTTGGAAGTCAGGGGGTGAGCAGCAGAGCACCGGCCCCACGGCCAGACCACGCGTGGGGGAGAGGGTCGCGTGGGACCCCCACACCAGGCAGGCTGTGCGGATACTTGTAAGTTTGGAAGTCAGGGGGTGAGCAGCAGAGCACCGGCCCCACGGCCAGACCACGCGTGGGGGAGAGGGTCGCGTGGGACCCCCACACCAGGCAGGCTGTGCGGATACTTGTAAGTTTGGAAGTCAGGGGGTGAGCAGCAGAGCACCGGCCCCACGGCCAGACCACGCGTGGGGGAGAGGGTCGCGTGGGACCCCCACACCAGGCAGGCTGTGCGGATACTTGTAAGTTTGGAAGTCAGGGGGTGAGCAGCAGAGCACCGGCCCCACGGCCAGACCACGCGTGGGGGAGAGGGTCGCGTGGGACCCCCACACCAGGCAGGCTGTGCGGATACTTGTAAGTTTGGAAGTCAGGGGGTGAGCAGAAGAGCACCGGCCATACTTTTTCACTGTTTGACGTATTAACACTAAAATTTGCTATTTTTAGACTTAACCTATTGTCCACTACATCAAATGTTTGAGAACCAGAGACTACCCACATCTACTGCACTACCAGTGGCCTCCTTCAGGGCGCTCCTAATGCAGGAAGCACCTTCTCAGCCCTTCCACCACAATAGCACAAAACGGTTGCTCTCAGAACCAGCTCTCTAGACTAGTGTTTAGCAGTTGGTTCCGGTTGTTATCTGTGACAGCAGTCGTTAGGCCAAGTTAGAGGACTTAGGGCGACCCGAAAACTCAAAGGGTCAATTCACACGTACCAAAACCACACCACGTCGCAGTGACAAAATGTGGTCAAGCTGTGGTTACGTGTGAATAGTGTCGCAGCGACTTTTTGCAGTTGCGTTGTGGTACCGACAAAATGTCGATGTGGTGTGGTTGTGGTACGTGTGAATTGACCCTGTCATGTCGTGGCGATGTGGCCGCGGTGCCGCCGCCGGTGGTGGCGTTGCCGTCGCGATGTGGTTGCGATGTGGTCGTATTACACAGGTGGTCGATAAACAACGGCAAAATGTGGTACGTGTGAATTGTAATATTCATTTTCAATACAAAATATACGCCCGACCACGTGGCGTCGTTGTGGTGTGGTTGTGGCTGTGGTGTGGTTGTGGTACGTGTGAATTGACCCTAACACCCAGTGAGCCATCACCGAGTAATAATCCTACAGAGCAACAGCTTCATGACTTGACTTCTCACCGCTTTCCGCTCAGGTTTGCCGAGGCCGCCCGAAGCGCCTACTTGGTTCACGTACTACGTGAACCCGTCGGCACACTGTCGGTGAGAGAGTCACGCACACATAGCGCAGCATGTAATGAAGTACCTACGCCTTGGGCCTGTATGAAGCTGTTTCTCTGTAGGATTAATACACGGTGGAGCCACATCACTATACGAAATGAAAAGAACATCTAACTGACGCTTATTTTAAATTTAAATTATTATAATTTATCTTTTGTTTCAGAAAAAGTCATACACTTCCAAAAGTGCAGACAAATGGAGTTACCAAGTGACATGCGACTTGGATAAGGGACAATTCAATGTTAGCGTTCATTTGGAGCAAGAGAAATGACATTTTGACCTTTAACTTCTCTTTTCATTATTTTATTTTATTTTATTCGGAAAGCAGACAGTGAAATATAGCATTATAACGTAACAAATAATTATAACTAAACACCATTTATAAGCTTTCGCATATAAAAAACTAAAACACTTGTTAGTCACAATAACCAAAATTGACTCTTATCGACTTTAGTAAACAAAAAGGAAAATATAAAAAAAAAACAGTGAGGAAAAACACAAACAGATTTAAGAAACAGCCTTAAACCACTTTCTAGCCAATGCATTTCGGAAACAATTAGGTGAGGAACTAAATAGAACTAAATAAAACTAAATACTTTCATCCCAGCGATGTTCCCGGTTGCATCCCTCTCGGGAGCCCGGGGTCCGCAAATACCCCAAATTGTTTTTTTTTGGGGTCGACGCAGTAGAAGCTTCATTAACCATACCTTCTGCAATTAGATTTGGCAATATTTTTACCGCCGCCTGTTTATACCCTCTTAGGGACCGAGCAGTTTATCCGCCACCGCGCGGGGAGAACTTAAGGTTTGCTAGTCTCCTTCAGATCCCTTAGTCGCCTTTTACGACACCCACGGGAAGAGATGGGGTAACCCTATTCTATGCCGGGGATACACTGCAAATGTTTGACCTATAACTATGATCTATTAAATATTGTCAATTACATGGATGTAATGCATTTATATTATAAGTATGGATATTAAATTTATTTATCAATAATAATACAGTTCGTTTGAATTCCTCTATATCTATAAAAGAATTTGTCTTGAATGTCTGACTGATGGATCAACGCACAGCCAAAACCGCAGATAGTAGAGAGCTGAAATTTGGAAAGTGTGTGTTTTAATTTTTCGAAATTTCCCCGGGATCGGGACTTACGTAGGTGAGATCCAGGGACCAATCTAGTTAATATAATGGTACTTACCTTCAAGCACAAACGTTTACATCATATTTATCATAAAGTAGGTTTCTGGGGTCTAAAAAGAATATTTTACCTCCTTATGCATAACTTTTTATGCATTAGATAGCAGTTGATTAAGGCAGTATCTTACTTATAAACGTTACAGAAAGTTTTTCACTACATAAACCTAACATAGAAGAATAAATAAGTGAATATCCTAAAATATCATTTTTAGACCCTGGTGCTTTTACTCGAGCAAAGTTTTCTACTAAAAGATAAGCGCATTTATTTTTCTTATTCTTATTATAAAGTATTTGGTCCGAAGATTAACCTATCCGTATATAAATAAATAGGATACTAGGCTTGTGTTATGGTGACTAGACAACGGACATCCGTTCGCACTGATTTAAGTGTATCTACTTACCTATAAATATTTTTAAACTCATACCATACATAGAGATACAACAAATACTTAAACATAATGGTTGTCCCCGGCTAACCAACTCAACCAACTACAGCGCAGCGCCAAAAATAAATAAATAAATATTGCACGACGCGAAATTGCAAGCAATATTTATTTTTCAATCTAATGAACGCAGCGCAATCTAGCTCCAAACTTAGCACTAGTCGTGTACTATGGGTACTAGACAACAGATAATATACTCACAGACATGATATTATTATACTTACTACATATTATAGAACTTCGTTTTTTTGTAAATACATGTCTTAGACTCTTAGAATGCATTTACACTTACCAACTGGTGTGATAGTGGTCAAACGTTGGCCTATACATAATTAAAAAAAAACAAAATGATACATAAAAAACACCCAAACAGCTATTTATAATCCACCCAAAACGATGGATTATCTATCTATATTTCAACGCAGAACCCAAACCGCTGGTCCTAGAGACATGAAATTCAAAAGTGTGTTCTTTGTGATGTGTAAACATCCACTAAGAAAGGGTTTTATAATAATCCCGCAGGATCTGGACTTACGCGGGTGAAACCCCGGGAATCTGCTATCATTGCTATCAGCTTGATCAAAATAAAATTAGATGAAAAGGCTAATTATAATTATTATTCTGTGTCCGAACCAACAAAACAGTATACTATGACCTAGACACAAATTAACTGCCCCAAATTTTCCTAATGGTCAAATTCGTGACCGTAAAAGCTCGCTGTAAATTGCATGTCGTATTTACGAGACAGTTTTGAGTTATACAACCGAGTGGGGCCGTAAATCTGGCTGTCAACGACAACTTTATAGGCGTAGTGCCCTTCCGGACTGCGTTCATGGAACCACAGTTGTAAGTACACGTGGGGAGAGAAGTGTTAAGCTTCATACAGCGACAGTAGTCCTAAGAAACAAGAGCTTTAGGATTACAGAGGATTTAGGATTAAGGATGAGAGGAAACCAAAGCAGAACTGATGAAGCCAGTATACTTTACTTCATGTGACTATTTCTTCCAAGTTATTTTACCTGCAAGCTGCTTGAGGTAAACTGGAGGATTACCCCCATTGTATATTGTTCCAAAAGTAGTTCGTCTGCACACACGGGACTGCGCACAGAGCTAACAGGGGATTATTCTACAATAATTACAATGCCTCAAGTAGGTGTCTCAGCTCAGTTTATTTTTAATCGAAAACGTCCCGCGGTCCGGGTAAGTCTCGATCCCGCGGTAATATCAGGATAAAAAGTACGCGTTATTCTAGCTATCTATATTCCAAGTTTCGTCGCAATCGGTTCAGTATTCTGTGTGGAGGAGTAACAAAGTCACATACATAATACATACATACGTGCATTCGTGCGTGCATACTAATGTATTATTCCCGTTTATAATATGGTAAGGTACCTCAATAGCAGTTAAACACAAAATGAGCCTAACACTTTTGTCGCCGATTACCCGTACCTTACCTACCGCATAAACGAAAAACTAACGCTGTTTGTAATTCAACCTCACGGTACCGTTTTTGTTGTCCAGTTCTCGCTACTCATTACGTCTAGCTAATGCGGCTCGCACGATTAATTAAATATTTATGTCCTATACCTCGGTTAAGGGAGGGCTATGTCGATCACGATTTAAGGGGAAAGTCTATCTACTCTTTTCTCCGTAGGTACAAACTTTACAAACGTAGTCAACTGTTTCCTCCCTGAATGAAGACGTTAGAGAAAATATGTTTATGCTTTAAAACCTATATCAGCATTGAACATGCCCCTACGTTTTTATTTTTATCATATTTTATTAGGTACGTGACATTAGTATGCAGGTAGCAACCGATTATGATGAAACTTAGTATGCAGACAGCTTGAAATCTGGATTCCCACGGGATTCCTACGGTAAAACCGCGGGGAGCAGCTAGTTTCAGCATAAAAAAGGAAGTTACTTAAGTTACACTGACTAATAAACATACTTACACTGACCGTGTTACTGCCTCTTAATTAGAAAATTAAAAAAAACAACGTAGGGGCATGGTCATAGCAGATATAGGTTTTATAGCATAAACATAATATTAGCTCTAATCTCTTTATCCAGGGAGGAAAAAGTCGATTACGTTTGTATGGAGAAATAGTACTTGGGTAGACTGTCCTCTTAACTTAGCTCTTACATAACATTATAAAGTTTTTCTTAACATTAACTTTTATTTACTAACCTAGTTAAATACGGCATTTTTACTAATTATCTACCTACATAGATACCTAGATACATGCGTATTATACTATATCTATAACCTACAAATTTATTTAGGTACACAATGCATGGAAGGGATACAAGGCCCACAGTTTATGTACACCAATATTATAAAGAGGAAAGATTTATTTATTTATTAAGGACAATCCACAGCTATTTAGAAATTAAAGACAGTTTTTTCAATCGCGTGGTGTTTATTCTAAGCGATTAAAACTATGAAAAATGTCTTTAATTTCTATCCAATATCGCGCAAACAGAAGAAAAATCTATGAAGAAAGAGATTAATTTGTTTTTTTTTGTTTGTAACGAATAGGCTCCGAAACTACTGGCCTTCGCCCGCGCCAGATTTGGAAGACCGAAGAAATGCTGCCATGATGTAAGGGCTGATATGCGTGCAAATGGCCCCACTGCCCAGGGGCCCCAGTGGAGACGTACAAGTAGGAAAGCGGTCCCCGGGCTCCCGAGAGGGATGCAACCGAGAACATAGCTCGGGTGATGATGAAGCTCCGAAGCTACCGGACCGATTTTAAAAATTCTTCCACATGTTACATGGTGGTCATGTCTCGAGGAGTAACATAGGCTACTTTCGATCCCAATATTCCCACGGAATCGGGACTGTCGAGGGTAAAATCGCGGGACGCAGCTAGAATGATACGAGTATACCTAGGTAAAAAGGTTTTAAAAATCTGAATGTGGTCATCGGCTTATCAAATTACTTACACATCAATTCTAACAATAATAAATAAAAATATTTATAAGTAGGTAATAATGTCATAAAATATTCTGTATATCTACCTACCTAAATGTTATCTATCAATTGTTAGTACCACCACAGAATACATAAATAGTACAAGGTACCACTAGCTAGCTGCGCACCGCGGTTTCTACGCACAGGATCGAAATTATCCGGATCAAAAGTATGTTACTCTCCATCGCTTAAACTATCCTTATGCAATTTTCATCTAAATCGGTCGTACCGTTTGACCGTGAAGAAAAAACAAACAAACTAATATATAAACACACAAACAGATTTATAATATCAGTGTGTGTGATTATGATTAATTACCTAAATATTATCAACGATAAAAACAAAACAATCGAAAGCGGACACAGGTAATCGGTAATCAAGTAATCAAACACCTGCATATACACCTGTGTATTTGTAATCAGTCTTTATTTACCGTCGAAAAATAGTATTTCTAATTACATTTTGTGCTTAGGGTACTTATTCCAAAATTAAACCATATTGTGTGGTCCTTATCTACCTTATAATTTCACTACAAATATTATTAAATTACGGGATATTTACCTACCATATTAAACAAAAACCATGACCATAAATAAATACATAGATAAACACCCCTTACTTTTAACGATAATTAACAGATGACTAAGTTATGTAACGTTTGTTTCTGTCTGTCAACTTTGAAACTTTTATGTCACAGTAGAAGACAAACGATAGGTACATAGTTTATGCAGTTAGTAATCATCGTTTATAAGCAAGGGGGTTAAACATGGTAAATACCCCGTTTTTTATAATACTTATCCACCATAAGCTATTAACAACCGAATTCACAAACCCTATGCTTGGACTCCACTTAGCTTTTGTCACATTTTTGCTGACTTTGATTATCCATCACTACATAGGGTAGTTTGTGAATACAACTGTAAGGTTTACTTGCAGAGCTTGTTAGTCCGAGAATAGTCCGGTATTAAAATAACTTTAGAAACGCCCGCATCAGGGGCTGCCTTCATGTCCGAGACATTGCAGATAAATTGCAAGAATGCCGCTTACGGTGTGGTACGGTCACGTTCTATGAAAACCGGCTAGGTACGTGGGAAACAAATGTCTTGCTATAGCGCCTCCGCCCGGCCGCGGCAGATTGGGAAGACCCAAGAAGTGCTGGCTTGACGTCGTAAGATCGGATATGCGTGCAAATGTCCTCACTACACGGGATGCCGAAGATCGTGCGAAGTGGAGACGTAAAAGTAGGAAAGCGGACCCTGATGGGCTCTCTATAATTTGACATATTATAAGGGGAAAGTCTTACTCCTTTCTCTATACAAACTTTACAAACGTAGGCGACTATTTCCTCCCTAAATTAAAACATTAGAAAAAATATGTTAATGCCATACAACCTATATCAGATATCAGCCATGACCGTAGGTGCATGGTCATTATTGGTCATGGCTGATATGGCTGATGGTTGTATGGCACAAATATATTTGCTCTAATGTTTTTATCCAGAGAGGAAACAGTCTACTATGTTTGTATCGAGAAAGAGTAGATAGACTTTCCTCTTAACGTCAAAATCTGGATACAGTTAGCACGGGACTATGCTTCGTATTTTGCAGACTACGATTTGACACATCTTCCTTAAAAAAAATGTCAATTACAAAGAACCAAAACGTCAGAAATAGTCTAAGATTAAAAAAACGTACTATAGTTAGTTTTCGGACTAGCATCCCTGCAAGTGAGTCTAAGTAATCATCTATTAGTATAAAGCTGAAGAGTTTGTTTGTTTGTTGTCAGGAACCGCTGGTCCGATTTGAAAAATTATTTCAGTGTTGGATAGTCCATATATTAAGGAAGGCTAGGCTGTATTATGTTTTCAAATAAATTAGGCGGGGGAAATCGCGGGCACTGTTAGTGTAATATAGGGTTCTGTTTATTATTTTTATTTCATCGAATACAGAATTACATTGAAAGAAATACATTAATTCACTAAACACTCATTCACTCATTCACTTCCTCTTCTGTTTAGTTAATAGTCAAGGTAGAATTACCACCAGATCGGGAATTGACGACAGCCACATTAATCCTAACACAAAACAAAATCCTACCCGACCGCGACCCGTCTTCCATTCTGAGCTCAACCGGAACTGTGATAGACTGGAAATAAAAAATACGGTTCATGAGATACAGCCTGGTGACAGACAGACAGACGGACAGCGAAGTCTCAGTAATAGGGTCCCATTTTTACCCTTTGGGTACGGAACCCTAAAAATAACTATTTTCTCTGAAGTGTAACACTAAAAAATAATTAAAATAAACTCCACATTTTTAATTTAAGTAGGTATACTTAAGTAAATAAATAAATAATGCAGGCCATTACTACAGCGTGTATGCTTGTACTGTGGGTACTACACAATGGAAATACCTACTAGGTACATACTTTCTTTTCTTCTTCTTGGCATGATTTTCTAAAATCCTTTCGTAAAACTCATTAAATAATGAATTATCAAGAATCGATCGTCCCGCAACAATTGAAACCGAAGCCGTTTACGCGTGATGTGACCAAATAAAATAATATAGATTAAGATTATTATTATGTTACTTACTGGCCAACTCGGATCCACAGCAAGCCTAAGCGAATAC
This sequence comes from Idaea biselata, assembly GCA_958496205.1. NCBI lineage: Eukaryota > Metazoa > Arthropoda > Insecta > Lepidoptera > Geometridae > Idaea > Idaea biselata. The sequence goes on from OY292399.1 coordinate 11,341,500, forward strand.
AAGACGACTTCGTGTTGCAACACTGGACAGTAGGTGTTCGTCAGATATTTGCAAGCTTCGGCATATACTCCTAGGTCGTAGTCGATTGGCCAGAAGGGAACGAGGAAAGCCGATGCCAACATCGTCAGTTCTCTCATTGTGTGTGCTGTTGGGAAAAAACCGACCAAGTATGACCTGGACTCGCGCCCGAAGGGCTCCGTACCACTATAACAATTGGTACGAAACCCTAAATAAACACTGCACCAACCAATCCAAAATTTATGGCGTAAGTCTGTAACTCGTAACTAGGGCTTGCAATCCGGATAACGGATATCCATATTATCCGGATATCCGTCGAAATTAATATCCGGATTTAGTTGACTTTTTATCCGGATAATTCGGATTTTTCGGATAATTACTTTGCACGTACAAACAAATACAAACTGGTAGTTCTGCGCACAGTAGACCTCGCGAGCACTTTATTAAGAGTATCTACATAGGTTTTACATAGACACCTTAAAAAACAAGTGATAGAAGATGAAAATATGAAGAGTTTGTGATGAAAAAGTAGTACCAGGAGTGACTTCTATGTAGTACCTTGTTGTTCTTGTGGACAAAGGGTTTATTCTAGAGGTAGAAGTTGATAAGTGAGCAATCTATTGTATTTGGATGAGCTATCCTGTTCATCATTCCGAAGATACTAATTAGATCTTCATCATATTTTTCTGGGACTAATAATTTGAAGGTAGGTATAAATAAAATACCTTATAAATAAAAAGAATCTTTGAAAACGGATCTAATAGAGGGGAGATATCAAGGAGCCCCCTTTGTGGGAGAAATACTCGACCAATTTAAAATCCCCCGCCACAAAAAAATTGTAAAGGCTCATAGAATGTCGATTAAAAAATACTTCCTATAGAGGAGAAGTAACAAATTAACGAACGGTAACAGAAAACAAATATTGCCAGACTTGAAGCAGAGACGCTTCACTCGCTGGCTTAATCACAGAATTCACAGACAATGCAAGAATTATCCAAAGTTGACAATTATTGCAATTCATTAGTATTTTAGTTTTTAGTTATTTTGTCGGTGTCGTGTATCCATTTCTTTCGAAAATCCACTTTAATATATCCATTCTTTTTCTTCTTCTGGTGCCAACCCACCTCTGGAGGTTGGCCGTCAGCTTAGCGAACTTGTTCCGGTTTGTGACAAGCGAAAAAGTTGTTTCACGCTGGAAATGTTTGCCACTCTCGGATGTTTCTTAACCACGACTTCTTTATTCGTCTAACGGGTCTCTTGCCTGCGACTTTGCCCATCATTACTATTTGGCGAAGCTCGTATTTCTCGTGTCGCAAAACTTGACCCAAGTATGCCACTCGCGTCTCTTGTTAACACGTTTGAGTACCCGCACGTTGGAGACTTTCTGTGTCCAGCTAATACGTAGCATTCTACGGTAGCACCACATCTCGAAAGCTTCGAGGAACCCTTGTGAATTGACTTTCGCAGTCCAGGCTTCACTACCGTAGATTACTACTGGCCACACATAACACTGGCGTATTCTTCCCCCGGACCTCGATATCGAGTTGACGTGTTCTTAATCTGTGTCGGTTATTTTTTCGTAATTAAAACACAATTTAGTTCGTCAATATTCGCGCAAGAAAATAGGAGTGCATAGCTGAGAGGAGCTTACTGCCGCACCGAGGTGACGCACAACACTACGCACACACGCACAAGTAAGAACGCCCCTCTATCTACGTCATCTGTTTGCCGAGCGTACGCTCCGCCCCAGCTGCATTAGTCACCTGGCTGCCTGCAGCGCGTCACAGCTGGATATCTCTGTGCGCAGCTAGGCGCCTGGTACCTCACATTTGAGAATTAAATCAGCGCCTGATTAAATAATGTCAGCGAAACATACATCGCCGCAACCAAAAGAATTGGCAGGCATTTTTAAAGCGCCTTCTACTTACGGGTCCGATACATCGGAAACTCAAGATCATCTTGAGTCTTCTGAAAGTAACACAAAGGCCAGAAAATCGACAAGAAAAGGTAGCTTGCCAAAGCGAAAACGTGGCGAGACTGACGACATTAGTAAAGCGGAGGTAATGGATATGTTCAAAATGTTGCGAGAAGCCCAGGATTCTAAATTCTCAGAAATCCTGGAATCGAACAACGAGCTAAAAACAGCCTTAGACTATATGTCAAGTAAATATGATAGTATACTTTCAAAGTTGCAAACAGTTGAGGATGAAAATAAAAGCCTGACTAAGCAAATAGGTGCACTAAACACTCAGTTGGACATACTTCAGCGCAATGCTAGATCAACTAGCATTGAATTGAGAAATATCCCTCAGGAGAAAACTGAAACGAAAGCTGACCTAAGAAAACTTATTCAAAACACTGCTGAAACTCTGAAAATTTCACTCGAGAATACTGAAATAAAAGACGTATATCGTATTAACACCAAATCCAGTATTAAACCTATAGTCGCAGACTTTACAACAGTGACAACTAGAGATAATTTCATCAGCAGCTACAAGAAATATAACAAAGAGAATCATGCCAATAAGCTCTGTACAAACAAAATAAAAATAGGTGGTAATAATATGCCAATCTTTATATCCGAGAATCTTATTTCAAAAGACAGAAGACTTTACTATCTGGCACGTACGTTTGCTGCTGCAAACAACTATAGATTCTGCTGGGTTTCGTTTAGAAAAATCTTCATTAAAAAGTCTGAAGGCGATTCCTACATACGAGTCACATGTGAAGAGGATCTAGAAAAACTGAGGAAAGACTGACTATGCCGAAAAACTACTTTTTTATTTTTTTGTATACTTTTTTATTTTTTAATTTTAGCTATAATTAAGCCGTTTTTTATTAATGTAAAATTACGTATTACCACACAAACTAATCATAATCACCACAAATACATAACGCAATGCCATTTAACATTCTCACAAATCATCCGAAATAATCTAAGCTCTTATATACCACGCTGTTCTGAATGCTTTGTATTTCTGTCACAAAAGCTCCTAACTACTCATCAAAATTATCTTTCAGGTATCCTTATTCTTAATATTCCAGTTACATTACTATTGTGCATTCTTGATTTTCTAAAACAAAATTCGATTTATCAAATAATGATATAATTAAAGATATTGACAATATTATCCAAATCGATTGTAGAAAGTCAAGCGACCCCTCTAAATGCTCAGAAATCTTAAAATACGATCAAGAAACAAAGACAAGTCTGATTTTAATTTCGTTAAATATTAGAAGCATCAACTGTAATTTAGACCAATTTCTTGCGTTCCTTAGTTGCCTAGACGTGCAGGTTGATGTAATAGTTCTTAGCGAATGTTTTACTAGAACATACGACCCACCACCCATGCAAAATTTTAACATGTTCTACTCCAAAATAAGTTATAATAAAAACGATGGTGTGGTTGTCTATGTGAGGGATCATTTTCATGTAAATTGCTACGAACCTAAGACCGTGATAGAGGGCAATTGCCTAGTCATTGAACTAAATAATTTGTATTCTATTATCTGTACATACCGTCCACCGTGTTTTAAAAATCCGACCACATATTTAAATTCATTGGACAATCTTTTATCGTCGCTCTCAATTAAAACTAATATTATTCTAACTGGTGACGTCAATATTAACATACTTCCAGGACCCGATTATTCCGAATTTACCTCAGATTACTTAGATAAACTGGCATCGCACGACATCACCCAGGCAATTAATCTGCCTACACGACATAAGACATGTTTAGACCATTTCATGGTTAAACTGAATACTAAATGGCAAACAATCGTTTTTGAGGAGCTAACTGATCACTCACCAATCCTTCTTTCAATAGATTCAGTTTCACTAAGACAATTTACCAAAATCAACAAATATAGATTATCTACCAATCTTGACGCGGTTAGAGAATCGTTGTCACAAATATCGTGGAAAGAGTACTACGACCTATCAGATGTCGATTCGGCTGCGTTGCAGTTAGTCTCTACTATTCAGGCTGCCGTCGGTAAGAATAGTATTTTAAAACAAATTCCAAGCAAATTTAAACCTATTAAACCCTGGATCACCAGTGGTTTAATTAAATGTATTAGGAAAAGAAACATTATGCAGAAGAAACTAAAAAATATTACGGACAATGATGAGCTTAAGCTGAAATTCAAAAAGTATAGAAACCTATGTAATAATTTAATCAAAGCGCAAAAACAAAATTACTACAAAAATCAATTAGAATATGCAAGAGGTAACGCTAAAGACACCTGGAAAATAATAAAAGACCTGTGTAACTATTCGACAAAAAAGGTGTCTTCTAATGCCCTGCTAAAATTAGAAAATAGCCCCAAAGATTCCCTCAATAATGTCAATACATTTTTTACTTCTATAGGAAAAGAATTAGCTAATAAAACTCTTAATAAACTACAAAAAACTGATATAGCCCTAGCATCAGCTGCTCTGTCTCACAAGGACTCACCTAACAACTCTTTTTCACTGTTTTTGACAGATATAAGAGAGATTATCAGTACCATTTCTAGCCTCAAGAATAATTGCGCCCCTGGGCATGACAAAATATCAACTTCAGTCATAAAAAACTGTGCTTTACAGCTAGCAGAGCCCATAGCCCATCTGTGTAATTTAAGCTTTACAAGTGGTATTTTTCCCACTATGCTAAAGAAGGCCACTGTTTGTCCGATTTACAAAGATGGACCAAAAAATGTTCCATCAAACTACAGGCCAATCTCCCTTTTATCTACTTTATCCAAAATTGTAGAGAAAGTAGTAAATAAAAGATTAATGTCTTACCTAGAGAAATTCAATATTCTGGCCAACAATCAGTACGGTTTTCGCTCAAAAAAGTCCACTGATGATGCAGTTTTAAAACTCACATCATATGTGTCAGATACCTTAAATCGAGGGCATAAATGTGTCGGCATATTCCTAGACTTGCAAAAAGCCTTTGACACCGTCTCAATACCTATACTTCTGGCGCGTTTGGAGAACATTGGAATAAGAGGAGTTGCACAGGAGTGGTTCAGAAACTATCTAACAAATCGACAACAACATGTAAAGGTTGAAAATTTTGTTAGTGACGGCTCTACCTGTAGCTATGGAGTCCCGCAGGGCTCTACACTCGGACCATCGTTATTTTTAATTTATATAAACGAACTGTGTAGATTGAATTCAGCCGGTGCGGAAACTATCATGTTTGCTGATGACACCGTTCTTTTATTTAGCGCCCCTACTTGGTATGATGTGTATGAAAGGGCAGACACAGGGCTTGCAAAAACAATAGCATGGCTAGAGGACAATCTACTAAGCTTAAATACTACTAAGACCAAATATTTAGCCTTTAGTAAAACAAATACATCTAGACCTCCTGAAACTCTTAATATTCAGGCACATACTTATCCATGCAATAGAACTCAAATTAATAAAACTTGTGTTTGTAATAAGCTGACATGTGATGAATCTATTAAGTATTTAGGTGTCATAATTGACGACAAACTAAAGTGGTATTCGCATATAGACGCAGTCTCAAAACGCGCCCGAAAACTAATTTATACTTTCAAAAACTTAAGGTTAGTTGCTAGCAAGGAACTCTTAATTCAAACCTACAAAGCGCTTGCTCAGTGTACTATATCTTACTGCATAAGTTCATGGGGGGGCGCAGCAAAGACACACATGATAGTTGCTGAGAGAGCGCAAAGAGCTCTATTAAAAGTTGCAATGCGACTGAATTACAGACATGACACGACAGATTTGTATAGGTTATGCGAGGTAATGTCGGTAAGAAAATTATTTATCAAGCAATGTATTTTAAAATACCATGTAAAGACTGTACCAAATCTACCGGACAGGAATAAAAGAATTGTCAAATGTCCTGTGCCGCGATGCACTTGTGCCGTGGCTTGGAGACACTACACTAACTTGGCCCCAAGTCTATATAATGCCATTAATTTAAAATTCAAAACTAAGCAGTTAACAAAAAGCAAACTCCAGTCCACAATACAACAATGGCTAAATAATCTTGATTACAATCAAACGGAGCAACTGATAGAGAACTTTTGGCGTGGCTCATAAAGCAGTTAGGGATATAATATGATACATGGCACTTCACAAACCCCACAACACAACAATACGTACACACGCATTAACTAAAACTAAAAGTGGTATAATAATAATATAATCGTTATTTTTAAACTGTATACTAATTGGGAAGAACACTACCTTTTGCAACACAGTTTTAAACTAACGCAAAAGGTAGAGATTCATCTTTGTATTTTCTGTATATTTATTGTGGCCAATAAAGTTATTTTGTATTTGTATTTGTATTTTGTATTCTAACTCTGAGTTTTATGGATAGTTGGCGACTGCATAACTGACTGGGTGGCTTGGGCAATTCCAATCCGAGTACGAATTTTTTGTTCGCTATCCCATTTTTTATTAACCCATGCAAAAGTATAAATACCTCTAATTTAACCATTGGAACCCGCACTATATCTGAACCTGCGACAGTGATTCTGGGATTGAAGTAGTTCCTTGATACTACCAGAAATTTAGTCTTAGACACGGTTATACTCAACCCTGCTTTCAACCTGTACTCATTAACTCTGTCTAATAATATCTGCAGGTCCATCTCTGATGAGGCTACAAGTGCAGTGTCATCGGCATATCTTAAATTGTTCACGATTTTTCTGTTTACTTTAACATCGATCTCATATTCTTCTAGCGCTTTCGATATTATCGCCTCCGAGTACAAATTGAACAACAGGGGAGATAAGATGCAGCCCTGTCTGACTCCACGCCGTATTTTCAAAAGTTCTGTTTATGAGTCCTTGACTCGGACCGCAGCCCTTTGGTTCAAATACAAGGTCTTAATGAATCTTAGTCTGTCTTTGCCATCCAAACCAACGTAGATCAAGCGCTGCAACAGGATATCATGTTTGACGCGATCAAACGCTTTCTCGTAATTTTTACGTTATAATACCTGACCGGAACAGACAAAATTCAACTAAGAGTCCTGAATTAAGAACCCAGTTGAAAAATAGCAGTGTTCTTAGTGGTACAAAGACAACATCTTATTGACTTTCCGACTAAAAACGGTTGAACCGATAGAAGTACCCAAACATTTGTCAAATAGATACAGAATTTCTTACAACCTGGTAACTGACTAGTAAAAAATAGATCTGGCTCAAGAAAAGGTCAACGTGAATGTAAATTAATGAATAGTGTAAATTGTTACCGATGGTATCACAGATTTAGAAGTTTCGAATTACTTTTTCTACTATTGCTTGTGCTCCAAGATTCTTTAGCATGATTAATTTTCTCACCCAAAAAGCTATAACACACATTATGTAAGGATCATTGTATCGACTTCCTTTTGGCGATCCTAAGCAGGAGCATATGCTCGTATTCAATAAATCCTGCAAAAATTTGCTGCACTTCAGATATTCTTAAAGAATAACAATAATATTTTTAAGATTTATGTAATATTGAGGGTGCCTAAGAGAATCATACTGAGTTTTCGAGAGAAGCTTCAGCAGCTTCGATACAGCGGCTACCGCAGAGGAAAGCGCTTATTTTTCGAGAGTTTCAGCAAATGCTTCAACAGCTTAATACGAAATAAAAATCAAAATTGCCGACCGAGATCTCTAACTATCGATATATGCGTATATAAACTTTGTAAAATCTCACGATTTGTTAACTTACTTATATTTTCTCGGGTCTTAATCACGTATTATTATTTATTTTCTTACCTCGACGTTTCAACCATGTTACAATGGTCTTGGTCGCGAGGGTCGCGTGGTTGAAACGTCGAGGTAAGAAAATAAATAATAATATGCGTATATATCTATTAAAAACCTTTGTTTTTATTAATTAAAACTTTGTAGTAAGGTTTTTTACTTAATTTTATTAAATTTCAAAAAATATCCGGATTATCCGAATTATCCGGATATCCGGATAATGAAATTTTAATATCCGGATTATCCGGATAGCCAAAAGTGAACGGATAATGCAAGCCCTACTCGTAACTCCATTACTAGATGAGGCTAGTATGAAAAATACATCGCGGTATCGTTGCGTTTTCATGTACTTAAATCACGTTTGTTGTATGGGATGGGAACCACTCTTTAATTATTTGTTTTTTAGTATTTTTTGTTGTAGCAGCTACAGAAATACATCTCTATCTCTCACATATTATCGGTCACCCATCCAAGTACAGCCAACCAACCTTTGCTTAACACGCATGACTAGACAAGATTGGCCAGCGCAGCTACGCCAATGAGCTCCTCATAGTATGAAGAGCCCATATTATGGACTGAATGTCTTACACAGTGAAGGAACTTACGAGCTTGGAAGGCGATGTGAATTGCAGCTGAACTTCCTTGGACGATCTGGCACGGTAGATTGACACAACCTTCTATATGAGTGTTTATAGGTAAAGACGATCCGGTAAAGTGTGTACCTGGAGAAACATAAAAATCAGCAAGATTAGTTACATATTAGACTGTGTCTTGGGTTACCTGATGAAAAAAACAAAAGTCCTGAGAAAAGTCCTGATTTCCACCAAAAAATCCTGAGATTTCTTAAACTTTGATTTTTTTCCCAATTTTAAGATTTATGTAATATTGAGGGTGCCTAAGAGAATCATACTGAGTTTTCGAGAGAAGCTTCAGCAGCTTCGATACAGCGGCTACCGCAGAGGAAAGCGCTTATTTTTCGAGAGTTTCAGCAACGTTATGAATAGGTGATCATTTTAATTGTGCAATTATTAATTTATTACCAAAGAATGATTATTACTTAGAATATAAAACTGATTAAGTACCTAATAAGATAAATAAGGGTTTATTTTAATTGTACAATTATTATAACTAAAGGATGATTATTTTTAGTTTATTTAACTCTTTAATAAAAAATGTTTAATTATAATTTTATATTTTCCCGGGTCTTAATCGCGTGATTTTTACTTTTTAATTCTCTTACCTCGACGTTATGAGTTCCAATCGTGTTAGTTTAAAAAGTTTATTATGTTTAATTATGTTGGTCTTTTCTTGAAATTTCTAAAAATCCTAAGGTTTGAAGAGATTTGCGAAATCCGTCGCAATCCTGAGAAATGTCCAAAAATCCTGAGATCTCAGGACAAATCCGGAGATCTGGTATCCCTTATGTGTCTTAGATTACCTAGATAGTGATTCTAACAACGACGTTCGAGTTTTGATCCATATAGTACAGGATCCCCCCATAAAAGCACCTTCACCGAGCTGGTTAATGGATGATAAGTATTTTATATTCAATTAAATATGTCAATAAATATATTGGAAATGGGTTATTTAAAAAATTCACTCCAGGAGGGTTACTGCGGTTCGTTTTGATACGACATCGATACTGTCATACGATGATTCTACTGTCACATTCTGATAGTTGGGTGACAGTAGAATCATCGTTATGACAGTATCGTTGTCGTATCGAAACGAACCGAAGTAACCCTCCTGAATATGTTTTTTAAGCTATTGCATAGCTTTTATCGCGGGCTTTGAGTTTTGAATGAAGAAATTTCGTAACGAAAAAACCTAACACCCCCCTCCGCCTACCATGGAAACGTGAAACAAAATAAAAAAATATTATAATTTCATAAGTTGGTAAAAAATGCGATAGTTTTTTAAACACTCACAACCGGGATACAGAACTGATTTTTTGCAGACAACCCTATACCACCGTGGTCATAATGAAATTATCTTCATTTTAATTTACCTTTATTCATCGTTAACCAGACTTGTGCAAGTGACTAGTATCGATTAACATTCCTGTTTATACCTGCCTACCCAAGAGTTGTGATGGGAAAAAAATATTCAACCTAACTAGGTTGAATATTTTTTTCCCATGAACTCTTGGCTTGTCTGTCAGAGACGAGTTTAAAATGGATCGCTATCAGGCGATCTTTCTCCTTCTAGTCTCTAATAGAGACCAGTCTATTGACCAGTCTAGACCAGTCTATGACGTACTAAATTCTCAAAATTGTAACCGTAACTTTAATCATAAAGAAATTTTCTGACGATAAGGAAGTTCCAGGTGCTTCATCAATCAATCCATACCAAGTTTTTCAGGAGCCGTTTCTATTGGTAGAAGTCTAAAAATTGGCAATTTACTACATTCTGGGATGATGAGCAGAAGCTCATCGTTCCGAAGGTTCTCATCAGATCAGCAGCAATTATGGGACCAAAAGAAGCTAATACCTTCCTAATAAAAAGACATTAATAGCTGTTTTAAGCTCAGTCAGTCAGAACAGACATTTTAAATAGGTATAAAGATTATTTTAACCCAAACCCAATTTGTAACTAATATTTCTTCTACCCTCTGCTTGCGTGTTTCTTTAAGGTGCTAAAGCAAATGCCCTAGACAGGTATTTATTTTTAGCTAAAGTGTGAACGAAATAGTCTGCACTTACATGAATTTACTATTGTGGATTGATTGCCTTTAACCAAAGCCAGGAGACCAAAAAATACAATAACAGTCTTCATTGCGAAATTTATCGACACACTGACTTGATAATGACACAGGTCTTATAAGTAATAGTACTTAGATAATAAGTAAATGATAAAAATAATTATCAAAAATTCAGCTGATATTTTTTGTCGTGTAGCTAATTATTAGTCGTTACTTCTTGCTAATCTTTATATGTTGTTATCAATGCCACAGATCACATAATACTAACGTACAGATACCTCATACCG
>OY292399.1:11352436-11478998 GCA_958496205.1 Idaea biselata
GCTAATCTAAAATCCATTAAATCCAAACAACTATACGGAAATCAAATGCTGCACCGTACTGGTCAGAGATACGGGGTATTATCCATTGACGTTGCCATTCAACAGATTTTATGCCTTATCGCCGATTCATAATGTCCACTTGTTTTGCTAATATGAGCTGGATTTGTCGACCAACATTTATGCTTTTTTTTAAATCGCTCGTGCCCCGTGTCGGGCCAATGCAAAAACCATATAACTAGTGCGTGTCGCTAGTCCAGTGTGTCTAATGCTCTCCTCTGCGATAGATGCGAGGGGGGCAACACATACTTGTTTGGCCGACTTGACCTTTCGACCTTAAAAGTTCTGCGATTTGTCAAGTACTCAACCCGGAGTGTACGTGGAAAGTAATAGGCCGATATCTTCTCCAACAGCATCCGCTCTAAAACTTCGACAGATGTGGACAGATGTATAAGGGTGTACCTTTTGGGCTTCAGGATGTCCCTTTGCGACTTGGGGACATACTTGAGCTATAAACAAAAAATAAGAAAAAACTACTATAAGTTTAAATAAATTACAAGTATAAACAAGTAAGACAAATACACAGAAAGCTTAAAAATAAAACGATGTTCCTTATCGCTAAAAGCGATTTAGTCCAGGCAACCTTTGGATGGAAAGGGTCAGTAAAGTGGTAGGCAGAGAAAAGGTGGTATTCAGAATATTAACATTACATAAATAGGGATACCTACAGATTAATACACTATAATAATAAACCAGATGATGAGAAGGATAAGGAAATTTCATAATTCCAGGCATATAAAGTTATTAGGAATTCTAGAGACAAGATACTACCTACCAGGCGCACATAAATGCATGGTGTTGACTTAATGAAATGGCCAAGATGTTATCTATTCAGTCAAGACGCATTTTCTGCCCGAGGGGGTCTCCATGTCACGATCTAGCTCTATTCGAATTATCTCCGACACTACGTATTTAATTTACAATTTTATAAGCCTTTTTGCTTCGTGCGTTTGTTATTTTTATTGCTGTGGCAATAAAGGAAACAGCTACCTTCTGAGTTTACGGTATCATTGTAAAAGGTGTAGGCAGTAGGAATTGAGTAGGTAGTGTTTTGCTGTGAGATATTTTTAAGTGGATTATCAATAAGGTTTTTTTTAAGTTAACTCATACAGATATCTATTATCTATCTACACGCTAGGTATCTAGTGCAATCTAAATAATGCTTTGACTAAACAAGGAAGACTAGTCGACTGTCTTTTGTTTTCATTTTTGTTGCTCAAGTCCGTTTCGGTTTACTTGTCGTTGAAACAAAACTATATCTATAAAACGCTTTGTCCTGACTGACTGACTGATTGTCTGACTGATCAACGCACAGCCTAAACCGCTGATAGTAGAGGGCTGAAATTAGGAGAGTGTGTTCTCTATGTAATGTAGACTTCCGATAAGAAAGGATTTTTGGAAATCCCTAAAAATGAGGATCGGGACTTAGGCGGGTAAAACCGCGGGACGCAGCTAGTATAGACATATAATTGTTTCAAATCTTAGCCAATATGAGATTAATGCTTTTCACTTTTCAGGCATTAGGCATTTTACTATAAAAGAAGGCAAAATGCTTTTTGGATGACCTGGGTTTCAACATATATTTAAAAAACTTGACTGGAGTCTACAGCGGATCTATGTAGTTTCACTGTAGGCCTTCCCTAAGAGGGGTCAGGCAATAAGACACCACGGGAGCCTATTCCGCATTAGCTAATATTCCATGTCTTCCGTCGTAAGACTCAGCACTGTCCGAAATGTCGGTGACCAACGCGACTTTTCAATTCAGTTTGTTCCGTGCTTTATTCACTTATTGACGGTCGGATACAATACCAACATTGTTTATTCCATCATAGCCTCAGCGCGTGCCTCCAGGCCTTTCCTAACTTATACGGATAACTACGTATTCTTGTTTAGGAGAGTCTCCTAAAAAGGCGACTCTTGGACGCAACGTCTCTTTACGGTAAAAAGGTATTTTCCGCGAACTGAATAACAATCTATTCTGCCTTCTACATTATGGTTAGGTTTAGGAGTTTATGCTAGGGCTTGCAATTTTTATAGGATTTTGTTAAAAAAAAAATTGTATAGATTTTGGTCTCTCAAAGCTCAGGGCCTCTATTTTAGTTCTACGAACGATAAAACGAACGATAATTCCAGAAGAAAATCTGTTATCCTGTCTGGCCGAGAAAAAAAAATCCATAAAATAAAGTTTTGAAGGACGGATGACAGATTTTCTTCGTTCGTACGTTCGTAGAATTAAAGTACCACTCCTGAAGACAAATATGTTTAAGGACTTCCTATTTTTCCATTCAATTTTGTCCCATTGATTGGATAAATGGAAATTACATTTTTAGGAAACACGATAAGTACAAATATTATTGGGCAAATTAAACTTATCGCGAAAAAGTACCAAAATGTACTTTAATTCAACTTTTTTATTAGTTCAAATTTTCCCTATACCTACTTGTGCTGCTTGATTTTCACCAAAATTTGATATGTTGATACTTACGCTAAATCCTTGGGTGTATAAACATATCGATACATAACGTAGGCAAATTTTCATCTCGATATGTCTATGGGACTGACACTTATGCGGGTGAAACCACAAGGCGATTCTAGTCAATTACAAAATAAGCTCTGCAACGACAGCCCTACCATCTAAGCCATGTATGGCTACCCGCTAATACCTAGTTGCAATTTGTCATGTAGAAGCTACGACATTGTTACGTTTTTCCGGTGCAACTCCTTAGAGGGTAAGGCGTTAAGCTACGTCCAAGTATGAGACTTGAATACACTCGTCAGATGCGCCTGCGCTGGGCTCCTATTCAATAACTATATCGCCTCAACATAGCTTCAGCATCGTTAGATTTTTTAGAAAATGGTTGTGGAATTGTTGGTGATTTTGCAAGAAAACTAACATTTCAAAAGCTTTAGCAAAACATAATAAGTGCATCGTGAATAATGTGCGTAGGTGCTCTTCTCCAATTTGCTGCGCGCTCTTTTACCATAGGTAATCATATCCAAATCGTGCCCTGTTACACAACAGGGCACGATTTGGATTTTTTATAAATTGAAATTATAGTTATAGGTTGTTTTGTGATTTTGTAGGGGAGAGATTAAAGACTTGATGATGTTGGCTTTTCTACCTACGATATTTTAGACAAGGACGAGGAGGTGCTTTCTGCATTTCCCACCCGTTGCGTAGCGGGTATAGCTGGAACGGAATACGCGTCGGAATACGGAATATAGTCGAGGGTTCGAGTCCCGCCGGGTACTAAAATTCAAAGCCATTTTTCCAAAGCAGTATCTAAGATATTTTATATTATCCCTACATATTAAGGTTCATTTGAAAATGCGGACTCCTATATACATATACCACCTTATCCTTTACAAATCATGATCATTTTAATTCGTCGAAGAACAGTTTTCACCTAAAAATATAACCAAAACCTCCTTTTGTTATAAGGAAAACGCATACAAACCATTACCACTTCCCCGAAGTACCAATTTTCACATTCCGTCTAACTCGCAGACGCGTTATTCAAAAGGTATCATACCTATCTATTAGGTATATACCTACTTAAATGTTAGAGACACGCGATCGAAGCACTTAAAGGGGCTTTCATAAAGGCAGCGTTATATGCAGTCAGTAATATGGCAAGAATGGCATAGCATATGGCATAGTAAGAAGCCAGTCAACCTCGCAAAACTGACTCTAAAGAGATCAACTAATTGACTAGATTAAATATGGCAGTACAGTAACTGGGTCCAGCGCTGGCTGGGCTCGTGTACTTTCTAAAGTACACGAGTTTTGCGAGGTTGACTGGCTTCTGGATATTTTTATCGAAAGTTCATCAACACCAAACATAAAATAAATTGTTAATAACGATCAATATCATCTGTATCATCATCTGTATGTATCAATATGTCTGCAAATCTGATAGTAAGTCAGTAAGCAAGTAAAACGGTCAAGTGCAAGTTGGACTCGTGCATAATGGGTTCTGTACCATTATCACAAAAAATCACGTTGGTGGTATGGGAGCCCCACCTAAATAATTATTTTATTCTGTTTTTAGGTTTGTTATTTTATTATATCGGCAACAGAAATACATCATCATCTGTGAAAATGTTATGTACCTACCAGCCTATATACGATACAGCTTGGTGACAAACAGACAGACAGAAGAGTCTTAGTAAAAAGGTCCCAGCATTTAAACCCTTTACAGGGCCTCTACTTTAATTTCTACGAACGATAAAACGAAACGAAAATCCCAGAAGAAAATCTGTCATCCATCCGTCCGAAAATTTTATTTTCTGACGGCTTTGAAGGACGGATGACAGATTTTCTTTCTTTCGTTCGTTCGTTCTTAGAATTAAAGAACCCCCTAAGGTACGAAACCCTCAAAATTATCTTTTACGTTCAAGGATAGACTTACGGCCGAATACAGAAACGGAACGCAAAATTTGAGTTCTACTTAAACAACTAAGCACTTCTTAAATTCAAAAGTTCCCATAGAATTTTTAAATTTAGAAGCTGTTCAATTATTTAAGTACGCCTCAAAATTTAAGTGGCGTAAGTGGAATAGCTTGGAAATAGGCACCGTGTGTATTTTCCATGAGGTATGACACAATAGCGTGAAAGAATGCAACAATGTTCTCTTGGTTAATTGATAGCTCTTTTCACATTAGATACCTTTAGGCGCTCCGCAAACGAACGACACTTTTTGTTTCAGACTCAAACTCAAAAATATTATGGTTGTTCAATAAGATTTTCACTTTTTTTGATCGTCTTGAATCGCCAGTAATCTAGTGTGTCTTCCAAACACAAACTCCAATGAGAAGAAGATACAAGAAACTCGTTGGGTTTTTTGCAGGGGTCATGTGGTTCACATTGTTATAGTTAAATTGATATTTCTTGTGTTTTCTCATTGGAGGTCGCGTCGCCGAGTGTCTAATCCTACAGAGAAACAGCTTTTTACAGCCCGCGGCGTTGGTACCCCCCCTACATGTGCAGCTATGTGTGCGTGACTTTTCACCGGTATCCGTATACCGTATATCGTGGTTATCCGCTCGGGTTTGCCGAGGCCGCCCGAAGGGCCTTCTCTGCTCGCGTACGTGAGACCGTCACGAACACATACCTGCGTATGAAGCTCTGTAGGATTAGATACTCGGTGGTCGCGTTCAACAAGCAAGACACAAAAGTCTCTACGTTTGCGACGCGCCTTATACACCTTTGAATAGCCAGGAAGTTTGCAACTATTACGTCGTAATGTGTGGAGTCCAGCTGGGAATTAGCCACGCGTATTTGTCAATAGATGGTACCCAAAGTGTAGGTACTTCTATGTCGACTCAAGAATGAGAATTGTGCTGTGAGGTAAGGTGATCTATTGATCAGTAGCTGTGTCTATTTGTTGAGAGGCAGCTTACTGTAGTGATTGGGAGATATATAGATAGGGGTTTTTGCGTTAATAACTTACATCGCCTGTTTCATCCTTTCAAAGATATTGCGAATATCGGGATTAATAACCTATGTTAACCTAACCTCAGGGTGAATGTAGCTTTCTAATGGTGGAAGAATTTTTGAAATCGGTCCAGTAGTTTTTGCGTTTATTCATTTCAAACATACATAGGTAACACACACACACACACAGATACAAATCTTTCCTCTCTCTCTCTCTCGTTATAATATTAGTGGAGATAGGGATTGATTGGTTTAAGTTTTTACTAGTGTTTCATTTCAGTCTTTGCTTAAGCTATCGCTATCGCCTTTTAAGGGTTTACCGTACCTAAGGGGTAAAAACGGGACCCTTTTATTAGTAAAAGGATTTACTATCTGTCTGTCTGTCACCCTGAACCATGATAGCTAGACAGATGAAATTGTCATAGATGAGAAAAACAGAATAAAATAAATATTTAAGTGGGGCTCCCATGTAACAAAAGGGTTTTTTTGTGGTAATGGTACGGAATTCTTTGTGCGCAGGACAGACTTGCACTTGGCCGGTTTTTTATAGAGAATTTTATGATGTGAATATAGTCGCATGTTAGGTGACTTGCTAATTTCCGTTATTACAAGATTTAAATAGATAATAAATGATAGAGATTTTTCACACTTCCAACTAACAAAAAACCCTATTTATGGTATCTAGCGTATCATAAATTTATAATAGGTACCTAATTAATTTATTTATGTATTATAATCAAATTGATTTCAAATTGAACTATGTCGGCGTTTTATTGAATGTCGAATCTATGCACTCCTTTATTCATATATCATGGTAACTGGTTCAGGCGCTCCCATTAACCTATGCCACGGCCCGGGGCACCATCGTAAGATTAAATTGAATACCTAACTGCCCCCAGTCATGTTTACCAACATCACATACCACAGTTATGGTATTCTAAGAAATAGGTAAAGATACCTGTAGACATAATGACGAGCTCATTGGCCTAGCTGCGCCGGGCTTATATCGGGTTAAACAACGCCAGGCGTAGTCATTACTTGGATGGGTAACTGATGGCAAAAAAAGTTTTTCTCAAGCTCCTCCGTGTTTAGGTAAGCAGTTGGTCCCGTTGCAGCAGTTGTTAGGTATCTTTGATAACAGTCGTTAGGTCTAGTTAGAGTCCTTAAATTAGAATTTTAACCACGTGGCTCACCTAGTGTTAGAATTAGTATGAAATAAAGTTCGAAATAAATTTCTTCTTTTCGTGTAGTAGTGTACACTACTACACGAAAAGAAGAAAAATACATCTATCTTGTATCTTCTAATCTAATATATAAAATTTCCATGTCACAATGTTAGTTACCGT
The DNA here is from genome assembly GCA_958496205.1 of Idaea biselata. Classification (NCBI taxonomy): domain Eukaryota; kingdom Metazoa; phylum Arthropoda; class Insecta; order Lepidoptera; family Geometridae; genus Idaea; species Idaea biselata. The sequence goes on from OY292399.1 coordinate 11,359,277, forward strand.
ACTCCTCCGAAACGGCTTTACCGATTTTAACCAAATTTTATATGCGTATTCAGTAGGTCTGAGAATCGGCTACTATCTATAATTTATAAGGCAAAACAACGTTTGCCGGGTCAGCTAGTCTTATATATAAAATTTCCATGTCACAATGTTAGTTACCGTACTCCTCCGAAACGGCTACACCGATCTTCACCAAACCTCACATACGCATTCAGTAGGTCTGAGAATCGGCTACTATCTATAATTTATATGGCAAAACAACGTTTGCCGGGTCAGCTAGTCTAATATATAAAATTTCCATGTCACAGTGTTAGTTACCGTAGTCCTCTGAAACGGCTTGACCGATTTTTATGAGATTTTGTATACGTATTCAGTAGGTCTGAGAATCGGCTACTATCTATAATTTATAAGGCAAAACAACGTTTGCCGGGTCAGCTAGTATTTATATAAAATTCAAAGTCCTAACTGATCTATTATCAATGCAGAGCCCAAACCGCTGCTCCTAGAGACTTGGAAATTTGGAGAGTGAGTTCTTTGTGCTGTGTAGGCATCCACTAATAAAGGGTTTTTGGAAAATCTCGCGGGATCGGGACTTACGCGGATGAAACCGCGGGGCTCTGTTAGTAATAATATATATTCGTACCATGTTCGTTCGTTCGTCGTTCGTATTCGTTCGTTCGTTCGTATTCGTTTCATTGTTGGTTATTGTCGAAATATGCTGTAAAGAGTCAGTCAGTAAGTTAACTCTAAAGGGAGAGGTGACTTCTAACTGGCCCTATGGCATTTTAAATATTTAGAGCCTGTCGATGTTGTGGGAAGATGGCGTAAATGGACTCGGCGGCGGCAAAACACTGTGTCAATTTTGCCATCTGCTTTGGATGATCGGAATGTCTCCGGCTAGAATTTAAAATTTCCGATGAATACGAGGCATGCCTTTTAAGTTCTGTTGTTTGAAGAAAAAAAAAAACTATATAACCTTATAGTACCTTTTATTGTTTTTCAAAGTATTCACCACGATGTTTAATACACTTTTCCATTCGCTCGAACCAGTTAATATAACATTTATTCCACTCCAAAGTGGGGGTGTTCAGAATGGCTGACTTGAAAGCGTCGACCGCTTCTTCACTGCACTGGAACCTTTGACCACGAAGAGTTTTCTTAATTTTAGGAAATGTAAAGAAATCGTAGGTCAGGACTGTATGGAGGATGGTCAAGAATTTTTACGTTTTCCTGCTTCAAATACTCAATCGTTTGACGAGCAGTGTGTGAGCTTGCGTTGTCATGGTGCAGGATGATGCGTCGCTTTGGGCTAGATTTCCGAAGTTCGGCTATGACTTGTGGTAAACAAACTGTGGTATACCACTCCGCATTAACCGTTCTACGATCTTCAAGTGCAATCGTCGCAACATGACCGGTTTTCGCCACGAACGTAGCCACCATCTTCTTTGAAGTGCTTCGAGAGCGAACAACTTTAGTCGGCTTTGGCTCGTTTTGGAAAACCCAGACTGTAGATTGTTGTTTGGAATCAGGATCGTAGGCATAGATCCAAGATTCGTCACCACTGATGATGTCGTAGACGTGATTTGACTCTCCTCGGTTGAACCTCTGAAGAGTTTTCTTACACCATCTGACGCGGGCCGCCTTATGATCGTCGGAAAGCAAATGCGGGATCCAACGGCAAACTAGTTTTCTCACACCAAGCGCCTCATGCAATATCTTTTGAATGGTTGTCCCTGAGCCTAATAACGCCTCTATCTCTCGATATGTCACATGACGATCTTCGACGATTAGTTGTCTCACAGCAACGATGTTATCTTCAGTTTTTGATTCGGATCCGGATTTTGGACGTCCTTCACGAGATTTGTCACTAAGTGTGGTATGTATGTCCACGCTCAAATTCCAAATACCAGCGTTCGATGGTCCGCAGACATGGGACTTCATCATGGAATACAGATGTAAACTCTTCGAAACACTGAAGTCGCGTGAGGCCTCTTCGAAAGTTATAGAAAATTATTGCACGAACATTTTCCAGTAAGATTCATTTTCGTACGTGACCTGACAGATTCAAACCAACGCTGTGACTAAACAATTGCATTAATCCTAATGCTTTCAATTGTTTTGATATCCGAAATTCTAACAAATTTGAATTTTGAAAAGTTCTAATTTTAAAATTGGCGGCAAATATACAAACGACAGAACTTAAAAGGCATGCCTAGTATTCGTCTGTCTTATTAACCTCCACACACTGCTCAGTGTACTAAACAGTTATGGTGAATGTGCCACACATGCCCCAACCTGAGTTTATGTACGACACGTCCAGCCCAAGCTCAGCAGGCTAACAAAACGTTGCGTGCAAGAGTTTAGCTGACACGTCAAGATGGCCCGAGGCATACATGGCACATGCCTCGCGATGTCTGGGCGCAGCTTAAGAACCTTACTTATTAAGGTCATAGCCCACTTACACGACTCTGCTCCCACCCGGCAAAAATAATATAATTCAAATATGGGCTTTAAATATTGCTCTTTAGATATATTTTACATTGGCATCATAAATTAGCAGACAGCTTGCTTTCAGCGAGCTTACCGCCGTCAGACTGCTCGGGAGTTGACGCCTCGCTGGCCGCACGCTTACTGCTAGCAGTCGCCGCGCCCGTCGTTGCGGAGTGTTGCCAACCGTACGATTTAAATCGTACGGTACGGTAAAGGCGGGTGGACAGCTGGCCATCTGCTAGCTGTCGCCGCGTGGACTGCTGGTTGCCTGCTAGCTGTCGCCGCGTAGACTGCGAGCAGTCGTCTTAGTTTAGGGCAGTGTTGGATGGGAGCGGTGTTGGAGCAGAGTCGTTTAAGTGTGCTATGACCTTTAGTCGTATATTTCGATAGTCCCTAGAAAGTTAAATAGGTAGAGCGTGTACAGACTGCGATTAAACGCCTGCGTTTTCCGTAGGTCTGAAACAGCAAAAAAATGCAACACATAGCTTTCTATACATGCCTACGTATTAGCGTTTTTTTAAATGACTGATTTTGCATGTTGATGCGCGGTTCTGCGTTTTCGTTTAATCACTGTGCGTTTTAAGCCGTATAGGCATTTTAACTCTGACGATAATGTGACGGGCGACGGCCACCCTTCTTTTTGGACGGATTTTGCAGGAGTAGCCCAGTTGTTTTCCCTGCCGAAGCAGCTATTTTAACACGAGATTACCTGAAAGCTCACTTAGCAATGATTACGGTATTTTCCTCTCATTACTATATACTAGACAGGTACCTACCGATACCTATCCAATCTGCCTCATTAGTAGGTAATAAATTACACTAACAAATTTCCTGTCAGACAATCTCACTGGTTCCATTTCAAATCATTTAACACCTTATTAAAACATGGTTTAATCATTTTATTTAATCACATCTGCTTTAAAATCTATATTATTTTAATGATAGAACGTTCGAGCAAGGTTTTAGAATGCAATAGAGCTACGTGGGATGGGCATGAGAATCGGGTCAATGGTACATTTAGTAACGCGATTTGTATGTTGTCTTGACTCTTGAAACTTGTATTCTGGGTAAAGAGATTTATAGCGTTACTGTAATACAGTTTCTTAGAGAGAACGCCAAATGCAGAGGGAAAACTTTGATCTCGAGCTGCTCTCATTATAATAATAAATTATGGCAAGTAATGAAGTAACGTAGCCATATGGCTGCCTCCTTGCCACGCTATTTGCCACACTACACATCGAGTGGGTGGCAGACATAAAAAGTCAACTATGATATTTTGACATCTAAAAAGGTTTTTTTTTTTAAATTTAAATTCAGATTATAAACTGACTTTTTATTTCTTTGAATTTGACAATTTGTCGTCTATAAGAAATATCAAATTGTTGTCTACGATTAAAAAACGAAATACTTACGACGAAATAGAAGTAGGTACCTAAGTGGAAACTGTAGTAAATCGCACTAAAATTATTTAAGTAACTGGTGCCATTTTGAACCGCTTCATCAGATTGTGACCAAAATATTTAAAGTATGCAACAGGTTAGTATAGTTCTGGCGGGCTATTATCGCTGTTGGATAGGGCCCTAATTTAGGCCCCCTGTATTAGAATTGGGAAAAAAATAAGTTTAATTACAATTAAAACTAATTTGCAACTGAACTGCAATCTAAATAGCGAAACTAAACTGACTCTAAATTGTATAGAAAACGGTTTTATGTCTTTGTATTCTAAAATGACAAATGTTATCGAAAACTTAATACCGATGCATTGTTCAATTCTATCTAGTACCACAGAATACATAATAGTAGGTACAACTAATACAGCAATTAAATTCACAAAACGGACAAATGTGTGTGATTTTTGGTATGTTCATTTCTGTTATTTTTTCGTGAAAGTTTAAATCAATGAAAAAACAGACAGCGAAGTCTCAGTAATAGGGTCCCGTTTTTACCTTTAGGTACGGAACCCTAAAAAACCATCTCCTGTACGTTTGGTGCCTTCGATGTTACATCTATTCAACTATATTTTTTAAATATCTTAGGCATAGATACTTGCCTCAGGAATTTGAACGTTTGTTTCGTAGTGTAGGAGTTTGGGAAACGATAAAATAAACAGTTATACGTACTTTACAAAATGTTTTGAGATTTTCTCTCTGATAGTCATCGTATTGGGAAGAGAATGTGTGGAGTGTGGATGTTTACTTAGGCGTGATTGTTAACCCCTAATTCAATCTAGATGATTATACGTATAGGTTAGTTTGAATGGACGGTAAAACAATTGTTGTTGTAATATTATTATTTTTTACTAAAAAGTATTTCAAAAACATAACCTCCTTTTGACAGTCGTGTAAATACCACCACGCGGCGCTATTTGTGCACTATTGTATATAGACATCGAAAACGAAACAAAAAATGTGTGTGTCATGTCATTCATCAGATCATATCGTTCAACAGTCAACTCTATGGAGTAACTTATTACAAATAGGCTAGTCAACTTTTAATTATAGCCAAAACAAACGGACAAGGAAGCGATCTTATAAGGGTTCCATGTTACTTTTTGAGGTACTTACAGATATATCTATATCTATATATATAAAAGAAAGTCGTGTTAGTTACTTCACTTATATATAACTCAAGAACGGCTGAACCGATTTAGCTGAAAATTGTCAGGGAGGTAGTTTAGAGCCAGGAGAAGGACATAGGATACGTTTTATCCCGTTCGATTAAAAAAAAATGCTTATCTATTGCCTTTAAGGCGGAACAAAGTTAGCCGGGTCAGCTAGTTATAAATATGAAAGATTGTGTGTGAATAAGTAAACGAGTAGGTATTATAGGCTATTTTTTTTTATCCCGATATTCCCACGGAATCGGTACTAACGCAGATGAAACGGCTAGCTGCTCTGTTAGATTTCTATAATCTTCGAAGCAATAAGTAGAACTAGGTATAAATTATTATACCTACTGCATATTGTAGGAAACGCAACTTTAATGTGAACACTTCCTTTGGCCTTAGACCTGTTGTTTTTCTCATATGTTTGGCTAAGAATTAGCAATAATAACCGTCATAAATAATGCATCATGAAACTTTATGGCCTGCTTAGCAAGATGACGAGATGGCATACCTTCCCGTCTCCTAATGGCGGGTCATCACTGCGATGAACTAGCTAGTGTATTAATAAAACCTGATGATAACTGAATATATATCAACAATTTACAATCATTTATAAATAATACCTTCAATTATTCAAAGGTGGTATAACATTTGCATCACACATGACGACACGCTCTCTATTTGCGTTAGGATTAAACAAATTTAAACAGTTTTATTCTATCATTTTATTTTTCTACTTTAGTTTCATAAGCACTATGCAGTACATTTCTGCTTTGTGCTTAGGCTGGAACCTAACCTAACCTAACCTACCTATATCTATACCTATATGTAGGTTACGTATATAATGGTATAATTTTGGCTAGATGACCTATTTCCTAAAAAAACAACTATCTAATCACGGTTTATGAGATACAGCCTAATGACAAACAGATGATCAGTGGTGTCTAAGCAATAGATAGTTTTTACCCTTTTGGATACAGGACTCTACAAAAGTATTTGTGTCCATATAAGAACAATAAACCACATCCTATGCTACTTAGTAAGATGCAAGCACTATATATAAATGATCGCACGCGCAGTGCCAATAGTGCGCGGCATTACTGTGTCTATCTGCGCAAGAGTCATTAGCGGCTTCTATACAATATCAATAAATTCAAAGAGATTACAAAACTAATACGAATATATTCTAAAGGTTACTTAAATAGTTAATCTGTACTGATAGTCCGAACGAGGTGCTAGTTAAATGCTTTAAAATGATAAGGGAATAGTTTATACCACGATTATTCAATAGATTTATGGTACGTTTTTTAATTTCAGACTATAATTTGACGTTTTGGCTCTTTATATTTGTCTTTTTTTTCTTCTGGAAGATGTGTCAAACCATAATCTATAATTTTAAAGATCGAAGTATTATATTGACGTATTTTAAAACTAAAACTTCATAACTGTGCCTTGAGATGTTCCAGATTGCATCTCTCCCTGCATACCCTACCTTTCACCTTTTAACTTCTTGTTCATCCAAAGGTTGCCTGGAAGAGATCGCCTTTAGTGATAAGGCCGCGCATTGTGTTACCTAGCTTTAAATTTCACCCCTTTCGAGAGTCTGGGATTAAATTATACACAGTAGGTCGGTCTTTAGGGCCGACCGCCTGCCTGACACTAACCCTGCAAAAAGCAGTTTACCCACCACCTCGCTTGAATGATTTGCTTGTCTTCCCCAGATCCCAGGGCAGAGATGAGGTAGCCCTCCGTGGTTACACACACGTTACCTTGCCCTGTTAGGCACAATAAATAGTAATAAGATAATAATATCGGCCGATTAAAAATCTGCAGCCTGGTAGCCTAAGCTTCAGCTGTAGGTATCAATAAAATCTAACATAGGTACCTACTACAAAAGATTATGATTAAATAAATCTCACAACTTTGTAATCAAAATGGTTGGCGTAAAATGAACATAAAAGTTGAAAGCCTGCCAATTACAGACGATAAATCGATAAGGGGATTAATCTGTTCTTTAGTTAGTTAATCAGAGATTACAGAGGTGATAAACAGTGGTTTAATGTTAAGGAAATAAATAAAAAATATTGGTCAAGTGCGAGTTGGACTTGCCGGCGAGGTTCCTTTACTATTATCACAAAAAATCAAGTTTTTTTGGGTATTTGGGAGCCCCATTTAAATATTTGTTTTATTGAGTTTTTAAGTATTTGTTGTTATCGTGGCAACAAAACATTTTTGGTTTCGGCTCGGTTCATGATTTACAGCCTGGTGACAGACGGACGAGTCTTAGTAAAACGGTGCCGATTTTACAGTTTGAGTACGGAACCCCAAAAACGTAGTTGGGTATAAATTAAAAATCTGCCAAAGTTATATTACTTAGATAATATTATTATTTTAACATTAATCTGAGATAAACTTTATGGTATCTTAAATCTAAATGTATGTATGTAGGTAGGTAAATGTAGGTATGTACCATGTGTCTGTCGCTGTTTTACGTGCCCGAGCGGGGCGCTCGGTGGTTCCGAGACGTCAGTTCAGGAGGCTTGGAGTTCCCAACTCTACGTGAAGGAGGTCTTGCAGAGACCGGCACTGTTGGGAGGTACAGTAGAATATTCACGTGTACCTGTACCCGCAACAAAAGTGACAGTGAAACTCGAGGGGTTTTAGTGGGTAAACTACTGGCCGCCCACCATCCTAGGCCAGTAGGGAGCCCCACACACACCGCCGCTCCCCCCGGGGCGGCGGTACGGTGCATAAGGGCCTACTCACACTTATTCAGCTTCATTCGCGTTTCGCTGAACGATTTTAGTCACACTTATGCAGTTCTGCTTCTGTCAGCCGCGTACGGCGTCGTAAGAATGATAAAAGCTGGCATAGCGTGCTGGCAGATCTGCCTACTACTAATTCTTGTTACGAGAGTAATAACTAATACCTACTATCGTAACAAGAATTAGTAGATATGTACTAACATACTAATATAAAATTGATCATATAAATGCGGGAATAATACAGGTTGCAACTTGTCAACAATGAGCGGCGAAACATCGTTGTAATGAGCTGCGCCGTCGCGTTCGGCGGTGAATGCGGCGGAACAGCGCTGAACGCGGCGGAACACCGCTGAACGCGGCGGAACACCGCTGATCGCCCTCTATAGCATTCGCATGATAAAACACATTTATTCTTATTTTATACTGGTTTGCCGCGAAAGCTGAATAGACGCGGAAACCTGAATGGATGCGTACACCTCTCCATACAAAATCGTTATTTTCTATGGACAAAAGCTGAAAAGCGGTGAATAAGTGTGAGTAGGCCCTAAGGGTGCATTTCCCCTCGTAAAAAAAAAAAAAAAAAAAAGGTATGTACCATGTACCTAACTTAGTTTCTCTTTTCCTTTAAAACTACTAAACCGATTGTTATGTAAACTTCTAACATAGACAGGAAATACAAATAGGCACTTTTTATCCTAATATTCACCGAATGCCGAAGATCGTAAGAAGTGGGGACGTAAAAGTAGGAAAGCGAGAGAGGGGATACAACCGGGAACATCGCTCGGATGATGATGGTGATGTGATGATTCACGCGGGATCGGAACTTAGAAAAAATATAAAAATAAAATATTGCACGACGTTTACACATAGCGCAATCTAGCCCCAAACTAAGCACTAGGCGTGTACTATGGGTACTAGACAACGGATATACTACCTATACATATTATACTTTTTTTTCGTAAATATAATAGGTACATATGATACATAGAAAACGCCCAGACCAGAAACAAATATTTATTTTTAAGGATAAATACTTGCATCCGGCGGGATTAGAACCCGTAACCTCATGCATTGCAGTCGGGCCTTCCCCCGACGCTTATGCTGGTGAAACAGAGAGGAGCAGCTAGTAAGTAATAATAAGTAAATAGCAACATAATACTTTGCAGCTAGTTTGCTAAATCAGCACCTTAGCTCAAAAATGTCTAACTACTCCATGAAATCACTATTATTTTCAACTATAGGTAACTACTGGACAAGTCACATAGTTCATAGTTGTCAAGTACCTAGTTACACTAACGTTTAAGATAAATTGCACCAGGTTGAGTTAATTCCTTAACCACATATCAACTGCGGTATCTCTAGGCGACATGGTTGCGTTCGCAGGAACTTGTTAAATTATAGCATTCACTTAAATGAGTAACGATGTGTCAGGGACGATAAATATTGTAACGTATGTATGTAGGGAGAGTACGGGAGCTTCTAAGTTAGCATTAAGTTCTAGTAAATGTTTTTAAGAGGACAGTCTACCTACTCGTTCTCCATACAAACGTAGTCGACTGTTTCCTCCCTGGATAAAGACATTAGAGCAAATATGTTTTTGTCATAAAACTAATATCTGCCATGACCATGCCCCTACGTTTGTTTTTTTTTCTATTTCTAATTAGAATAGAAATAAAATTCATAAAAATTTGAAAATAAAAAAAATCAAAACGTAGGGCGTGGTCATAACTTATGCCTATAGGACTTATGCCATAAACATATTTTTTCTAATATCTTTATCGAGGGAGGAAACATTCCACTATGTTTGTAAAGTTTGTATGGAGAAAAGAGTAGGTAGACTGTCTCCTTTAGTTAAAAGCTCGGGCGAGCTACATGGTAGGCGGAGGCGGTGTTAGGTTTTATTTTCGTTACGGAATTCAGTGTGCGATCTCCTGTCCTGCTTGTATTATGGAGGTCAGTGCAAGACGCCGAAACTGGGCCGATGAATGGTCATCCTCCTTTGAGTTAGTGTTTCAGTATTAGGCAGTTAGAATCACTGAGCTAAGCCTCGTTCAAAGAAACATACAAATGGACGTACCTACTTAGGCGAAACCGGGGTTCTTTGGAGTCTACAGAACCCTCATATTTCAAATCATGGAATATCCTAACCAGTCGTACCAGGAAACCCTCAATGGACAAGATTTATGGACCTCTACAATCCTAACCTACCTAGCTATCTGCTAATGCGGTCCATCCATCAGTGCAGGTCCTGACGGGATAATTAGTTGCCCCGGCCCGGTGCTCAGGGGTTAAGTTAAATCAAGCAAACATAAGGCAACAGTCTAACTAAGCCAACAGTCTCATGAACCGTGATAGCAAGACAGTTAAAATTTTCACAGATGATGGTAATTCTGTTGCCGATACAACAACAAATACTAAAAACAGAATATTTAATTGAGGCTTCCATCAAACGTGATATATTCGTGATACTGTTCGGAACCCTTCGTGCCAGTCATTCTTCTTTTTCATTTATACATTTACTATTGCCGAGCCCCGCGGTTTCATCCGCGTAAGTCCCGATCCTCGAATTTACGAGAGCAAATGTTGCCTATGTCTTTCTTCAAAGTTCCATCTATCTCTATACCAAAATTAATTAAAATCGGTATAATATAGTGTTCTGGCTATGCAGCATAAAAAAATAGGCGGTGTGATATGCAAGTATTTATGTTTAAAAATAAATATTTATGTCTGGTCTGGGTGTCTTCTCTATGTATAATATGTATTTACAAAATAAAAGTAGATTTATGTATTATACCTATCGTTGTCAAGTCACCGTAACACAAGCTTAGAAGCTTACCATGGGGTAGAAGGCACTGTGTGATGTTCACAGAATTTATTTATTTATTCCATACCTGAAATTCAACTCATATGCCTTTGTGTTAAGTTTACCAATTAAATAAATAGCCAAGCAGTTTACAAAGCGTGGTAAGTGTTTAACGGTTTGGTTCAGGTTTAGAGATTGCAATCGGGATGTCGCGTGGTCCTGCGGTCAGGGTTCAAACCAGTCTACCATGAGCTGGGTAGCTGGGACGGATCCAGGGCTGATCCGGGCTTACTAACTGATTCCGAGAGCCGGAGGAGGGGCTAAGTATGATTGAACGCAAACGAGGAGAATTTCTGTCGAGCACTATCAGTGTTTTGAATTTATTGATCTAAAATTATTTGTTTTTGACGGATTTACAATTATGCCCGGGCCACAGTAACGGGAAACAGCAATGCCTATCATGGCGATAATTATTGCAATTATTGTTGCAATTTACTTTAGATTATACACGCAAACTTAAAATAAATATAATCTATAATCTATCTTCTTATATATAAAAATCAATCCCTATTTCCCTTGGTCACGGCATCACGCTTAAACTTTTACACATATTTCGATAATTCTTTTTTTGTTGTGAGCGCTATTGTCAGGAGAAGGTTCTTATGAAAAAAAAAATGCTAAACCGATTTTGATGAATTTTATTTTTTTATACTAATCTTATATATAAAAATCAATCCCTATTTCCCTTGGTCACGGCATCACGCTTAAACTTTTACACATATTTCGATAATTCTTTTTTTGTTGTGAGCGCTATTGTCAGGAGAAGGTTCTTATGAAAGAAAAAATGCTAAACGACAGGACAACGTCTGTCGGGTCAGCTAGTCTTAGGATAAAACTTTGTTGTTTTGTCATGTCAGATTTTGGAAGCAGGGTGTGTATGAGGCCCACTAAGATCGTTGGGTCCAAGACAACCTCACCTGCTAGCTTGGTGCACCTGCTGAAGAACGGACGCGGCTTTGGCGCAGACTTTCGCTTCGGGATTGGGATGTCAGACATAGTCGCTGGATAAGCCAAATCTAAATGGAAAGTTTTGCGGACCCCGGGCTCTCGAGACAAATACAACCGGGAACATCGATTGGATGGTGATGAGATTTTGGAACCCCCCTTATTTACTCCCCCTAGATCCGCTCCAGGCTCGTATACATGTACATTTCTACCAGTTTTTAATGATGCCGGTCCGTCTAGTGTCCACCATTCACAGTTATAACAAGGTTGTTGCCACTTTTATTGTTTTACAAGATTTCTCTGACATAAATGTTATTTTTTCTTGGAACTTAATTTTCTTGGCATTACAAAAGGAAGCTAAGGATGCATAGTCTAAATTGATGGTTGAACTTTGGTCGAAAGTTAAAGTTAATTACTGTTTAGTTAACGTTCAATAAACATGTTTAAAGAATTTCACTGAGCCATCTATCAAAAAGTCCTGAAACTAATTTCTTAAGAAGTGTCTAAAAGTCGGTAAAAATCTCGAGAAACCGAGGGTTATTCCCAGAGCACAATCAGAAGCAAAGTTTACGATTTCTACCAATTCATATTCTTTTCAAAATTTGGTCAATTGCGAATAAAACGAACCTTCGTATAAGAGTGATTTCGGCGAAATCTTCAATCGGCAAAGGATTTTTTCGTAAAACCAATCATCGTCTAAAATTGATTTCGGCGAAACGTTCTATCGGCAAAGGGTATTCCGATATACCGCACTAAGCTCGAAATTATGGCATAGACTCACCTATCGTACCTAACCTTAAGGTCACACCCACATAACCTTTCTATTTGATCAGTCAATCGACTCGGAACTTGGCTACGGAACACACAAATCTCGACACCCTTAAACATACTGAGACTCAAGCAATTCAGGACCTAATATCAAAGTCTTTAAGGCAAAAACAACCGCAGTAAAATTTCTGTAAGATTTTGGTCAATGGTCAAACTCAGAAAAGTTAATGTCCGTAACGCTTGAAACGGCCAGTTCATTAGATAGACAAATGAACAAACATACACATAGCTTAAATGAGTTATGTTTGGCAGTCTACCTATTATTTGGCGGGAATGAAAAAATTAACTAATTTCAAATCCTAACATAACCTAACCTTACTTTAATTAATCGAAAGGGGATATTCAGAGAGCATCGGTCCGATACCGAAGATTGGGAACATATCTCTATCTCGCTCAGCGCAACTCATTGTGACAGTGACAGGCACTGTCAATTCCATCATCGGTTTCGGATCGGGGTCTACTAAAATTCTACTAATATTACACAGGTGAAGTTTATGTGTAAGTAATTAAGTAAACCCTTATTTATTAGAGACCCTTACCCTAGAGTCGGGAAGAGAAGTGTGGCCAGACCACCAGTCAGATGGTCCGATGACATAAAATTACATGATTGGGCGACTTGGCATCGGAAAACCAGTGAAAGAACTATGTGGAAGGAGCTTGGGGAAGCATATGCCTCCCAACAGCATATATTTGCCCTGCAGTGGGCAAATATACGCTGCTAAAGAAGAGGAGAGAGTAAAGAGTTAAAGAAGAAAACTAAGTAAACGAGTATGATTGTTACTCCTTCACGCACAAATTACTAAACCGATTGTAATGAAACGTAAAAACCGACGACAATTGTCGACTGACTACGGCGAGCAAAGAACGCCTGCGAGCGGCTTAGCAAACTTCATTCTTAATCCCCACGGGTGGGGCAGATATTGGAGATTATAACAATTACCATGTTTTTATTGGCATAATCCCCACCAACCAGGATTAACAAGGGTAGTGGGAAAACGCCATTTTGTTTTTGGAAATTGTTACAATCCTCCCTGGTGGGGACATTTTAGCGGTGATTATGCCAATAAACCTTCTTGACGGGGATACCACGTCGCGTCGCCACGAGTTTTTTTTCTTTTTACTCCTGCCAAGTTACAGGGCGCGTCGTCTACAAGACAAGTGGTCGTGTTGTGTGAAGTCCTTTTGTAAACGTGTTGCGAAACTCGGAGTGCGCGTGATTCGATCCAGCATCGATCATAGACAACTCACGAACAGATCTATGTTTGGTCGGTCTGTGCGGCGCGGTCGTTGCTTCTGACCTATTGACATTTTGTAAGGATACTTTGCCCATTCCTTCCAAATAGATAGAGGTAGAAGGTAGAAAACTGTATCAAAATCGCTTCAGCCGTTCGTCAGCTACGTAAAGATGTCACAGATATAACTACCGGCAAACTACTAGAAAAAAAATGGCGGATGCCCAAAGTCGATTTTTTTATTGAAGTCGCAGGTAAAATGTACCGTGCGTACTTTCCCCTTCCACGTCGAAATTTTTCAACTTGTTTGCCGGGCACTATACCTATATCACATTTTTTAATTTCAGACTATTATCTGACTTTTTTGTTCCTTGTATTTGATAGTTTTTCTTTAGAAAGATGTGTCAAAAACTTAGTTTAGAATTAAAAAGCGAAGTATAAACAGAATTACAAACAGACAATTCAGAGTAAAGCTTAGTACCGTGGCTTTCCCCGTAGGTCTGAAACCGCAAAAAAATGCAACACAAAGCTTTCTACACAAGCCAACGCTTTAGCGTTTCTTTCTGTGACTGATTTTGCGTGTTGATACGCGGTTCTGCGTTTTCTGCTATTCGTAAACCGCTTGCGTTTAATCGCAGTGCGTTCTAAGCCTTAGGTATATAACATTAAAAAAAACACCCTTAATTTTGTGTGAAAATGTGTGTGTGTGTACTCTTCAAGTATACTACCTATCCGTTGTTTAGTCACATAGTACAAACTTACTTTTTCTTTTTTTTTCTTTTTTGGCCCCTGACTCTCGAGATGCCATTTGTCGAGTTTTTTCTAAGTTTACTTTCTTCATACTAAAGTTTTGTTTTGGCGTCGTACATCTTGTACATCTTGCCAGTATCAAGTATTTTGCATGAAATTAGCCCGATCGGGCTCATAGTTTCAAGTCAGGAGCTATGGTAAAGCGGTGGCAACTTTACCATAACTTTCAAGGAGCTTGGGAGAGAATGACAGAAAGTCCATGTTTAACACTCAAATTGAATAAGATTCCACTAAAACTACACAATTTAACGGTTTATAACATAGTTTAACGAAAATAAAATTGGAGCACGACATGTTGTCTCCGATTTCCCGCCCAAACTCCTACAAACTTGCTTAGTTTGGGGCTAGATTGCGCTGTGTATAATAGTAATAATCTGCAATTTATAAAATTGTCTTCTGTAGTAAGTGGTATGAAGAGGTATGTTACCTCTGTTTCCTTCGACGATATCATTAGCGAAACGTGAATCGTTAGCTCGCAATGAGCTCTGTTTATAGAGTAGTATATTTCACTTGTCGCATTCTTGCCGCTTCGATTGCTGTTAGTATTTGGTCTTTACTGTTTGAGTGTGGGTACCTTACCTATAGCTCTATTATATAGATAGATACCTAATATTTATTTGTACAACATAAACTTAGGTAATACAACAAACACATATACCTACAAAAGTAGGTAAATCTTTCTTTCTTCTTTTTCGTATAGTGGTGTGTAGTGGTGTCACCCTAACGCCTCTAACTTGACCTAACGAACGACTGCTATCACTCTATCAGAGATAACAACCGAGACCAACTACTTTACGTGCCTTCCGAAGCTCGGAGTAGGTAAATGATACAAAAAGCTTAAAATTTAGTTGCACGAATCGGCCTTATCGCTGAAACCTTATCGATTTCTATCAGGCAAATTTTGGTAGGTATTGTGAAGATTCCTACATATCTCAGTATTGAGATAAATATTCTATATACTTACCCATACATATACAATTCTGAGCAATTAATATAATAGGTACGTATATTATTTTTGTATTGACTATTCGGTTGTAGGTAAATCAACGACTTGTTAAGTTCAGATGTCCTTATTCACGTCATAAAATTATCTAAAACACCATATCAATATCATTGCAGTCTTTAATGTTAATTTTGACGTTTGTCAAATAAAATTTGACAGTTTTCGATAACATATTCGACAAATAAAACACCACGGGAGCCTATTGAAAAGTCATCACATTCATTATAAAAGAAATAAAGTGAGAATCATTTTCATTAATTTCAATTTAATAGTAATATAGTGAATTTAATACTGAAAGTACGTAATCGGTGAACATCCCTAAAACAAAATAATATATCCACCTTTTTTTGGAAGTCGGATAAAAGTAGACAGTAATACAAAACTATAGATACAGACTACTAGCAGAAAATAAGTGATTCCCACTGAACTAGTCTTAGTGAGCATTAAATTGACTAGATGAAGTCCCTGTCGAGTTCAAAGGAAACGATTTTATACTATTGCTGGCAACACTGAAATGAATTACAGACAACTACCATAAACAATCACACTGCGAACATAGAAACTCTTGAGTCTTGTCTTTCCTTTTATCTATCATTATGATTTACGAACTGTTTCCTGAATTCATTATTATTATTTATTTTCTATGGCTGTATTAAGTTGTAAAGTTAAACTACATGGACCATGCGTTGAGCGTATTATGTAGGTCCCTATTTATAAGCTGATTTGATGCAACGTAACTCTTAGGTCTTAGAGCGTTTTAAGACTCTCCTGTTTTGAAATAAAACTCATTTTTCCGGTTTTAATCGCGTTGCTTTTATTGTAATCCTACTAATATTATAAAGCTGAAAGTTTGTGCGGTACGAAGGTAAAACCGCGGGGCGCAGCTAGTATTCTTATAATATTACCTATACAGTGGGTATTCTCAACGACGACGAGCGACGTTCGAATTTTGATTTATCGTTTTTAAAGGTGTGTGAGTAATTTGCCTAACAGTTTGATTTATTTATTCTAGTCATACTTTAATATGTCGATATTATCTTATTAAACAATCATCATTATCAGCTCAGCCCTTTTCTGTCCACTGCTGAATATATATCCGCCGGGATGGGATAAAGGCGCGGGACGTAACCAGTATATCATAATAAAACACTTTAATGTTTAACTTTATATACCTACAGTCACAATTTTATGAACATTTAATAATGTGTATAGTTATTTAAAGCAAGATAAAGAGTACCGATAACAACATCAGATAACAGGAATGTAATATAATAAGTTTACGTTGATGATGACTCAAAAAAGCGTTGGTTAATTAAGGTAACATGGCAAGGTCAAGTTGCAACTGAAGGCTTGAGTGCAAGCGTGCAGTGGAATCTTGCTTGATGTAACGAATACCAATTTGATAGCGTAAGAAAACATTTAAACCGGACAAATTAGTTAAGCTAATAAATAAAAGTTTATTTACATCAAGCTGAAATTATGTAAAATTATTCAAAACATAATCTTAGACGACATATTAAACTCCTCATGGTTCCGATGTTTGTAAAAAATACTAGATCAAAAATATGTTTGGGTTTTCGCGATTTCCAGCAAAATAGTAAGTTTTATCATAAAATTGCCTGAAACAAAATTGCAGATCATAAAAATTTATCAATACTTTTTTTATAAGAGCCACAATTTCTGAGATATTCTGAGATATCTGAGATATGGTGGTAACTACAAATTGACCTTTCAAAAATTTGGTGAAAATCTGAGGAGGATCTTCGAAGTGATGGGCAGAAAATAGCTCTTCTAAATCCAGTAAATTGTGTAATGAATAAATGAAAATCATTTATTTGCACGAAATATGGCCACAACAGTTGTTATAAAAAGTTAAAGTTCAACATATTTTCACCTGCAAATATTAAGTTTAGTTTTCAACTTCTACGTATAGAATAGATCCTTTATCTATAAGGCATTGTTGGTGCTCCTGCGGAACCTTTCCATCATTGAACTTACCTTTTTCCTTACTTGAAAATCTTTTGCTGTGTAGGTAGGTCTTTTCAATAAAGTGTGCAATTAAATTAGTGCAACGGCTGCCAAATGAGTATAACGTACTACGCTTGAAGCTTGATAGATTGATCGTTACAGGCGACAATAAACCGCAAGTGGAACATTGTAACGGTGACAGTAACCCGATTAAAGGAGAGTGCACATTTACGACGCAGGTTGGGACCAGGCAGGAGCAGTATTTTTGATCCGTCAGAAACCCATTCGCATGCGAAAGGCTAATGAATAGGTCGCGGTCTCGCTCAAACACATACACAACGAGCGAGAGAAAACATGCGGAAATCGAACCTTCGTATTCGAATTTAATACCAGTGGTTCAAAAATAGGGCTACAGTACGCTGGTACCTTCGATCCATGGCACGAGTAATTGGTCAGTTGACATAGGTTTGACTCGTTGCTTCCCCCAACGTTAGCGGGTTGATTGCAATTCCGAGTTGTCTTTTTGTTCAATTAGCAGTGTTTGCCCATCGTTTTAGTAATTATCGTTCTCGCAAACAAGTAGGTAGGTACTCGTATAATATGATTATTATGCCCGTTTGACAGCTACAGCAGCAGGGCTGGCATGTTTTTAACGTCATTAAATAGGTAATAATACGTATAAAACAAAAGGCTAATTGCGTTTGCTACGTTGCTTGGTATCTGCTCGTCAACTGTCAGGGTACTCATACCTACGTTTATCTGATGACGATTCTAACTTATTGTTTATTTTGTTGTGTTACTACGTGCTTTGTGAGTGAAGTTTATTTAGCTGTTAAATTGTGAATTGTTTCGCAGGTTAAAGTTCAAAATACACGATGCACTTACACTTCACTTTACCTAAAACAAACCATACCTACCTTTGTTTTGAAAAAAACATACAAAACAATATATAAATAATACTAGGTATACAATAATCATTATATTGAATAGATAGGTACATACCTAGAGGTACCTATCTTTCTACTATATAAAATAAGTCGGGTTTTCCTTCCTGACGCTATAACTCCAGAACGCACGAACCGATTTCGATAATTCTTTTTTTGTTGTATTTGCTATTGTCAGGAGAAGGTTCTTATGAAAGAAAAAATGCTGAACCGATTTTGATGAATTTTGGTATGAAGATAGATAGCCATTTTTTTATACTAAGCGACAGGACAACGTCTGTCGGGTCAGCTAGTTCTATTTATTTATTAAACTTATACGATTTCGTCCATCATTATTATTAGAACTACGGGTCTAGATTGCGTTGTAGATAATCATTGTCAACGATTACCTGACTCAGAAGACTGAGTCTTCTCGCGACCACGACCAGTGTAACCTGTTTGCCGAAACGTCGAGTTTATTAATAATAATGATTATCTAAGACGCGACCTAGACCCGTAGTTCTTATTATAATTGTGATGTTGACAAATTTACAGAATCTGATATTATTATCTAGTAATACTAATTTTCTCATTTTTGAAAGTAGGTAACTCTGTCTGTTGCTTTTTCATGCCGAAATCGCTAAAGTGTATGTATATTCAAGAAAAAAAGTTATACTTAGGTTTAACTTCGTGTTCTTGCGAAATTAAGTCTACCTCATTATATAATTTCTTATGCAAATATTATTATTTTACATCTACCCACACAGTGCACATCCATGCGAAAACAGGGCGTGTCTCTATATAAAATTACTTAATTATCATTTTGAATAAATACATAAGTTTTCCTGTGTAATAATAACGGTGTTATCTCTGCGATATATCGGTGCGTACTGGTACGTGTCTGATGACATCGCATCGTCCGCGCCCCGCGCCCGCGGCTGCATAATGCCGAGCGTGACTTCCTACGCAACCTTACACAATGGACATTGTCCTTTATGTTTTAATTGGAACCGTCATTATCAATTTACATCTTATGGCCCACTAGCTGCGCCACGCGGTTTACTTTCGCAAGTTCCGATCCCGCGGGAATATCGGGATAAAAAGAAGCCTGTGTTTTCCAGCAATATTTTTAAGCTGGGGTCCCACGGCCCGTGTTTTATCAGGCCAGATCCCGCCAGACCAGACGGACAGGCCGTGGGAACCATAGCGTCCGATGAATCCTGTCGTCCCGCGTGACGCAATCAGCGCACAGGCTTCGGCAGGCGTAGCGCGTACTGGCCTGGCCTGTGATATAACAGGCCGTGGTACCCCAGCTTTAGGGTTTCGTAGTCAACAAGAAACTTTTATAGTTTTAAAATATTAACAAGATTCACACGGTGAATTACACACATTATAAAAATATAGGTCTTTACAAGGGACTAAACAAACTAAAGGGGACATCTCATGTGGGAAATTATGGACTGTATTTCGGTAGTACGTACACGGAATGTAAAGTTTGCAGGTCTAAATTTTTAGAAAACATTCCTTAAAAACCCGGCCAAGTGCGAGTCGGACTTGCGCACGAAGAGTTCCGTACTATTATCTATACAACAGGTTTTGTTTTGAAAGTTAAATTGCGGTTTACGATTATGACGTTCAAAAAAAAGCTACTTACTAGATCTCGTTCAAACAAATTTTCGTTAGAAGTTTACATGGTAATGTACCTCGTATATTTCTTTTAGTGTTATCATTCTCTTATTTTAGAAGTTACAGGGGGGGGACACACATTTTACCACTTTAGAAGTAGTGTCTCTCGCGCAATCTTTTCAGTTTAGAAAAAAATGATATTAAAAACCTCAATATCATTTTTTAAGAGCTATCGATAGATACCCCACTTGTATAGGTTTAATAAAAAAAAATTGAGTTTCAGTTGTAAGTATGGGGAACCCCAAAAAAATATTGTTTTTTTTTCTATTTTCGTGTTAAAATCTTAATTCGGTTCACCGAATACATCCACTTACAAAGTTTCAACATTATAGCTCTTATAGTTTCGGAAAAAAGTGGCTGTGACGTACGGACGGACGGACAGACGGACAGACAGACAGACAGACAGTCAGACATGACGAATCTATAAGGGATCCGTTTTTTTTTGCCATTTGGCTACGGAACCCTAAAAACCATTCATCCAAGTGTAGGAAACAATTTTAAAATTAATCAACCCATTATTATATTTAACGATTTAATGCGTTAAACAGAAGCTAGTAGTTAACAGCTAGTAAATATCCAAACCATTATGAATATCTACCATAAAACAAAAGTCATTGTGAAGAACCTTTAGTTAAGAGGAAGGTCTACTATTTTGCCATACGTAAATAGTAGAGATGGGCCGACTAGGGGTACTGCCGACTAGCAGACTAGCAGACTAGCCGACTAGTCGGCAATGCAAATCATTTTAATTCCGAAATATTTGGGTTAATCATGATCACTCGGCGATTGTTGCTATTTTTGGATAAGTTTGCACTTCGAAAGCGGTAGCGAAATTACCAAAAAAAGGTTGAAATAAAAATAAAAGATGGAAAAAAAAATGGAGCTGAGGCATACTTAGTTATGACATTTTAGATGCTTAGATGACGTATGTAAGCTATGACGTGTTTTGTTTACGTTTTTCTGACTACCCACCTTCTAAACTGTACTACTAATTAAATAAATATTGGTTTTATTGTATAATTGTTAGTTGACGACTAGTCGGCATAATTTGCCGACTAGTCGGCACCTGCCGACTAGTCGGTTGAAAAGCCGACTAGTCGGCGACTAGTCGGTCCATCTCTAGTAAAAGTATTAGAATAGAAATAAAATTTAGAAAAATTTGAATTTAAACAAAGTCTAAACGCAGGGGCATGTTCATGGCTGATATAGGATTTATGACATAAACATATTTTCTCCAATGTATCTATGTATTTATAATTATTAGAGATGGGCCGACTAGTCGGGAAAGCCGACTAGTCGGCAGGTGCCGACTTTTCGGCAAATTATGCCGACTAGTCGTCAACTACCAATTATACAATAAAACCAATATTTATTTAATTAGTAGTACAGTTTAGAAGGTGGGTAGTCAGAAAAACGTAAACAAAACACGTCATAGCTTACATACATCATCTAAACATCTAAAGTGTCATAACTATGCCTTTGCTTCATTTTTTTTTCCAACTTTTATCTTTATTTCATCCATTTTTTGGAAGTTTCGCTACAGCTTTCGAAGTGCAAACTTATCCAAAAATAGCAACAATCGCCGAGTGGTCACGATTAACCCAAATATCTCGGAATTATAATGATCTGCATTGCCGACTAGTCGGCAATTTTGGAACCGACTAGTCGGCTAGTCTGCTAGTCGGCAGAACCCCTAGTCGGCCCATCTCTAATAATTATGTATGTATGTCGTTATGATTCTTATTTGGTGTATTAATGTAGTTTTTTAATTTAATTTTGTTGTATTTTTTGTGTAGGTATTTTTTTTTCTTAATTATTTATCTTTATTTGTATGGAATTGGGATTATTAATTTTATATGGAAAAAAATAAATATGTATCTAATAATATCTACCTATTACGTTTTTATATTTTTTCTAATCTAGGGCGGAAACAGTCGACTACGTTTCTATGGAGAACGAGTAGGTATACGCTAGTACTTTCCTACCTACCGTAAAGATTAAGTTAATTGTGAAGAAACTCTCAACAGTCAGTACATCAGTAAATCCAATCCGATTTGTATTATGACTGTACACTTCAGAAGTATCACAGACAAATCTATCCAGGAACTGGTAGACTGCGCAAAAATTGGATGTAAAACTTTTCTGTCGCCCGATAATTGTAATTTAACAAAATCGATATTACATAATATGTAAATAGATGCAGGTGTAATGTATGGAAGCCTAACGGCGTCGAGAGACTGTATTTAAATTATTTTTGAGGGAAAAATTCTGTAAATAATGGTGATTTGGTGATCTGAATGTATAAAGATGACGATGAAAATTGGCTAAGCACAACTCACAACCTACCTATAGCCTAGACAGGCTACGAAACAGATAGATAAGAGAATCTTTTATCCTACAGTAAAACTTTTTATTCTTTCTTTCGTTTTCGTATTCGTTCGATTCCCGCCGGGTGCAAGTATTTATGCTTAAAAAATAAATATTTATCTCTGGTAAAGTGTTTTCTATGTGTCATAATATTATGTATGTACTAGCTGACCCGGCAAACGTTGTTTTGCCTTATAAATTATAGATTGTAGCCGATTCTCAGACCTACTAAATACGCATATAAAATTTCGGAGGAGTACGGTAACTAACATTGTGACATGGAAATTTTATATATTAGAAAAGAAGAAGATTTACAGAAAAAATGTGTGGCATTTCCGTTGTCTACACCCATAGTATAAGCCTAGTGCTTTGTTTGGAGCTAGATGGTGTGTAACGATGCGCAATATTTAAAAAACATCGGCTGACAACCAATTGGCCGATAGAAAATCCTGAATCCGCTTTCACCCTTTAATGAGCACTTATAAATTACAATGGGCCATTAGCCATTACAGAAATCGGAGAGCAAATCCCTCTCGCGTTAACTCACCGCCTGCCGCCTTGTGATCGTAAACAACCTTTAAACCTTTGGAATTAACTTTCTCTTAGACCATAAATATACCGTCTCATCAATGCAATCTATTAATACTATCTACCTATACTATACTATATTATATCTTGATCTTAATCCTACTTCCTGCTTAATATTATTAACGCGAAAGTTTGGAAGTATGTCTGTATGTGACTTTGTTACTCCTACATGCAAAAGCTACTGAACCGTTTGTGATAAAATTTGGTATCTAGATTAACACAGGCTTCTTTTTATCTCGATATTCGCCTCGATAATGTAGCTTTCTCTTGGTGAACAAAATTCTGAAATCGGTCCAGATAGTTTTTGAGTTTATTACAAACATACTATACACACACACATACATCCAAATACAATTTTTTCCTCTTTATAATATACTAGCTGACCCGACAGACGTTGTCCTGTCGTTTAGTATAAAAAAATAAAATTCATCAAAATCGGTTTAGCATTTTTTCTTTCATAAGAACCTTCTCCTGACAATAGCAAACACGACAAAAAAAGAATTATCGAAATCGGTCCAGCCGTTCACGCGTGATGTCGTGACAACGGAAAACGTTTCATTTTTATATATAAGATAATAGATAATATAATATAAGATAAGAAGATATAAGATATAAGATAAGATATAAGATATAAGATAAGATAAGACTAATATTATAAGGAGGAAAGATTTGTATTTGGGTATTTTGTAGATAGTGTAGATTTCCAGGCAACCAATGAACGGACATAATTTCAAAGAAGGGGATGGGTAAGATAGACAAGATTAAATAAATAGGACAAAGAATAAAACACGCTTACTTCATTGCACCCATCAATGTAGTAAACACCATCAAATTTAAATCAGTTTAATGTACTTACCTACATTAAACTGATTTAAATACTGTATCCAGTAAGTCCGACAGGATACTAATTATGTAACTATTTATGTCGCAAAACCTTGTAAGTGATAATTTCGTAAAATTATTTATTGTTTTAGACGTTGCAGTAGTTAATTTGATGCCTGTCGGTGTGGTTGCCGTGTCGAATCTATAGTTGCTAACCGACGAGGTAAATGCACATCGCATAATAAGTTATGTGTTTAAAGGTGGACTCGACCGAATTCTATTAAATTCTATTTTAAGAATCGACGTTTGTTTGTAAGAAATTCATCTTTACGCTTCATTAAATACAAATGTCGGAGTATGGCGACTGTAAATTTATTCACAGATCACTCCCTTATCTATCTTTACGACTACGGTAACTCGAACTTTTTTTAAAGAAAATTTTGCTGTCGTGTTTATAGACTAAGAGCCCGTGAACCCCAGACCTTCGTTATTTTATAAAAGCTGAAAGTTTGTCAGGGCATGCTCCTATACACAGGTAAGAACGCTGGACTATTATGAAGTTTGGCTTGTAGTGGCTTTGGCAGGTACAGAGTTTCCTTTGTCTGGCAAGGGATTGGAACTGTCAAAAATGTCTGGCTAATGAGGAAACATCATCTACTTATTACCCAAGTATTCGATATAAAAATCAGCTTTTATACTATAACGTAAGTAATAATAACACCCGGGTGTTCATGAAATTATTACGTTATAGAATAAACGCTGATTTTTATATATAATACTTGGGTAATAAGTTGATGATGTTTCCTCATTAGCCAGACATTTTTGACAGTTCCAATCCCTTGCCAGACAAAGGAAAGTCTGTACCTGCCAAAGCCACTACAAGCCAAACTTCATAATAGTCCAGCGTTCTTACCTGTGTATAGGAGCATGCCCTGACAAACTTTCAGCTTTTATAAAATAACGAAGGTCTAGGGTTCACGGGCTCTTGCTCTATTACCTAAAATGTAGAAAACAATGGCACCTATAACAACCCATACTAAAAATAAACGTACGGCACTCGGGGACTGCCACGGTAAAGCTATTGAAAAGCATTTTTTATCATCTTATGCAATTATAATTATTTATTTATTTTAGGCGGAGTGGGGGGTGTTAGGTTTTATTTTCGTTACGGAATTTCTTGATTCGGTGGCCGCGCTCAAAGCCCGCGATAAAGGCTATGCAATGGCTTAAAAAAATTAACAACATTTCGTCATTAAACAGTTTTCGATGAGCACGACAGGATTTTGAATTTATCGGTTATATAGGTACCTCTTACGTAACATACCTATAGATTTTATGACATAAACATATTTGCTCTAATCTCTGCATTCAGGGAGGAAAAGTCGAATACGTTTGTATAGAGAAAGAATAGACTTTCCCCTTAAGTTGTTTAGAAAAACCGACTCCCATTACAAACTCTGGAATAATAAACTAAACTTCTGTGGAACCCGCCTCTACAGCGAAATAACGGGAGTATGAATACACGTTACGTACTACATTCATTTAAGTAACAGGTACAAGGATATCCAAGTACAGTACTTAAACTATTGTATACAGACGCAATCATATGAATGTCTGGTTGTAATTGCAGCGTTCGAATCAATTTACCCTCCGTTTTATGGTAACTATATTTGCTTGGAATATAAGGCGACTGTCCACTGCTTACTGATACTGAACCAAGTTAGATTTTTCTTCTGTTTTTGCGATTTTGATATGATATTAAAGTCAATCAAATCAAAAATCAAAGTACGTTTATTCATTCGGATATTAGCAAGATATCTCTTTGAAATGTCATTTTTTTTATATTTAATCTACTCTACTGTGTTTTCGGAACGCGACCTCCATGACATGTGAAGAAGACACAGTTTTTTTTGTATATTTTTTTGGCAGTGTTCATGTGATTTACATCGTCATTTTCAGGGTTTCACAGTCAAGCAGAATAATACCTAGTCTGTCTGCGGCTTAGTCCTGAGGCGTATAGTATTAAGAAGCTGTAGCTTTGCATCTGGGGGCACGAACTATTGATTACATCGTGAAAACATCGTGAGGAAACCAACATGTCCTAGGACTCACCACGGTCCGAAGACATGGGATATTCAGTGTTTTCTATGTATATGTATGGATTTACAAAAAAAAAGTATAATATGTAGTATATCCGTTGTCTAGTACCCATAGCACAAGCCTAGTGCTTAGTTTGGGGCTAGATTACGCTGTGTGTAACGTCGTGCAATATTT
The DNA here is from genome assembly GCA_958496205.1 of Idaea biselata. Taxonomy (NCBI): domain Eukaryota; kingdom Metazoa; phylum Arthropoda; class Insecta; order Lepidoptera; family Geometridae; genus Idaea; species Idaea biselata. The sequence goes on from OY292399.1 coordinate 11,385,443, forward strand.
TTATTTTTATTTTTTATTAAACAGAAATTCCACGCCAGTTAGCGAAACGACAAAGTCACATTATTTTGGCTAAGACGTTGAGTTTGTGATTGTGAAGTAAGGTGCTTGCTTGTAAGATCCCAGGGCCGGCAGACGTCACGTATTTTCTGACGACCGAAATGTGGACGATTGAGTAGTGTTAGTATGTACTAAGAACACATGCCTACTTGCTAGCCTGCTGCGACGGCCAATTCTCAGATATCAGGTCATCAAACTCAAGGTACATTAAAAAAATTAGTTACCTCACGTGCATTCTCCAAGCTGATTTTTACGTTTATTTTAGAAAATATAAGTAAGAATAAGTCCCTTATACTCCCAGACACGTTCCCTCAAGCGCGATTTGCTTTGCAGACGCTTTTAAAGCTCCCAAAATAATTTCTTAACTTCACTTCTGACAATCCATTTTTATATAATACTAGTTATGTAATACGTCCACCAGACAACTATTTTAAAACCTTTTACAAGAAAACAGACCGATCCAAGTGGCCGATCATCCCCTAAACTCAATTTTAATGCCTCTGTGGGCATTATCCACAAAGAAGTTACAATGTATTGATTGACTTTTACACTAGATTACCAGTAAAATAAAATAAAAAATAATGTATTGAACGACTTTTTAAATAGATTACCAGGCAGTAGCGAGTGAAATAACGGAGCACAGCTATATTTTCAATATATATATTACTAAAATTCCTACCCTGACCTTTAACGTGATGAATTAGTTTCAACATAAATATCGGACGGACAGACAATGTAAAAGGTAATTTATTTTTATATTAATAGTCGTCAATGTAGTTTATTCTCCTAATGGGACAGGATGCGGCAACGACTGCTGGTATAATGACACTATTTAGTCCAGATCACTACTAATATTATAAATGGGGAAGTTTGTGTTTGACGATGTTTTTGCTAAACTTCCACGCATTTTCGGTATTCCCATTCTTTTTCAAGCCTAGGTTGCATGGAAGAAATCGCTTTAAGCGATAAGGCCTCGTTTGTTCAATGTTGAATGTCAAAATGCTATAAAATTAAAAAAAAATGAAATATTGAATTTTATCCCGAAATATTGAATTCCCAAAATTTCTTATGTAATTAATTATTGATGTTGATCAAATAAATTTTATTTATTTATCTATCTATTCCCTGCCTTAAAAAAGTACAAGGTAATACTGTACAAGGTGATCAAAAGGAGTTTCTTGGTGTTACCACCCACCGGTCTAAGTCGTAGCGCCAAGCGCACTGTAGGATTTCGTAGCCCGGTGCAACTACGAAGGAAGTCGGATCTTGTTCCACTGCCGTCTTCTTTCTTCTAAATCAGCGTGCTACATCTTAGACCATATCAATACTTACCATAAGGTGAAATAACGTTTTAAAAAAAGCGATTAATTCACAAAACCGCGACGTTTGTACCACTGCCGTCTTCTTTCTTCTAAATAAGCGTGCTACATCTTAGGCCATATCTTTCTTACCATCAGGTGAAATACTGTTATTTTTTATATAAAAAAAAGCGATTAATCGACAAAACCGCGGCACATAGTTAGTCAACAAACACAAAGCAGTTTATCGTTCCCAATTCCTAACGCATTGGATAGTTGCTACCGCAATTGCTGGTGTAGGATACAACGATATAAAACTACCTTTACAATGCTTTAAACAGCCTAACTCACACTGTATCTCAGTTTAATTTAAACTGTATGTTCAAGAGGTTAAAGTTGGAATTCGTTTGGTAGTAGCATATAGTTACGTGAGGTGATCTAAGGAGTAATGCGTGCAGTGTTCGATGCGTCTGCGCACCTGCGTTGCTTGAGTGATTGTACCGACGTGCTGAAACTCTATAGTGTGTGATGGAATATATATTATTTTATTCCTTTGGAATTAACAGTCGATTGGTTAAGGCGAACGAAGATTGGAGATTTGATGTCGGCCGATTTTTGCCTGATTGTCAGAGTTGGGTTAGGTATGGTTTTCGAGTGTGTGTGTATGTATATCCAATTTTCGTTTGTCATTAATAATACCCTAGAGTACAAGAGTACTCTTGTTCCAGCTGTCGGCAAGTCAACAGTGTCGTGCGAGCGGCGTCTTTACTAATTTTTGTCGCCCTCACAGTTCGGTCAGAGTCTACGTTCCTGATGATGGCTTTTTAAAGCCGAAACGCGTCGAAGCATGGTTAATGATTGGTGTCACTAACACTAAAGCATATTTCTGCCGCATGCAAAGAGCGGTGGGAGGGTGGTGCTCTTTGCAAGCTGCACACTGCACGCTGTGTTATAACACTAGTCGGGTGTCGGGACTAAAAACTAAATATTATTCTTTTACAGAGTAGTTATGGAGTTCCGAAAAGTAACGCCTAATACAATCAATTATATTAATAATTTATATTAGGTATCTAGTTTTGCAATTTGGTGGTGTACATTACCTAGTAGCGCCAATACGCAACTCCTAGGTGAACTGTGGTATTTTGCAGACTTACTATATTATATGAAATTTTATTTAAAAAAATCACCTTGTGTGTTATACTAATAAATAACACACAAGGTTGTCATTAAACACAAGTTTTTTTAGGATCTTATGATAACAATCTGAAAAAGTTATTGAAAATTTCCAAAAATCCCGAGTTTTCGCGATATTACACAAATCCGGTCGGATTCCGGAAATATCAAGGTAAACCTGGAGGTCTGGTAAGCCTAGTCGATCTACTTGCTACATTCATTCATATTTTTATTATACCAAATTGTAAGAAAAATAGCACGTACATAGAACCTTTATTACTTCTGTAATGAAATTAAAACAAAACAACTTGTATTTGTTATAAAAAAAAAGCTGTTCTGAGAAGTTGCGATTTTCGATTTAGTACTATTTCACACAGGACGTACATACTTATATTTGACGTAGGTACTTATTTATTATGGGAAATTCAACATTTTGGCTCTAAAGGATTTTCACCGTTCCACGTGATCGGCAGATTATTTAGTTTGTAGTTTAATACCATCGTTAACGCGTTCAGTGCCCATGACGCAATTGTGCGTTTTTTTTACGTCCAGTAGTCGCCCATGACGCGTCTGTGCGTTTCATACAAATTTGCAAACCTTTACCAAGTGCCGCCTGACGCACATTCGCGTCTATTGTATTTTTTTTACCTATCTATTATTTTTTGTTTTAGTCGATATTTTAAAGTGATGTTAGTCAGTATGGACGTACAGAGTTATGTCGATATACCTATGAATTACATTTGTAGTCTATAAACTATCGATAATTGATGCCTTTGTAGGTTTAATCTATATTTTATCTTCTAAAAGTACCTACCTACACTTTTAGGCTCTTCAAATATATTTTACTTGTAACTAAGTTAAATCATACTCTACGAATAAACCCCAAATACTGAATCAGTGAGTTTCTATAAGTTATTCTAAAAATTTTAAGTTTTACACATTTAATGCTTGAGTTTTTTTAACTGTGCTTTTAAAATAACCAATGCCTCAATCACAGCTACGACTTTCCTACTAAAAGCTGTGGAAAATACTTTCCTGTAGGTAGGTAATTTTCCAAAACACGGTGTCCATACTATGGTATGCACACTAGGTACTTACAAGTTTTCGCGAAAATCCAAATTTGCCCATATCTTTCTATCGTGTTGACCTAGAACCTTGATTTTTATACACCTAATAGGGATCATAAAGCTAAGTATATAGTTTTAAATTTCAACTCGATACCTCCGCGCGTTCCCGAGATATAGTGTCTTGCCCGACGGACGGAGAGACCGGGTTCCTTTTTTACCTTTTGAGGTACGGAACCCTAAAAAGCAGCCTACGTGTCAATTCAGGTCTCCAGCTGTCTGCATACCAAGTTTTATCTTAATCGGTTCAGTAGTTTTTCGTGTAGGAGTAATTGGCCTTACTCTGTTTTTCCATTGCTCGAAACATAAGAGATGGCGTTAGTACGACTTTTAGATCGCGCTATCGTTGCGTTCTACTTTTTGTAAGACCTTGGTAGCGACATGCAAAATGCTGTAATAAATGAACTTTAAAAGTGCTATTGCACTGTAATGAAATAAAAAAGTACCGACTATACTATCCAAAGATAATTTTTGATAAGAGGTGTGATCTCCTTTTGGGGATTTCACTTCTAATCAATACGTTATAAAAAAGGTATTAAATCTATCTTCTTCTAATATATAAAATTTCCATGTCAAAGTGTTAGTTACCGTACTCCTCCGAAACGGCTTGACCGATTTTTATGAGATTTTGTATACGTATTCAGTAGGTCTGAGAATCGGCTACTATCTATAATTTATAAGGCAAAACAACGTTTGCCGGGTCAGCTAGTAATATTACTAGCTGACCCGGCGAACGTTGTTTTGTTGTTTTTTCTGTGGCCCAGGCAGACTTTCTTTATCTTTATATATATAAAGATAAAGAAAGTCTGCCTGGGCCACACTTAGGGGATACGCATCACACTTAGGGGATACGTATTATCCTATCTAAATATTTTCCTGTAGGTAGGTAATTTTCCAAAACACGGTGTCCATACTATGGTATGCACACTAGGTACTTACAAGTTTTCGCGAAAATCCAAATTTGCCCATATCTTTCTATCGTGTTGACCCAGAACCTTGATTTTTATACACCTAATAGGGATCATAAAACTAAGTATATAGTTTTAAATTTCAACTCGGTACCTCCGCGCGTTCCCGAGATAAAGTGTCTTGCCCGACGGACGGAGAGACCGGGTTCCTTTTTTACCTTTTGAGGTACGGAACCCTAAAAAGCAGCTTAAGTGTCAATTCAGGTCTCCAGCTGTCTGCATACCAAGTTTTATCTTAATCGGTTCAGTAGTTTTTCGTGTAGGAGTAATTGGCCTTACTCTGTTTTTTCATTGCTCATAAACATAAGAGATGGCGTTAGTACGACTTTTAGATCGCGCTATCGTTGCGTTCTACTTTTTGTAAGACCTTGGTAGCGACATGCAAAATTCTATAATTAATGAACTTTAAAAGTGCTATTGCACTGTAATGAACTAAAATATTACAGACTAGTTACTCTATCCAAAGATAATTTTTGATAAGAGGTGTGATCTCCTTTTGGGGGTTTCACTTCTAATCAATACGTTATAAAATAGGTATTAAATCTATCTTATATATAGAATTTCCATGTCACAATGTTAGGTACCGTACTCCTCCGAAACATAAAGCTAAGTATCGTAAAATGTTCCTACTTTGCTCCCCTATGGGTAACTATGCTCCCAATAAAATAAATGTTTGATCGCCTATGCTTAACCCCGCTTTAAGTCTTTAAAATCAGTTAGTTCGGATACCTTTACAATAAAATGAAATGTTATGAATATTTGAACAGATTAGGCGATCAAACATTTTATTTAATAGGAGCATAGTTACCCATAGGGGAGCAAAGTAGGAACATTTTACTATAGTTTTAAATTTCAACTCGATACCTCCGCGCGTTCCCGAGATAAAGTGTCTTGACCGACGGACGGAGAGACCGGGTTCCTTTTTTACCTTTTGAGGTACGGAACCCTAAAAAGCAGCCTATGTGTCAATTCAGGTCTCCAGCTGTCTGCATACCAAGTTTTATCTTAAAGTGATGTTAGTCACTATGGAATAACAGAATTATGTCGATATACATTCCTGCGGGAATATTGGGGTAAAAAGTATCCTATGTGTTATTCCAGGTTCTTAGCTACCTATATTCCAAGTTTCATCGCAATCGGTTCAGTAGTTTTTACGTGATTGAGTAACAAACACACATACATACATACTCACAAACTTTCAGCTTTATAACATACATACATATACATACTCACAAACTTTCAGCTTTATAATATTAGTAGGATAGGGTAGGATATTTAGTTTTATAAAGTGTGATGAAACACACACTTTTTCAAAAATAGTTAGTACATTATCTGGATTTATTAGAGAACACATCATCTATAGACGTTCCGATGATATTCAATAATAAATCCAGATAAATTACTAACTATTTTTGAAAAAGTGTGTGTTTCATAATCTGATAGGGTTATATAAGAAAACGTAATGATACCGTGATTTAGATCCCGGTATCATTGTCTTACATACGCCATCTCTTGACCGAACCGAAGAAACTCTTTTCCCATTCGGTCAATAGATGACGTTATCTTGTATATTTAGGTTTTGGACAAAAATTAAATTCTCAAGAATTTAATTTTTGTTATAAAAATTTAGGTTATATAAAAAATTAGGTTATGGACAAAAATTAAATTCTCAAGAATTTAATTTTTGTCCATAACCTAATTTTTTAATTAATTTTAAATAATTTTTTAAGTAATTAATTATAAACTCAAGTTTATAATTAATTACGTTAGAAAGTCTCATTAACAGTAATGATTTACAAAATAGCGGCGAGCGTAGTATAAATAAATTCATTGTTAAAAATTGCTCTACTACAAAAACCTTTTTATTTGTCGAAATCGTAATACCCGTTGAACCACAAAAATGACCGAACTTTTGAAACACTTTTCACAAGATCTATGAACGAAAATGAATGGATTGATTGCATTTTAACATAATTTTCACAGGTCGCGCCGGTTTATTTTTTCGTTTCCGCCAAAATTATATTTATTTCCGGCTTTTTATCACTATTTTCAAAATATGACACCGGTCATAAAAGATCGATGTCAAATGTCATCAGTCAACTATCAATCAACCAATCAGCGATTGGTTTATTCAGTGATGGATGATTCAGTGTTGATTGTGCGGGCATCGGAGATTCGTAATTTAAAAAAAATGATGTAAGTTTATCAAGAACAAAAACCATAGTATTCTGTGTTTGTTTTAGGATATAAGTACCTACCAATTTTAAATATTTGTTTTTTGTTTTAGTACACTTTTAATGATAATATATGGCGCCTTAATATGGAACCGGCGGCGTTCCGCGCCCACAGCATTAATAAAACGGTAAGCAGATCGGTAGCACGGTCATCTATATAAATGACGGTAATAATAATATTACCGATGTACTTATGTATGGTGAAATATGGTGGGTTAACTACCGCTAAGGAAAGTTCCGAGTTCGTGCCGATAGATGGTGCTAGCACTCATTGCGTGCGACCGATATTCACCGAACGAGCGCGGCGCGCTTGCGAAGCGCGGTGCGATTGCGCACAGTGGATCGAAAATCGATGCTAGTGGTATTAGGAACTTCAAATTTTCGAATTCAAATTATAGCTCAGCGTTTGGGGAGTTTCCCTGTTACGTAGCCTTGCAAAAGGTGGTGTAACAAATTTTATGATTTTATGTTATTTAGCTAAGTTAGCTTGACATAAATTCAATTTCTCGACCTTGAGGCACGACGGGGTATGTCCGATATTTTGCTAATATTTAGTTTTTTGCACATAGGTCTCGATAGTAAGTGATATGACAAAAGTGTATAAGAACAGTATGTAGAAGTCAAAAACTCTTACATTCTGTTCATACATATCAATTCTGTAAGTCTTACAGGTAAAAAGTTACAACCAAAAAAAGAAAAAACAACGTTATATAAAATCAGTACGATTTCTACGACAATTATTTTTTAATCGTTTCCATAATAAGCAACAACAAATTATTTGTGGTGGCCGCCTAAATGGCGCGTTTAACATTTTTCTTTTGATTGTAACTTTTTACCTGTAAGACTTACAGAATTAACATGTATGGACAGAATGTAAGAGTTTTTGACTTCTACATACTGTTCTTAGACACTTTTGTCATACGACTTATTATCGAGACACTATATGCAAAAAGCATATTAAACTCAAAATATCGGACATACCCCGTCGTGCCCCAGGGTCGAGAAATTGAATTTATGTCAAGCTAACTTAGCTAAATAACATAAAATCTTAAAATTTGTTACACCACCTTTTGTAATGTGATTTCCCTGCTGCTTGTATTACTATGTGACTTAGGCCTTCTTTGCGTCGCATAGTCGGGTAAAAAGGAATTAACTTATAAATAAATAGTCCTAATTATAAAATAAATTATTTGGATCAACAGTTTTGCTACACACGCTAAACTGTTGTAAAAAAATCTTTATTTTTTTACAGACGTAGAATTTTAATCGAAGAGCTGGAGAGGAGGTGGACGGCAGCGGAGCGGACACGGATCCTCCCCCCCGAAGATCCGATCCCCTTGCGGCCTGCACCGTCGGCACCGATACCGATTATTTATAGCTCTTCGGTGCAACGGTGAGATGATTAGATTTTTGTCAGATATTATTAACAGTAGGTAAAGTTCATCATTATGTAAATTGATCATCTTTATTTTGTTACAGACGCCGCCGGCCGGCCACCGTCAAACAAAGGAGGTGGAAGGCGTTACAATTACAAAATAGAATACCGACTCCCAGCCCGGCCAGTGTGGATTCTGGAATTTTAACCTCGTGCCCACAGTGGTGAGGACACACACTATGTCCTCACCACTGTGGACAAAATCAATAAATGAATTTTTTAACTTTCTGTTTTATTCAAATTTAAAAAAAAACACTCGATTTCCAAAATTCCAGCGTGTTAAGTTTCACCTTCACGTCATCTCTCACATTGTATAAGTTCGAACAGGCTAGATATAGTGTAGGTACAATGCTTGAATTCAAATTGAAAATGCAGGAAATTAAGAACCGATTATGTAGGTAACTTGTCTCTGCCCGGAAATGAATTGAATTGAACTTTTGACTGATGGCGATTCTGCCTAGTTAGAATGCGTGTAAATTGTTTGATTTCGGGGACATAATGATGTACAATGACTCGCTCGACTTGACTACATGTCAGAAATTTTCCAAGATTTATATACCTACATAAGTATATATATTTATGGGTGCGGTGCGCATTGTCTTACATAACTTTTCAACTCTATTTTTCATACCATTTAAAACAATAGTGATTATTCTTAATAAAAAAATTCTTACTTGCCGATTAGTCTTTATAATAAATAATCACTCTTCATAATTTTATTTTTCATTCTTTTTTTATTCATTAAATTTTTATAACTACCAACGGAAATCCTATCAGTTATTGATCATTATTTTTTTTATTATTACTGTTACGTTGTAGGTTTTCGGCCTTGAGATGTTGGCAACACTCAGTGTTGCCACCTTACCAACTGGAACTGGTGCTTTTTTAAGGGCTCTAGTGGCATTTTTTCACTCCATAGCGTATTTTTTAGTGGTTTTCTCCACTGACTCTTCGGCCACGGCTGTCATCTCGTCATCTTCTGTGCCCCTGCAGCAGATGACGTGACGCAGCCACAATGGCCAGCGAGGTAACATGTAGGTAGAAATTGGTAAACAGCATAATCACTTTAATTAATCACTGTGGAAATTGGTAGAAATCAGTAATCAGAGACATTTCAAATTTAGTAGTGTTGCCAGTACCCTGTCCTCGAAAGTTACATAATGACTTTTGCAGTTCAACGCATTTATACCACAGTGGCCAAAAATGGAACTATACCATACCTCGTTGAAAAAATCATTTATGCCTTCAAGAATTATTATGTTTATTCGTATAAAATATAAAAAAATGTTTTACCGAATAAACAGTGGGAAAATCCGAAATCAACGAATAGGTATGAGAACATTTCCCCTCTTATAAATAACTGAGACAACCATGTTTTAAACCAGATCGGGCACTTCACACAGATCAGGACTCTATTTTTTTAAATTTAAATTTATTGTTACCTAGGTAGGTAACAATAAATTTAAATAATTATTTATTGATAGAGTAGGTACTCTATCAATAAATAATAATTTAAATTAAGTGTTATTTCAATCGGAAGTTCGGCTGTTTGAGGTTTTTGGCACTGAGATGTTGGCAACACTGCGTCTAATTTCAATTAGTCTTCTACAAACCTTTGTAGAAGGCGAACCTGCGCTCGAGTGCTCTCTGTGTTTTCTGTGATTTCGAAGTTTCCGACGACCTGGCCCTTGTTTTGTTTTTGATTCTCCATACGACTGCTGACCCACTGCGCGAAATACCGGACTCCGACTGCTCACGATTGGATTTGGTGTTTTTTGTGCTTGTGAAAGTTAGTGTTGTGTTGTGATAATACCTACGTTGAACCGTAAGTACTTGTAATAATTAATTATTATTTTGTATCTTTGTTTTTTTTTTGCGTTAAGTATGTATGTATATTTGTATTTATGTCCGCAATTATCCTTAGACTATCCAATTCGGGCAAACGATCTCATGAGTAGGTATACCTAGACTGTTTTTAATATTGTTTTTATTTTCATTGCTAAGGCATTACTTATAATCAGAGATCGGAGTTTTGGGTGCGATTCAAAAACTATGACATCAAAAGTATGGATACGACCAAAAAAAATCCGCGTTTTGGAATAAAATAATGACTGGGATTTTAAACAGGGATAAGTGTCGGAATCACGAGTACTATTAAAATGTTAAGCATTGACATAAGTATGTGGTATTTAGGATGTATACAAATATTAATGATGGTAAATTCTGCATATGGATGGAATGATTCGTATTCGGTATGTTAACTAAATAAATAAAATACGGAATAAAAGTAGTATATGTATTAATCAAGGTCTTCAGCTTACTTCAAAAGTAACAAAATTTAAAATGTAGAGATCGTAATATTTGTTAAAATACAACTTTATAACTGTACTTAGATTTTTTTTTTAGATTTTTCTTCTGTTTTCGCGATGTTGTATTGAAATCAAAGACATGTGATTCAACCCGAAAAATCTCTTTGATTATAATATTTTAATAAAATTATTCTTTAAATATTTTCAGGCATCTTATTCGAAATTAATAGTCCGAAATAAAATTAAAAAAAACTGCTAACTTACGCTACTGCAATGGTTGATTTACGTGAATTTCAACGCGCGTCACGTTTTTCCAAGTTGGCACATCACTAATTGCAACAAAAACGTTTACGGTAATCTGTTTTTTTTTAAATTTTAAGGTAGGTAAGCTTAAACAACAATTAAGTAGAACCTTCTACAGGAGATCGAAAATCTCTACTATTTAAAATCCATTGTTTTCATATAGACCCGATATCTTAAGGACTCTGACGCAGAGTTCGAAATTCTGAAAGGTATTTTTGTACTAAATAGGAAAAATCGTGTATGACTTCCGTATCTTAAAAGTATAGGAATGGATCTTCTACCTCTATAACTCCAATTTGGAAAATATACCTATATTTGATATTTTACCGAGAGCAGTTATTATTATTTATTTTACAACCTTGAACAAAGGAACCTTTTGACGACAGCCATAAAAATTTCTTATCCTTTGCAAAATACCTAGAAATTCATTAAGTCACTATTGTGGGCAATATTTCAAAGGCGGTAGGTCAATTTTTTTTTTATAAGCAAAAGATAAGAAAAAAACCTACCGCCTTTGAAATATTGCCGACAATAGTGACTTAATGAATTTCTAGGTATTTTGCAAAAGATAAGAAAATTTTATGGCTGTCGTCAAAAGGTTCCTTTGTTCAATTGTTAATACCTACTTAAGGCTATTGTTAACTTAAAATTGTAACAATGTACGAATATGACAGTAGGTTATACCACTTTTTGCTTAAAATTAAATAAGATTTTTATGTTATTTTTCTAAAATTAATGCAATTTTGTAACATTTTTTCCAAACTCTAATAAAGTTTAAAAAGAAATATAGGAATTTCGGAATTTCCAATTCCAAAAGTCATATCCATGTTAGTGACAACGTCTGAATTGCACCCAAAAGTCCGATCTCTGCTAATAATACAATAGAAGTAGGTACAATTGATTAGAACAGATGGGTTAGTCAAATGTTTTGTAAAAATTCAAGCGTTGGACAAAATGACAAAACGCCGTCATTTTAAGGAACGCTCTATGTAATGACGCTCAATGAGGTTGTAAATATATGAAACCCAATTTCTACAAAACACTTGCTATACCTACAAAATGTACTATCAGGCTGCAATAGTGGAGACTCAGCATAGAGTTTTAAATTTGCTAATAACGTTTATCAGGAATTAAGTAAAAATATTATACCTACTACTTAACTACTATATGTGATTTTCGATATCTCTGCCACATTACGAGTCTTCCACAACTGCCAAAATATACAGATGATATTTCAAGGACTCTGTGTTTTGTGTAGATGGAAGTCGACCAGATCGAAGCCAACTTGGCTGCGATATTCGACCAGGACGAAGTCGAGACGTTTCGGCGCGAGAATATGTTGGGCCCTCAGAGCGATGGTGCTGAGCCTTCGGGGTCTGGGAGAGTCCGAAGTGACAGCTTCGGCTCTGACAGAGTCCGAAGCGACAGCTTCAGCTCTGATGCTGCTTTGGAGTCGGACGTACGCAGTTCGAGTTATTCCGAGAGGTAATTCTAGGCCATTTCATTTAGTATTAATTTTCTTTGGTGGAAGAATGTCTATTAATAAATGTATCACTTTGCCGGAGGATTCGACACTGGAGGATAAACTTTGAATAGTGTAAATTAAGTTGCGACACTAAATTACCAAAAAAACTAATGTGGTTATAATATTGTGCAGGTCATATGATGCTGAGAGCACCAGCTCCGAAGAGAGCCCGCAGCATCTTGCTACAGATGAATGGGTGGAGGACGAGTTTGAAGCTGCGACGATTCCACTAACGGGGCGTCCTGGCATAAAAGTGAGAAATGCAACCACAATGACTCCAATCGAGTATTTTAAATTACTTTTTAACGTAAATTTTTTGACGGAGATGGCTCGCGCTACAAATGAGCACGCCCAAGAAGTTTTGAGGAGGGGGTTTAAACCCCAAAGCCGACTAAAAAGGTGGCGAGAAACCAACGCCGAAGAGCTTTTAAAATTTTTTGGAATAATATTTTTTATGGGAAATATACGAACAAACAAACTATCAAGTTACTGGGCAAAAGACTACATGGTCGAATTTAATCTAAAAAAATACATGTCACGAAACAGATTTCTTTTAATATTAAGAATGCTATATTTTAATTTTAACAACGTCGGGGTAACAATGTATGAAAAAATTGATTCTTTAATTACATATTTTAATGATCAAATGAAAAACATTATTTACCCCGACAAAGAGTTAACCATTGATGAATCACTAGTATTGTTTCGAGGACGACTTTTAATACGCCAATATATAAAAAATAAAAGGCATAAGTTTGGGATAAAAATTTATGTATTGGCTGACCCTAATGGTCTTGTTCATCGCGTACATATGTATAAAGGGTCAGCTGATACTGAAGTGGCGGGAAAAGGTCACGTCGATAAAGTCGTCCTCAAATTATTGCATGACTACCTCGATGCTGGTCACCACGTCTATATGGACAACTTTTACAATAGCGTAAATTTGGCAGAAATTTTATTAAAAAAAAAAACATTTTGCACCGGAACACTGCTTTCTAAAAGAAAAAGAAATCCAATAGTGGTGACCAGCAAGAAATTAAAAAGAGGTGGTCATGTTTTTAGAAACAACCGAAAGGGTGTATGCGTAATGAAGTGGAAAGACAAACGCGATGTCTTAAGTCTTTCCACAGAGCATACACCCGAAATGGTGAGACTCATCAATGGACGCGGTACTGAAATAAAGAAACCAAAAATGATTATAGAGTATAACAAATATATGAAGGGTGTGGATCGACATGATCAAATGTTGGCATATTACCCCTTCCAACATAAAACTATAAGGTGGTATAAACGTATAATTATACATATATGCCACTCAATGTTGCTAAACGCATTTTTTTTATTTAAAAAAGGCACGGGTAAGATAATTTGCCTTGAAAAATTTAGGAAAATGGTGTTGGCGGAAATATTACCTCCAACATCTAGTGCAATTCCTCCGGCAAGTTCTGCGGGCATGTGTGATCATATGCCCGCACCACTTCCTAGAAACGAAGACGGCGTGATAAAACGGAGGAAATGCACTAGATGTTGGAACAAACTTAAAAAACGAAAGGACAGTGGAATGTACTGTCCTGACTGTGGTATAGGGTTATGCTTAGACTGTTATGGCCCATACCACAGGGAAAACCAATTATTATCACTACGATAATAATTGGTTTTGTACATTCCACTGTCCTATTGTGTGTGTCAGAATGGCTGGTTGTCTGTGGCTTTGATCTATGAGAGTTGATTCAAAAATTGCTACATAATTGCTTATATTTGCTACATATAATAAAAAAATGCTACATAGTATATATATCTAGAAATCAAATATTTTTTTTGACCAGCCATTCTGACACACACGTCCTATTCCGTGGCATATATGTATTATTATATATATATATTTATGTATTATTGTAGTGTATTAATAGTAGTATAGTATTGTATTCATAGTAGTAGTAGGTATAGCATAATATAGTATTGTATAAATAGTAGTAGTAGGTATAGCATAATATAGTAGTATAGTATAGAGTTGTTTAAGTTGTAGTTGCTTCAAAATACATTTTTTTTATTTTATTAAAACTAAGTTTTATTTCACCCTTTTCAATCAATCAGCATCTGATTAATGTTTTTAGGGTTCCGTACCGTAGGGTTCCCTATTACTAAGACTACGCAGTCCGTTTGTCCGTCCGTCTGTCTGTCTGTCACCAGGCTGTATCTCGTGAACCGTGATAGCTAGACAGTTGAAATTTTCACAGATAATGTATTTCTGGTCTGTCCGCTATAACAAGAATTACTAAAAACAATAAAATAAATATTTAAGTGGGGCTCCCATACACCAAACGTGATTTTTTTGCCGTTTTGGGTACGGAACCCTTCGTGCTCGAGTCCGACTCGCACTTGGCCGGTTTTTTTCATTTTACGGTTAAATGTCGGGAAATATCATCGCAATGAGTTCAGTAATTTACATACACATTTGTTTACCGGAAATATAACTTGACATGGGATATGCGAGTTATATCATTAAAAAAAAAACAAAACGAACTTAGTTTTCGTTGGTTCAAACATTACACATGAACAGAAGTTACAATTTTTGTAGTATACTGAGTTACTATGGCAGCACTGGAATCAAAATGTATTGTTCGGTCCATAGACTCAGGAACCTTTTAAAAAAGTTGTCTCTGATAAAACTGTCAGAAATGTTTCTTCGTTGGCGACGTTTTTTGTCTAATAAGTACCTACCTACATAAAATGACTTGATATACTAGTACACTATTTATGTAGTATTCTGTGCTAGTACTGTACGAGATGCGTACGAGCGAACAGCTATAATTTTTGACCCTGGCTGTTCCAAATTGGTCATATCGGTCTCAGACCGAAATAAATTAAAAAAAAATGACAAACGACAGAACATTCATTACGATAGTAAACAAATAAAAAATTGTCGCAAATTGTTGTTTATTTATAATATTTATTTGTATTGTTCCTACAATAGAACCTACGATGATAGCGAATATTTTTAGGTGAGTACCCTACAGTAATAATATTCTTTAATTCAACGAGATTGGATAGGTACTAAAGAAAAACATTTAAAACTTTACGTGTTTTGGTAAATAGTTTCTTGTTGAAACGATTATTACGACTGCGTGAGTGTTGGCTACTTGGACTAACGCTGATAGCTATACCTATGCTGATAGCTCATTTAACACGAATTTTGCTATCTGGTTGCATGAATTTCCATACAAAGATTATAATTTGCTACCTAACCTATACCTAATAATTGTTGCTTTATGGGGGTTTATAGATATAATTTTCATTTTTAGGAGAATCCAGAGATGATGGTGTTGTTATACTGCAGGAGAGGATAACGCAGGAGTAGATATTGTGTAAGTACCAATCCAATTAATATTATAAATGCACGCAAAAACTTCTGAACGGATTTCGATGCAACTCGGTAGGTAAATTGCTGAAGACCTGGATTAAAACTTAGGCTATTGACTATCTCGAAATTCCCAAGGGATCAGGGTTGGTATGATTAAACTTACAGTTTAATAAGTTATATTCTTATTTAGTGTTGGCGCTGCCTCTTTTGGCCAAAGAACGTCGGTGTCTGAGCAGCTGGAACTACCAATTAACAGTAATACAGTCTGGGTTTTTAACTTAATAATAATTCATCATTAAAATTTAACTGTTTCAATTAATTATTTCAGATCTCAGCTGTAGCAGCAGGGAAGGCAGGCAGTGGTGGTAAACCAGACGTTGGTGTTGCCTATGGGAATGCCCTTTGTATAAAATCATGTGTCGAGAAGAGCAAACCAATGTTTGGCAATATCAGTGCCACTAACTGGACCTTTTGATACAATTGCATTTGCCCTAAATCAAGTTTAAAAAGTTAATAAATTTGTCTAGAGGTATCTTTATTAACATATTTCACCCCCATGTAATCCTATCCCCTATGTGAAAGTTTGTGTGTTGGTATGTATGTTTGTTACTCCTTCACACAAAAACTACTTACCCAATTACGATGAAACTCAGTACCTATGTAGATAACTAGAGACCTGGATTAACACAAGATACAGTTTTTAACCCTATAATCCCGCAGGATTGGGGCTGACGCAGGTGAAAGGCGAAGCTAGTAGGATTATTAAAACAAGATGATAAAAAAAAAGATTTATTATTTTTTAGTTTTTTTGCCCTTTCCTTTGCCCTTTCCTTTGCCCTTTCCTTTGCCCTTTCCTTGGTCAATTGGGCACGGTCTTTTTGGTGGCCTGTGATCAGGCGACACCGACACTATAAGGACCGTGCCTCGCGCCTCTTCCAGCAGCGCTGACAGACCCTTGCTGCTGCCGGGTTGGTTGGCGTTGGGTTCCACTTCCTGTGGAACCCAGTCGCACGGCATTGTGTCATCTTCAGTCCTGTTAATAGAATGTTGTTTTTATAAATCGTCCGTATTATAAAAAAGTAAAGGTTGTAGGGACTAATCTCTGATTAGTCTAGATAAGATGATGACCATAGGCTACCTCAACATTCCCACGGGATCGGGACTTAGGCGCGTAAACGCGGGGCGCAGCTCGTTGTTTTTATGTAAATAATCGAAGGTATTTTTGAAAAGTACCTAAATTAAAATTTATTAATTTAAAAAAGCTATTTTGAATACTTTATCATGGAATACTTACATATGTAGGTTTCTCAGAACTCTTCGTCGTCCTTCCTTCTGTTCTTTTCTTCGTTTGTTTTTGGTTGTGATGTTTTTTTTTCTATGTGCAGTTTATGGTTGAACAACAATAATAAAATTGGGGATGGGAAATGTTCAAATAATCATAATTTTATTTAATTTTTAACGGTATGATTAATTGTTGATGATGCGAAAATACAAAATATTATTATGTAAGTATTATTTGCCGTACATAATCTTTTCTATATAATATAGAAAAAAAAGCGACAAAAATGCCCACTAAATGTCGCTTCAAACCTAAATACCCCGCTCAGAACAAATAATCTTATCAATTCATTTTATTATATTTTATTTACAATATTTACACAATAGGTAAATAAATTCATTGTTAAATTTATTAAATAATTGCTTAGAAGTCATGTGATTGAAAAACGCAACGTTATTAGTGCGATCCAGAAAGTAGAAATTATGAGCACCTAGCGCCATCTAGTGGTTTTACTCTACTTTATTTATCTTCACCCTAGATGATACCTCTAACTGTAGTGAAAAATATCGATATTTTATCGACGATAGCGCGTCACTAAATAACTAGGTACCTATCTTAATAATAAAACCGCAGTTCAAGTTGTTCTCAACAAAAAAAACGAAGACGCACAGACGCGTCGTCGGGCATATGGGAACTTCTATAATGACGCTTTAGCGCGTTCAGGGCGCCTGGTTTAAGTTTTTCATGACGCACATTTGCGGCGGGGGCACTGGGGAAGATACATTTTTATGTGGCACCAGGACGTAGTGGGGGGGCAGCCAATGGGTTAAAGTATTGCAAAATACTTCCTGCTACCTCGTTCAGTGTAAGCCAAGTGAATTGCGAATCGAATAATATAAATAAATTAATTATTCTCGCTTGACGGCTAACAGAACATCTTGCTAGAATTAATTGCTGAATTTTAAAATGTAACCAGTTTTAGTTGATTTTCTAATGTTGCCAGCTGCAGTTTTATGTATTGTAATTATTTGTAATAGGTAATTTTTACCTACTTATTTAGAATTGATATTGAGATAGGGTTTAATTGGGGTTTTCATATTTACTATTGACAATAAATTATATTTTATACTATGACTGCGCTTTTTAATAAGGGCCTGTTGTAATAAATGTACAAATAATAAAGAATACCTAATGGTTAGGTACAAAACACAATTTTATTGTCTTGCTACCTAGATTAGCTTTTGCAGCTTTCTATAAAAGCTCCTTGTTTTCTATAGACTTTATCAGACCTTCAAAAAAGCTAACAATAAAAAAAGTTATTATAAAATGGACGTGACACTTCATATGCTAAAATCAATCGAACCATTCAGACTACATAGAGTCATCATCATCATCATCCGGATATAGAGTGACAAACGAATATTGGATACATACATACACTATGCTCGAAAACCATAACCCTCCTTCGGCAGTCGGGTAAAAAGAATAAACTTATGCCCTAAATTTTTCATTATTCAACCTGTATCTATCCCTTAAAAGGGGGCAGTCTACCTACTCTTTGCTCCAAACAAAATTTACAAACGTAGGTAGTCGACTGTTTCCTGCCTGGATAAAGATATTAGAAAAAATATATATGCCATAAGTCCTTTAACAGCCATGACGTTACGTTTTGATTTTTTTCATTTTCAAATTTTTCTTAGGGACATAGTCATGTCATGGCAGATATACATAGGTAGCTTTTTTGTCATAAACATATTTGCTCTAATGTCTTTATCCAGGGAGGAAACAGTCGACTACGTTTGTATGGAGAAAGAGTAGGTAGACTGCCCTTATAAACCCGACGCAGAGCCAGTCTCACAACGTAGAATCACCTGCATCATCAATCTTGATGACGCTTCTATCTGTGTAAAATTGAGCAGTGGAGATCGCTCGCGGCGCGGGCGCTTGGCTTGGGCCTGACGCGATAATCATCGGGTAGGTGCCGACATTGCGCTCGCAGATGTTCTCTTCCAATGTTGAAGTCTGAGGAATTTACAGGAAACATCACTCATAGACTTTGTGTTTTAACATTGGCTTGTTTTACATTTTGAAATTAAAGTTATTTTTCTGTTTTAATGCCTAATGCCTAAATTGTTGAACTCTCAAAATGTTAAACTACCCAAAATGTTGAATGTCAAAATGTTGAATTTCCCCGAAATTATCAATCTCGAAATGCTGAATCCCCATAATGTTGAAAAACACTTAAAAAACTCTCGTGTTAAAAATACTTTAAAAAAATTCAAGTAAAAAATCGCACCAGTGACAAAATAAATAATAATTCATATTTCATATTTCTAAATAAGTAGATACACCTGACAATAATAGTAAAATATGACGTAGAATAAATCAGTATTATATTCTGTTTGTGAAAGGTTAAACTATCCTAAAATAATTATAAACACGGTTTATGAGGCTATTAAAATTATTTATTACCTTTTGTATATCAACCGCATCTAATAGACGGTATAATTATCTAGATAAATATAATTTCAATACGTTTGTGAAGGTACCATAAAGGTAACTTTTACATCCAGATTCTAGACCTCTAGCTCTATAGCTCTTACAGTCTACCTACTTTTTTCTGCATACAAACGCATAAAGATATTAGAAAAACGCCATAAGTCCTATATCAGCCATGAGCATGTCTCTACGTTTTGTTTTTTTTTTCATTATCAATGTTTTCTAAATTTTGTTTCTATTCCAATGAGAAAATGAAAAAAAATAAAACAAAACGTAGGGGCATGGTCATGGCTGGTATATGGCATAAACATATTTGCTCTAATGTCTTTATCCAGGGAGGAAACAGTCGACTACGTTTGTATGGAGAAAGAGTAGGTAGGTACACTGTCCTCTTAACGACTTCTTTTTTGAAAAAATGCTTCCAGAAACTGTAGGGCGTGTAAAAAACTGTGGGGCTTGTACAGTTATAAGGATTGCTCTTCATCTCTACGAAGATACTGATCACATCTTCACGAAAAGACAGACAAAAGCAAATTTTGATAGACTAGAAGAAGAGATGATTCGCTCGCTCAGTCCAAAAAAAATTGTGTAAATGTTTTGATTCAATGTAAATCTCCGCGCCGTATCTCGTATCAAGACTTCGTAATAGATAAACGTGAACACATTAGCCTATCTCTGTAATAAAATCTCAACTCAAGACTTCACAATTTATTTCCACCTTTAACCTCACAAAATAAAGTTAACACAGATGTTATCTGAGGAGAAAGTCGGGACAATCATACGCGTTGGTTTATTGTGTGCACCTGACTAATACCCCTAGAAAAATACCACTTTATGGAAGCGCGTTGTTTTAACAAAACCGTGTCAAAATTTTTATCTGAGGAGAAAGTCGGGACAAAAGTATGTGTTAGTTCATTTTGAACACCTGTCTAGTAATCCCAGAGAAATGTAACTTTATAAAAGTGCCTTGTTTTTAAGAAAACGGTGACAATATTGCGACACCTGTACTTTTTCAGTCTTACTTAGGTAAAATGACAAATTTACATCTCGCTCTTGCTTCAAACTCATGGTAATTAGTATAGAATTTACATTTGCTATTTGTACCCATGAAAAATCAAAGAAGGCCTAATAAAACATTTCTTGTTTTATATTTTGAAATCATATCATTGAGAAGTTTCGATTGGCTATTGTTTTTATTTCGATCGTCTTTTGATGTTATAGTCTGTTCGTCTTTTGTTTTTCCGTTCCGATCGCTGTTTAGCTCAACTGTTTCACTTAGTACCAATAGTGTTATTTAATATCACTATTTGAGTCTGTAGTGCACCTATTGCTATAGGTGCACTAGAGACTCGATGAGCAATGTTCATCAGTCCACCTAGGTGTACTACCCAGGTGCACAGATGACCCAAACCGCAATGATTGTCGAAAGCTGATCTTTGGTCTGCAAACGCCCTCCCGGCACGGGCAAACGACACAGGCCCTACCCCAAGCTATCATTGACCTCAGGTCGTCTATAATGGCGTATTAGTGAATAGCTGTTTACATAAATGCATTCTGATACCTGGAAACGAAGATTATTTCACTTGATATCCCCCGTCTTAGGAATATGAGATATCTAAAGTGCTGCCTAGATGGTCAACCGCGATCGACAATCGTTGTGTGTTTGAATGTGTGATTAATGAGAATAATAAGACAACTAATCCGACGACTTAATTTGTGGACACAGACGTCACCATGTTTTGGATTTTACCGTAGGAACAAGAACTTTCAAAGTCGACAAGAACTGATTTTTTGCCTTATTTTGTAATTTTGTTGCTAACAAATCTTGACTGAAACAACTGAAATTGTTGATTACACGTCATTTTTCTCGTTCTTCAGTCGCTAACAAATTGTCATTGCAATTAAAACTAGCGACTGTAACTATCAAATTGTATGTCCATTAACGCAAAAATCAACAATTTCAATTGTTTCGTATTCGTAAAATTTGGTAAAAATCGGTCGCGCCGTTTCGGAGGAGTACGGCAACTAACATTAGGTTTAGGTTTAAAGAAATTTATTCTCAAAAAAGACATTACTGTCACTTACATGAGAACATAATTAAAATAAAATTTATACATTCGTCGGGTCGCATAAACAAACAGTATTTTTAAATTATAAATGAAGGTAGATAGGTAATGGTATTCGTATCACATAATTATCAAACAAAAAAGCAACTTCACACTATTTGTAGATGATGTTTTAACTAGTATTTCACACTATAATCATTAAACCAAGTCAATTCCATCGTCAAAATCACAAGACCAGAATTAAATAAATAAATAAATAAATTCTGTGAACAACACACAGCGCCATCTAGCCCCGTGGTAAGCGACTAAGCTTGTGTTACGGTGACTAGACAACGGATATAATACTTATATTTATTGCATTACTATTTATTGTTAACAATTTTTAGGTGTTATGATGTGTTGTGCAAGTTGTTTTTTGAATAAGCTTAACGATTGTATGTTTTTTATCTGTGAGGGTAATTTATTATAAATATTCACTCCTTCGAAAGTAATCATCGTTGTGCCGTATTTTGTTCGAGCTTTGGGTATAACAATGAAGCTAGCGCGGCGACTACTGCGATGGAATACTTGTTTACGTTTGGTGAGCGTTATATTAGTGTGGACATTCCCACTGAGTATTTTTCGAATAAGGATGCAAATACTATATTTATAGAGATTTTTTATGTTCATAATGTTCGTTTCTTTGTAGATTTGTTTAGTGGATGTTCGATAATGATAATTGAAAAGTAATTTAATAATTTTATTTTGTAAAATTTGCAGTTCTTTTATTCTTGTTTTTGGTGCACATCCCCAGATTTCGATTAGGTAAGATAGATGCGGTTTCACAAGTGCGTTGTAAATAGTGTGACGTAGTTTATGTGGTATACACCGTACAATATGACGTAAAGAGCCACAAAGTGATCTTAATTTAGTTTTTATATGATTGAAGTGAATATTCCATGACAGGTAAGTATCCATGTGTAGCCCGAGATATTTTTCGACGTTTTTATGTTGCAAGGGGATGTCGTTAATTTTTAGGGGTACATGTGTTGGTATTGGTTTGTTTTTTGCTTTGAAAATTGTATAACATGTTTTTGATACATTGATAGTAAGCAAGTTATGTTGAAACCAGTTATGTAGAATACTCAAATCGTTTTGAGCTTGTGAGATTAGGCTGTGAATGGATGCGCCAAAGTAAAACAAGCAAGTGTCATCTGCATAGAGGGTGATGTGTCCATTTAAGCCAAGGTTGTGAATACTATTGACGTAGATTAGAAATAGCAGGGGACCCAATATTGAGCCTTGGGGAACTCCACACGATATTGGTAGTGAAGTACTCTCCCAACTATCCATTCTGACTACTTGTGTTCTATGTGACAGATAAGATTCAAACATTTTTAGTGCTTTCCCGACGATACCAATAGTTTCTAACTTTTTTAGCATTAGTTTGTGGCTTACGGTATCAAATGCCTTTTTTAAATCTATAAATATACCAAGAACTATGTTTTTGCTATCTATGTTTTGTTTGGTTTTAGTAATTAAATCGATAGTAGCTGTAAGAGTATTACTTTTGGCTCTAAAACCATACTGCCGGTGGGAGATATAGCCGATTGTGTTTAAATATATTTGTAATCGCGTGTGAAGAAGTTTTTCAAGGATTTTTGATATTACCGGTAGCACAGAAATGGGTCTGTAGTTGCCTGGATCTGTTTTTGGGCCAGTTTTGTAAATAGGAGTGACCTTAGCGGTTTTTAATGTGTCAGGGAATTTACCATCCAAAAGCAGTTTATTGAAACAAACAGTTAATTTAGGACATATTTGATGTTTTATATTTTTGATTACTTTAGTACTTATCCCATCAAGCCCTACACTGCAGTTTGAATCAAGAATGTCGATTATTTTCAAAATTTCCTGGTTGGTACAAGGTTCAAAAGATGACATTTGTGAATTTTGTATAGAGTTTTGTGTCTGTAGCGTTTGTGTGAAATTGTCGTGTAATTGTACTGGTATGCGGGCCCGCTTATTGTTGTCCTATGGTCGAAAAGTAGTGATTTAAGACGTTACATACTTGGTGAGGATCTGTGACTTCATTAGAATCTACTAAAAGCCTAGGGATAATACTAGCTTGTTGTATTTTGTTAATAGCTAAGGTGTTTATTAGATTCCACATCTTCTTAGGTTTTTCCTTGCAGTTGGTGAATTCTTTGTAATGGTACGAATCTTTAGTGTCTCTAATCAATTTTGCTACTTGTCTTCTTTTTGTTTGAAATTTTTCTTTCAGTGTGTTATCGTCTGGTTTTTTACTGAGTTCTGCCCACAAAATGTTTCTTTCGCTTATTTCGTTGATTATGTTCTTAGTTATCCAGTCTTTTTGCGGCTCATTAAGAATTTTCGTTTTTATTTCTTTGCAGTCTTTTATACAGAGCTTGATATTTTCTTCTAGTACAGTATAGTCAGTGCTCGCATCACACCCTCTCTTTTCAACTGTGTCAACTAGCTTAGCGTAATTGATTGATTCATATTGAGTGTACCTCTTTGTTGGTGGTTTCATTTTCTTTATTTCTAGGTATATTTGTTTGTGGTCAGACAGAGAAGAATTTACCATAGCCATGTGAAAATTGTCATTATTTAAATTCGTTGTGACATGATCTAAAATGGATTTTCTCGTGGAGCATGCTCTAGTACAATACTTCTTGCTGACTTTATTTAGTATTTTGTGGCCTGATTCTTTAAGTAAGTGATTGTACTGTTTCGTTTTTGTTTCTTTTTTAAGAAGATCTACGTTGAAGTCGCCAAAAACTAATGTTCGGTGTCTGGGTTCTAATTGTGATTCGTACTCTTTTAGAAATTCCTTAAAGTTAGTTTTGCCAGGATTGTACACTACCCCAATTTCAAGCGCGTATTTCTCTAGTTTTACCCATAGATAATTATTGCCGCCAACGTATTTAGACTCGGATAAGCTGTGCCTAATGTTGTTATGGACGTATGCGGATACCCCGCCTCCACCAGAGTTAGTTCTATAATTGTAATAGTGTGTGTAGTTAGGTAGTTGGAATTTTAATGTTTGTTTTTCTGATCGAATCCACGTTTCAGTTAGTAAGATAACATGAATAGTATTCGGTATTGCACTCAGGATGCACTTCAGTTCGTCAAATTTTCCCTTTTTTCTTATACTCCGAGCATTGAGATAAAAGAAGGTAAGGCGTGATTTCCTCGCTGGTATGTCTTGGTAAGTTTTTAGGACTTCATGGGTATTTATTTTGGAATTTTTGTCAGTGACAGTAACATCTATTGCCGTTAGTTTTTTGGATTGGACTTGATTATGGTTGGTGTTCCGTTTAAGTACTTGATAGTAAGACCTCTTTCACCTTCATTCTCACGTCGCTTTAATTCTTCTTGTATTTTTTTAAGAAAATTCTGTTGCGCTGGAGTTTGGTCCGAATAAATCCTTATCCCATCAGGCAACTTGTTTTTATTGCGGAGTAATTGCTTAGCCGGTCCTAGTATGTCAAAGCATATCTTAATACTGCGGTCCTTACCCGGATTTTGTTTGCCAATACGAAATATTTTTGCTGGCTTAGTGATGTCACTAATCATCCCAGAAACAATACTCAGTACATCGTTCTCATCTTTAGCCACTCTTTCTTCAGATTTAGAGGAGGTTGGTTCCGGTAAGCCCACAAGTATGATATTTTTGTCTCTATAATTTCGATTCTGCATTTCTTGAATTATTTGTTCACCTAAGCATAGTTGGTTCTCTAGTTTGAGCGTAGTGCTTGGTGCAGATTGTTTTAGGGCGTCTAGATCTGATTCTAGTGTCTTTATTTTATTCTCACCTTGGAATAATGATTGTTGTATTTGTGTAATATGATTTTGTATAGCCTTTTGCTCTTTTAACATGTTGGAACTAGAAGATTTGATTTCATTTATCTCTGTGATCAATGTACTGACATTTTCTTGCATCGTATTTGTGGTTTGTTCATTGGATGATTTAATATCGCCAATTTGAGTTTTGAGATCATCAATGTTGTCTTGCATCTTTTGCATAATTTGTTCATTTGACCCCACGTATTTTTCTAGTAATGAGCTTATATGAGACATTTCTGATCGAATCTCCATTAAATCATTTGAACAATCACAGTCTGGCTGTTTACGTTTTCGTTCTTCAAGTTTTTTTCGAAAAGTAATTTGCGTATCCATGTTAAGATTTCCTATTTTCGATAAGTCAGGTTGAGATCCACCGCCGGTGATCATTGTTTCTTCGGGTGTGGGTACTTTCAATCGAGTCGGTGATCGTTGGCCACTCATGTTCGGTTCGTGTCGGCTCGGTAATGCACACACACGCGCGTAAGCAGGTTAGATGTAGCAACCGACTCGTTCTCGCGGCGAGATGCACAGGTGCGTAACAATCTAATTGCGATGCACTGTTCTTGCAATTTTAGACCGAGTGAGACTGTTCTTAGTGATCACTTTCGCTAGTTACTATTTAGTTAATATTTACTTGAAAAACTAATACACGTCTGCTCAACACGACTGACGAACGCCGAAAAAAAACATTGTGACATGGAAATTTTATATTTTAGATAGAAGAAGATGATGTATGCATGCGATAAGATTTTTTTTTGTAACGGGACTTACCTATGCGGGTGAAATCGCGGGACACGGCTAGTCGATTAATACACGTCCATAAACTTGTTATTTTCTTTTGGTTAATTTGACAAAGGGACGAATTTTGTCGAAGGGGGTATTTTGCGAACGGGACATTGTGCGCCTAATTCAAATAAATATATAATTTGTACTGGGTTTTTTTTGGCACGATAGAGAATAAGCCGTTTTTGTAAATACGTAGGTACCAATTTGGCAATCGCGATTGATTGTCTCGAAGACGCTTTAGGAGTTTAGGAGTATTAATTATTGAATGGTTTTTGCAGCGAATACGGTTGTGAAACAAGAAAATGTATTATTTGAATCGTAAATAATGTCTGATTGCGTACGGAGTTATGTTAATGAGTAAGCAATGAAAACTAGGATGAAACTAGTTTTCATTGCTTACTCTAAATTATATTATTATAGACGTTATAAACGCTTGTCGTTGTGAAATTATTTGAGTAGGTAGTTTAAATGTTCACAATTATCACAAGCAGTCTATTTACATATTTATGAAAGAAATTATAATTTATCAAAATAATTATGTCGAAGGTATGTTCTGTCGAAATAATTAACTATCGAACAAGTGGATTTCAAAGTAAAATCCGTCGAATTATTGATCTTCGAAGGTTTGTGTTGTCGAAGTATGCTTTGTCCAACTAAAACTTGTCGAATTATAGATCTTCGAAGGTTTGTGTTGTCGAAGTTTGCTTTGTCCAACTAAAACTTGTCGAAGTATGGACACGGACAGGCGAAACAATGTCGTGTCGATTTTTAAGTTTTCGAAGTAGGTACCTAAGTGTCGTGTCGAAGTTAACAACTTTCGAAATTCAGGAGTACACCCGCTTTGATGAAATAATGATCATTTTGCGAATAATCATCGTTTTAACGAGAAATCATCGACTCTATCTCGCTCATTTCTATGCAACCGGACAAGGACCAATAATTATCATCTATCGCGGTTTTAAAGAGAAAAAAATAATCTAAGACTGTAATCGAGTCTTTAGCACCGTTCATCGTAACTTTCAACAAAACTTTTTGCAAGTAATTAATTACTATTTATTAATCGTGAGAAGGAAATGTACCGTAAACCGGTAGATAATAGGTTAACTTCTATTTTTAAACCATAATATTATACAGGGTGGAGCTTTTGAACACCTTTTGGTAATAAGTTAAGTAAATCTCGTTGTTAAGATAACTTTCTTTATTTTTTTTACATAAACTTTCGAGAAGTTCCTACCTACTCTAAAACTCCAAATAATATAAAACACTCCAGTTTATGCCATTCTTCTTCTTTTCGAGTCAATTTCGCGTTTTAATTAATAAAATATTGTATCCTGCTCAGCCCAGTATGGCATTAATCACCAATTTAATTAATACTAACTTAGGTACTTAGGTATGTATAAGAACTTAGCTCTAAGTGACATGTATGCTATTGTGAGATATAATTAAATGAAACAAAACTTTAAAATATTATTTCAAATATAACGAAATGTGTCCTTTAAATGTTTGCTACCCTATCCTATGTTTTGTTATCCTCTAAGTTATAAATTACGTGCCTGCCAAATTTCAGCCAAATCCGTGAAGCCGTTTTTGCGATATTTACACACACAAAAAAAAAACATCTAAAGTTTTACGTTTATTATCAAAATAGGTACCTATTTATTTCGGACAAAAGCTGTACAATAATACTATAATATTATTTGAAAAAGACTTAAAATAAAAATATTAAAATAATAAAAATATCAAACAATATAGGCATACCGTAAAACGGGTCTATTCGGGGTTTTAGCGATATTTGGGACAACAAACGAATTTGAACTCGATTCCAGTCCCGTTTTACCGATAATTAACATTAAGTATAGTTTTCGCTCATCATCATGACCCTTATGTCATGGGCAGTCATGACGCGCGACAGTCATCTGCCTGATGCTATTGCAGCCACCTCGGACGCCGCTGTTTGTAATATTTGTAAAGGAAGTGGAATAGTATCATACTTGTCTTAGAAGAGGTGTCCAAAAATGCCACCCTGTATAAAGAGGCGAAGAAATATTCTCATCTATGAAGTGTCTTGCGCGCGCTACGCACCGCGTACGCGCAGGTTTTTGCGTTCCGATAGCGCGTTAAGACAATAGGTGGCTTTACCTACTGCATGTCGGAAATGGGGAAGTTTGTGTGTTTGTAGAGAAAATTATACAGGATTATTTTATTTTGAATAAACAAATCGTGAAATGTTGTTAAATAAAAGAATAAAAAAACAGATACCTAGTACCTACCTATCAAATTAGTAGTTACATAGGTTTCACCGTGAGCTTCCATCAAGAACTTGATCCCAAAAAAAAGATATTAACTTTGCAATTAAAGTAAAAAGTGTAGGCTTCTTTCCCCGAATGAACTCATAGGAGTTTTTGCTCAATATTTCAAAGCGGGTTGAGGGTTTCAAAGAGTGTCGGGATAAAAAGCCTATGTGTTAATCCAGATCTTCACCTATCTTCATATCGAGTTTCACCGCAGTCGTTTCAGCAGTTTTTGCGTGATGGAGTAACAAACATATTCGTTTACTAACACACAAACTTTCGCTATCATAATATTAGTAAGTTATAATAGAATAGGACGGAAAGGCATTTGAGGCAAACAGGTGAAACCGCCGCGCGCAACTATCGGATGTTACATTACGGAAGCGCGACTAATGCCGGACGAAATGGAACACGAAGCGCTGTTGTGAACAAATTATTGGTTCGGCCAGGTGTTCGTGATCACTGCAATGAACGACTGCGTTTCCTACTGGACCGGAGATTTGTTGCAATTGCATTGCAATACATGTTGTTATTCACATCTCGACACGTTTGGGGTAATAGCTTGTAGGAGGCACTCGGAACCCGGTGCCCGCGCTGCGAAAGGGTTAAAGTGTTTGATTTTATTCGGCAGAATCTTCTAATTTAAGATAGAAAAATCAACCTTTAGTCGAATTTTTTGAGTCGAATTTTCCTTAAATCCCCATTTACACGACTTGTCTGTGTCTGTACTGTCTGCAGTAACCTATTTGGGCTCGAAGTTGATTTAGCGACTTCCTCCTAAATCATGAACAAAAGAAATACCACCTAGGATATAGGTAGGTAGATAGCTATCTATTTCATTTTCCATTGTTCCTCTGCTGAATTTTTTCACGGGCTCGCAGGTCCTGGCCCAGCCCAGCCCTAGGCTGTGGGCTTCGCAGGAGGCTTGTTCGGTTTTTCCGAGAAGTTTCAAGGCTTCACGAACTCTATGGACTATCACCGAATGGTCCAGAATGATTCACTTAGCGTCCGCGCTTTTACCATATTTATATAGAGTCGAAGTATATTGAAATTCATACTAACCGCACGACAAGGCGGTGTTGGTCGGGTACCGAGTAACTCCAATGGCCTATAACCTTAAACCGTTCCAGAACAGCGACAGAGTCGCTTAAACCTTATTTTAAAATTAACATTAATTGGCAGTTTCACAATCTATTTATGCGGTCGTATTCTTAACGTATTTTATGTTTGCTTTAGTTTGTCATCGTAAATTTTATCTGAACATTGAAGAGCGCAGCGGGCGAGTGAGGGAACGCCAGTAGCGAGGCGTTTAAAATAAAACAAGTATTCTCGAATACACCAGTGCAATTTGCAACTTGAACCGTTGGCTTCGCACCTTTATTGCGCAGATCCATTGAGATATTATTAATGTTGATATCAATGCGCAGAGCATACCTACATATCTGCAAGCATATACATAGCTGTGAAGTGTGAAGGCTACCGGGGGCTGCCTATGTGTGACATGATGCCTACAAATTCGAAAATTACTTAAATTGCGAACTCAGCTGCCGCATTGGATTGGGTAGATATACGGTTACATTATTTATCCCCTGGATCTTTCCTCAGGAATGATATCAGAACTTCCTCGATATCTCCCCTACGATTGATAGGGGAGTGTATGTGTTTGACCTTTACGCTTTATTCGGGGCTAGTAATCGAAATTTCAGACCCAGCCACGGGTACGTATAGGCAGGATGAATTGTTCAATCAGGACGTCAGGCTAATAAGATTGATAGGAATGACTTGACTAGTTAGCATTAGGCTGGGTTGAAACTAGTGTCTATTCCACACGAACCCAGCAAGCCAGCGCTGGACTGTGTTCAGTTACGAATGTTCATAACGAAGCATGGGACCTTAACTTGTTGTAGTCAATGTAACAGAGTCCATGTTTATGTTCATTCTTTTGATCTGATCACATTTGCTAGTAATAATAGATATAATATGACCCAGGTAGCATTGATTGCTGATTGATTTTTGAGTCTAGGTAGGTACTTTTAATAAGTAAGCTAATTTCAAGCAAAGTGCATTAACCACTTATTATTAAAATGCGTCTAAAAAGGCGAATGGAAAATCTAAAATACGAATGGAAAAATACGCTACTTGGAAATAACGAATTTGCCACTTATTATTAAAATGCGTCTAAAAAGGCGAATGGAAAATCTAAAATACGAATGGAAAAATACGCTACTTGGAAATAACGAATTTGAGAAAATGTTCCAAGTCCTATCTTCTCAAATTGACACTTATTAATGAGAAGCTCATTGGCCTAGCTGCCCCGCCGTGAATAGTCGTTCGAGTAAAGCAACGCTTGGTACGGTCATTACTCGGATGGGTTACCGATAATGTGTGTGGCATAAACACATTGTTTCGAACTCCTCTGTGCTTTAAAGGCACGTTTTAAGCAGTTGGTCGCGGTTGTTGTCTTTGATAGCAGTCGTTAGGCCAAGTTAGAGGCCTTAGGGCGACCTAAAAACTCTCTACATGAACAACTACACGAAAAGAAGAATAAAATTAACATGCCAATAATAAACATGTGTATCTTAACCTTTAAATAAAGTTATAACACCATCCCACACGTTCGCATCAATGAATTATTGTGCCTCAAAAAAATTAGGACAACACCATAAAATTCGCCTTGTACGACTTTAAACATAGTGATAATTAAATTAAAACTAGTCCCTACTACTATGTCTTCATTCCATTGCGACTAAATGATGTATAGGTACAGGATGTTCCGAGGAAGGGGTATTAAGCCGAAAGGGGATTGTTCTAGACGTCTAGGCGAACAACTTTTGTTCTACGACTTTTAGAAATTTAAAACATTTTTTTCGAAAATTTCAAATTTATTTCACTGAAAAAAAAACCTAGCTGTTTTTGTTAATAAAGGCAATTAATGTTAAGATTGTAGTGGTCATAACCAAATAAAAGGACACCTTAAGGCCAATAACCTTAAACTTTAGAAAACAGCTGATTTTCACGCAAACTTTATACTCAAAATATTCGAAAATTACTTCGAATTTTCAAAAGTTGTAGAACAAAAGTTGTTCGCCTAGACCTCTTAAACAACTCCCTTTCGGCTTAATACGCCTCGGAACACCGTGTATATATCTACCGATATCCCTTACTATGTAACTATTATTACAACGTCAAATTAAAATAGTACAACCAAACTGGCAGGTGTAAAGTGATGTTTATGTTTCAAAGCTTGTTATTTCAAATTTACAACTGGACGCGTTCCTAGGACATTTATAGCGCTAA
Organism: Idaea biselata; assembly: GCA_958496205.1. Lineage (NCBI taxonomy): Eukaryota > Metazoa > Arthropoda > Insecta > Lepidoptera > Geometridae > Idaea > Idaea biselata. The sequence continues at coordinate 11,417,294 of OY292399.1, forward strand.
GAAATTATTATAGAGACCGGTAACTTCTTCCAGCTACAAAATAATTAAGTAAACTTTCGGAATGTGCCCTTTTCTTGATCCTTTGATCAAGGATAATGGACGTCTGGTACTTTCAATTCTCGTCTTTAGTTGCCGTTACAAAAGGCATCAAAAATGACATTTAATTTGACATCAATCTTGTCTCTGGGTTGCGCCAGAGGTCTGTCAGGCGTCGCCGTCGGTACAATTGGTCTATGATCTGAGCGATAAAGTTGGAAATCGGTAAAGGCTTCTCCACACTATGCCGGCGGCATGCGGTACTGTCGTCGCGCCCGTTGTGCTGGCATAAACGCAAGTGTTTAGATGTAAAAAAATAATGAACCAGGACCTAAACACAGCACATGAGGCAATGAAACTAATCTAATTAACACATTAACATCGGTTGTTAGTTACCATGAAAATATAATTAAATAAAAATATTGTTAAATGTTTACATAAACTTAAAATTAAAATTACAATTTAAATAAATAATAAATAAATATTGCACGACGTTACACACAGCGCAATCTAGCCCCAAACTAAGCACTAGGCTTGTACTATGGGTACTAGACAACGGATATACTACATATTATACTTTTTTTTTTGTAAATACATACATATGATAGGTAAATAAATAAATAGGTACATACATATTGTAAAATATATTTTCAGATTTCCGATATTCTGGCAATAAAATATTCTTATTCTAACTGAAGCGTTGTCTCGTGAAAACTTGACACTTGACCAATACCTCATTTACACTTCAGTCTGATTACACTGTTTAATCTTATGCAATTATTTAGAAGCCATATGGGAATGCATCTCATTTACTGAATACGCACCGTAAGAATATACCGTATTTCGTTTATAAGTACGCAATTTCGCCGCGTAGGTGGCTGACAGCCAGTTTTGGACAAGCTTTCTACGCGTATATTCTTACGCAGCGTCCTACGTAGACGATTGGATGCGAATGCGATTGCGATCCGATCCGATCCGGTGCGGTGCGGTGTGACGCGGCGACTCTGTCCTACGTGTGCGCGTATCGTCCTCCCAAAATATGGTGTCGGCGGCGCGGCGTCCGGCATCGCATCTAGTTCGGACGTAAATGTCAAGTCGACAGATCGCGTTCGCATCAATTCGTGCCGCGCCGCAACGCAGCTTACGCACGTAGGCCACTTCAATGGCTATCGACTGTTTGTTTTTTCCGCAACGCATCGGATCGGATCGCGTTCGCATCCAATCGTCCACGTAGTACGCTGCGTTAGCGGGTGTGCCGCATAGGCAAATTGAGCAACCCGCGCATATGCCGTCGGCATAGTGTGTAGGAGCCTCAAGAACCTTTAAACCACGAACAGGCCCGGGACCTTACAAGGGAACGGCACACGAAACTTCGTGTTGTAAAATACCAATTTACTTTAACAATATAGCGATTTACTTCCAACATTTCGTTACCTTTTATGGCCAATGCATTTAGGGCAGCGTCTCTTGTAATTCCTGCTGATAAATTAGTTAAGTTCGATGCGAGATCGTGCTGTGAGAGTGCTCGCTATTAACTTTACAGGCACCGCATGCCATCTGTGCGGGAATCGGCAGTTCACTCGTAGAAATCTACTTCGAGTCTTGATATCATCTCTTTTATTGATCGTGACGACATACTCTTGCGGTTTGACGATCTGGCTACAGCGATTTTAGTAAAAGATATTAAAATATCTTCCCATTTTAATCTACCTACTCGATTTAATAATATCGGTAGGTATGCCTATTTAATTCTAGGTAATAATAATATTAATAATGCGCCCCGCGGTTTCACCTGTATAGAATATGATACTTTAAAAATGATTTTGTGAGAATATCAAGACGAAATTTAATATTATGAGCTGTATCAGTTTTCTGTATTCTGTATTACTCAGTGAATGTACGTAATTTTCATTTGGAATATGTAGATACTACCGATAAATGTCGTAGGTAGGTACTACAGGGATAATGTAACCCTTCATGGAGTCGGGTAAAAACAGTGCTTCTAGCTTCCAGCTGATATAAGAAAGCCTTAACTTCAAATATTATTTAATAACGGGGTATTTACTATGTTTAAATTGGTTTTTGACGGAGCTCGATATTTCGCCAGTACCTAATTTCAACTGGCTTATTCACGAGACAAGTGAAAACAACAATGTCAGTTTAAAAAGTCCTAACTTTTCAGAAAACTCGCGACATCGACGCAATCGTTGACAGTGACACGAGAAAACTTGCAAAAGGGATCAGCTAGGTATCTGCAAGTTTCTAATAGCAATCGGTTTAGTAATTATTGACACACAAACTTTCGCATTGTTATTTGTACTAGAACTAATTATATTTAATAACTTTAAAACGTATCAAATAACATCAGAAAACACAGAACCTGCAGCTATAACGAGCAAACTATGGAACTTGTTTTTTAAAGACGACTGTAGTGCTTTTGATTTCTGCACTACCTACATAATTTACGCTATAGTGCAGAGTCAATTAGATCTCGGCGACAATAACATAACATAACCTCTTACTTATAAACGACTAGCTTACCCGACAGACGTTGTCCTCGACGTTAAATATAAAAATCATAACACGACTTTAGGTAAGTATATCTATCTCTATAACAACATTCATCAAATTCGGTTCAGATTTTTTTTGATAAGAATCTTCTCCTAAAGATGCAAATACAACAAAATAAGGAGGTTCAGCCATCCACGCGTGATGCCTTGACCAAGGGAAATAGGGATTGATTTGTATATAATAAGATACAGATGTCTAACTTTATGTTACGTTTGTCTTTTACTGTGACATGAAGTTTAAAAGATAACAGGCAGAGACAAACGTAACATAAACTAATAATGGGGATAAAGTATAAAGAGATGTTAAAGTTGTCGTGGAATCTTCCCCGGCATTTATGATCACTGGCTTAGAACGCACTGCGTTAAACGCAAGCGGTTTCAGAATGGCTGAAAACGCAGAACCGCGTATCAACACGCAAAATCAGTCATTTAAAAAAAAGTATAAGGAACTATAGAACTCGGCGGCATGCGAAAAGAACTCACATTATTTTTTGATCTGATGCTCTGCTAAGTTCACAAACATAACTTCAGACTTCGGGGCGCAGATTTAAGTTAGAAAAGTTAGAAGGAGGGTTCAGGTTAGATTCAGATTTTTATTCACGCACGCTAGCTCGCATTGTAACAATGTGAAATTCTATGTTAATTGATTAATTCTATAATTCGTTCTAGGTATACCTATAACAAAAAAAAAATCAGTTTTGTTGTACAAGAGCAAAGTAGGTAGTAAATGGGGTGTAGTGGGTTAAATATTTATTTTGTCATGTTTAAGTCTGTTTAGTTGTTGTTATAGCGGCAACAGAAATACATCATCGTTAAAAATTCCGACTATCTAGCTACCACGGTTCATGAGTTATAGCCTGACGGACATACAGAGTGGAATCTTAGTAAAAGGGTCCTGTTTTTACCCTTTATGGGCACGGAACCCTAAAAACTATTAAATTTCGAACATAAACTTGTCGAGATATGATAATTGAAAAGTGAGAGAATGCAAGATATTTAAGGTTATAATAAGTATGGAAACAGAACGACGACGCGACGCGACGGTTCCGTAATACAACTAAACAAACGCATATTGGACAAAGAAAACTAACCGTGTTGTAACTCATGAATAAGTATTAGGTATTCCGGAATAAATAACATTCCAATCCAACACAAAATTATGACCACTCATCTGCCTTCATGCATATTTCTATTACTTTCACGTGTAATGTTACACTTGTGTTTTAAGCTGAGTACAGACTATACGGTTGGTAGCGCGCGCGCGCCACGCTTCCGCGCCATCACCAGACCGGAGCGATGGCGGTTAGAGCTCAAAATACACAACGGACACTTACACTGACACTTTACCTAAACAGACCACACCTACAGCACACATATAAAGTAATTCATGCATGTGTGCTTTAGGTGAAGGCTGTTTTAGGTAACAATGAGAGAGTGATAGTTTAAAAAAAAACTATATCAAAATCGCTTCATCCGCTTGGGAGCCACAGACACACAAATACACAAACATGTCTGTGTATTTGTGTGTCTGGACACCTCAAACTTAGACTATCCCTCTTTTTCCGTCGATACTTATATCAAATAAAGACCACACTCTCCAAATTTCAGTTCTCTACTATCAGCGGTTTAGACTGTGCGTAATAGATAAGTCAGTCACTCAGGATAAAGCATTATAGATATAGATAGATGATCTGTACACGGCTTTAGATATTATGTTTAAAGTCGTAAAGTAACGTATATTGTAAACTTTACGAATTGTTGAATCATAAGTTAGATGATGTAAGTACACGAGAAAGCAAGGATGCGTCAGGGCATAGATATATTTAACACAGGTTAACTGGGTACAGGTCCCGGTAAATATGTTGAAAAGTTTTGACGTGAAAGGGGAAAGTTCGCGCAGTACATTTTATATGCGACTTCTATGAAAAATCGACTTCTGCGCATCTGCCATTTTTTTCAACTATTCTGCCGGCCACTGTACATTGCTATGCTTCCGTGCTTCGGAAGGGACGTTAAGCAGTTGATCCCGAGCCACATCACTATACGAAAATAAGAAGAAGAAGTTCTTACCAAGATGTGAGATACCCACTGCTTACCTAGGTATGTTAATAATGAAGTGAACACGTTTTGATACAAATAGTGGTTTTCCACCCCGATTTTCATAATATTTGAAATGTTTAAGAAATAGTGGAAAATTGCGATATAGTATAATTATGTGCTTTTCCAGGACACCGTTATATCTACGTACCGAGCAATGTATAAACTACTTTTTAACCGCCTCGCAAAAAAGAAGGTGAACGTTTCTGTACTTGTGTTTTTTTTTGTTCCGATTTTCCCCGCAGATTCAGATCGAACACAGATGAAACCGCGGAACGCAGCTGGTATCCAGCTTGTTTACCTCCATACATCGGTATATATTGTTAAGTTTACAATAAATATGCATCGAATTCTGAATCACTTGGGACTTTGCCAGCTGACACGGATTCTGCATCGGTTTGAGGTTAACTTGCTATTGTGTTTTAATGGTCATCTACTATGGTAAAGCTTAGACTAAGGCCGGCCGCTCTTTGCATACGTTTTCGTCTGAAATCATTCGAAATCATCCAAAGTCTAGAAAATCTGTCATCCGTCCTTCAAAATCGTCTTTTGTTTTATCGTTCGTAGAATGAAAGTAGAGGCCCAGTCCTCCAGTGACTACGTTTGTAAAGTTTGTATAGAGAAAAGAGTAGGTATCCATTGACATACGCAACGACTAGCCCATCAAATACTCCTCCTAAACCACTATATCTTTGTCGCAAATAATACTTGAGTTGCACAGTTAGTTAGATAAAATCTTCGTACAGTTAAATGTGAACCGGCAGCAGCAGTTATATTTAGATAATACTAAAACATTTATGCTAAACGCTACATGGTAATAAGATGGAGTACCGTCAGAGATCGACCGTTCTATTGGGATGAAATGACACTTGACATGACATAGGAAACGGTGACTGCTGCCAGCAAATACAGGAGACAAAGTGCTGACACAAATGCTTCGTTAAATTCTTGGTAAAACCACAGTTTACATAGTAGTTAGTGCGCACTGCGATTTAACGCAAGCGATTTACGAATAGCTGAAAACGCAGAACCGCGTATCGACACGCAAAATAAGTCACTGAAGAAAATGCTAATGCGTGGGCTTGTGAAGAAAGCTATGTGTTGCATTTTTTTGCGGTTTCAGACCTACGGGAAAACGCAGGCGTTTAATCGCAGTGCGTGCTAAGCTGCCCATTTTTCATACAAATTTCTTTCCCGGGACTGGACATATAAGTTGTAGGAAAGTTCACATAAGTTGTAGGAAAGATCTCATAAATTATAGGAAAATATAGGAAATTTGACATGTGACTTGTCAAAGCTCTTTTTCAGAAAACGGGCAATTTTGCATACTATTACTTCTTTTACTTTGGGGCAGTTGCGAAATAGGATGAGTTGCTGATGTGCGTAATTGCGAAAAGGACTTGCATTGAGGCCCGACGAACGATCCGAAACGGTTAATAGCTATCTTAATAGTATTTTAACCGACTTCAAAGAAGGAGAAATATTAATGGGGTATGACCAAATACTTTATTGATGATGATAGGCAACTCCCTAGGTAGAAAGTTCGCGTTTTGCTACTCGACGAGGAAGGGTTGCATACGACACGTTCTTACAGTCATATTCATAAACGACACTATACGTTGCTTTATAAATAATTCATAGTCTTACGAAACGTGGTTTCACCCGCTTAAGTCCCGATCCCTTGGGAATATTGGGATCAAAAGTAGCCTATGTTACTCCTCGATAATGTAAGTTTCTGTTGGTGAAAGAATTTTCAAAATCGGTCCAGTAGTTTTTGAGTTTATTCATTACAAATTGAGTTCGGGTCGTTTGTGAATACGGCTGTTTGTCTTCTAACTAAAGGCCTCAAGATAACTCTATTACCTGTATTGAATCTTCGCAAGGGACGTCACTGTCTGCAGCTATTAAACCTGGTTATTCATAAACATCGTTAGTTATTAACAACTTAATAGGCTGCTAATAACCGATGTCCTATTTTCCCTTTAGAACCCTTTGATGTGGACACGATGAGAGGTGGACGGAGAAATTGAATCAGTAGGAGCAAACGAGGCGATATTGCCATCTTACGATAGACCTAAGTCTTTGATGTTTTATAAATATAGTTTAGTTAGAAGTGCCATCGTTTATTAATAAATATGAGAGACGAGGTTTGATACTTAGGTAGGTTGGTAGTAGACTTTGTTGTTAGAATTTTCTCCCTCTTATGTCACAAATTGCGGGTTTACCCGCGTTAGTCCCGATCGCGCGGGAATTTCTGGATAATAATTAGCCTGTGTATTAACCTAGATCTTCAACTATTTGAAAATCAAGTTTCATAGTAATCGTATCAGCAGTTTTTGCGTAAAGGAGTAACAAACATGTTTACACACAGGCTTACTAAATTTCAAATTATAAAGTTAGTAGAATGGGCCTAAATTAATATATTTCACATGACACCGCTTCACAAATTTGCACTGAGAGCCATCTAGTCCAAAAGCAAACAACTAGGCTTGTGCTATGATACGAGAAAACGAATAATGTTGAAATGTAAGGTACCTACGCAAAGTTGGGCAAAAGTAAAAAAAACTAATGCTTTGAAAATAATTGACAATAAACATAAATAAATATGCCTTAGTTACTTCTGGGGCTTATACCATGGAGACTTTAAATATTTATTAACCTAATCAGTACTTACATCGTCGACCTCATCGTCGTCGCTTCCCATCAGGTGAGGTGAGGTCAAATGCAAGTCTACAAAGTCATACAAAATAATTAATATTAATCATAAGAGGACAGATTTATGAAAGACATGGTCGTTACCCTGCTTGATAGAGCTGTGCTATAACAATGTTGCAAGGTAGTCCCGACGACTTTGTAACTCACAAATTGAATGGAATATTAGAGTTATGGAAATGTACGGGCTGCTCGTGAAATATCTGTTGTGATTGTCATGCTGTGTGTGTGTGTGTGTAGGCACGTGAAGACATGTTATGTTGTTAGATGCTGTGTGTGAAGTTTAGTTTACATTACACACTGTAAAATAACAGAATTTATCTATAAGTATCGAATAATGTTGGAATAAATAGTATTTAATTTAGTTAGATTTTGATGATTGTGCCCAACATACACAAAGGTTTAAAACACCTACCAAGTGTCTTAATCCAGGGAGGAAACCGTCGACTACGTTTGTAAAGTTTGATGGAGAGAAGAGTAGGGAAACTGAACATCCCTTATGTACCTAAATATAAAAAGCAATACAATTAAATTAAAACAAACAAACACCACCCAATAAAGACCTACTCACCCACCTTTGTTACCTAGTTGATTGAAACAAAACAATATCTCCATTATTGCAAGCTATTTAGTCAGAGCGCATTATTACAAAATGATGATTAGTTGATTGCTTCAAACCTTGTTCATACCAGACTGATTACGAACAAAGCTCACGCATTATTTTCAAACAAAGCGATGGTAAATGATAACTGAACTAACACAACGATTGTAATTACATTCACCTAAAGACGGAATCAGACATCGCGAGGCGTGCGTTGCGAATGGTTCGTCACGCATGCCTCAACCTGAGGCATGCTTGGTTACATTTATGCATTCGTTCCACACGACATATGCTCAAGCTGAGCACGCAAACAAACAGACGCACAGGGTTCATCAGTAAACGCACAGGGTTCATCAGTAGAACAATAGAAAAACGCCCATCCGTCCACACGGAGCGCACGTCTCGCACTGAGCCGGCGCGCAGCACGGTATTGCTGCGGCGCGACTGTACTTCGATCTTGTGTTATATTCTGACACAGGAACCCAGTCTAATGAGGTCTGAAAACAAAATAGAACTCACATCCAAATCGAGAGTGCAACAATGTTACACAGTGGCACGCACTTTTTTAAGACTTAATTTTGAAAAACAACCACCCATGTGTTAAAGGCAACACAATTTTAAAATATTATAAATTAAAATATTGCACGAAATATTAATATAAATATCGTAATCTTTCTAATATATAAAATTTCCATGTCACAATGTTAGTTACCGTACTCCTCCGAAACGGCTTGACCGATTTTTACCCAATTTTATATGCGTATTCAGTAGGTCGGAGAATCGGCTACTATCTATAATTTATAAGGCAAAACAACGTTTGCCGGATCAGCTAGTATTAATATACCTAAAATCTTCTAATATATAAAATTTCCATGTCACAGTGTTAGTTACCGTACTCCTCCGAAACGGCTTGACCGATTTTTATGAAATTTTGTATACGTATTCAGTAGGTCTGAGAATCGGCTACTATCTATAATTTATAAGGCAAAACAACGTTTGCCGGGTCAGCTAGTATAAAGATAGAATGATGCGAATGCTTGCTCACAACACACACCCATACAGCCCGATGCATGCGAGGCGAATCATTCGCAATGCACGCTTCGCGATGTCTAGTTCCGCCTTAAGATCGTAGCTTCGATACCAGCATCAGTATTCCTAACTGCCGACTAAACATATTGATATTCAAAACTCAAACCCTCAGACCAATCCTCTTTGCATTCGAGCAGCTTCCTCGATTTGCGATTCATCGAATTCATCCAGTAGTCATATCGAATCAACAATCGAATAATCGTCATCGATTTCGAACTCGTTCGATCGATAGTATCGATACATCGATACGCATTGTGGGCTGACGTTGACAAATTGCACCGTAAAGTTGTTTACGGCCGACAAATTGAGGCTACCGATATTTATAGGGAATCATGAAACGGGGATTCTTTAGGCTTATCTGATTTTTATCGATTGGATTTTAATCGATTTTTAAAGTCGGTAAATTGGTGTAGTGTGGGGTAAACGGTCGTAAAGACATAAACAATGAATGAAGCAATAAGAAGTAGGAGCTGTTAATAAAGGAATGGACATCAGTTACGGTTAAAGGCTCAAATATGTCAAATAATGTTGGTAAACTGCAGTTTGTAATTATACGGTTAGGTTACCCTTTTAAAAGAATATAACTAAAGATATATAGTATTAAGTTTATTAATTTTGAATGTAAGTATATGTTTATAAAAGTTTTTGCTTATAAATGAAATTATGATTATGGTTCTGCTGGTTACAAAAATGATAATGTAGTAATTGAGTGTTTGTGTGCATTTACCTTCTTTTCTTTCTTTCTTTTTAATTTATACTTAGAAGTGTTTAACCAATCTTCCGATGATTTAAATTGTGCCAGAAGTCTGTGAATAAGCGCGTGGGCGTAATGTCGCACTTCACATTCACCTACTCGCTATTCATTTACAGATTTATTTAAATACCGAAAATATAAATAAAAACTAAACTTAAAATATCGAAGTTCTACACGAAATATCAAACTTACAAATATCGTTTGTTTTAAAATATCGACACTCAATATATAATAGGTATGTACATAACCCATTATATCGACACTTTCGATAGTAAGAACGAATTGTATTAACGTCTTCGTAGTTTACATACATATTTTCTATTCTTTTTAATTACGATATAATTTTCGACCAAGACCATTGTAACATGGTTGAAACGTCGAGGTAAGAAAATAAATAATATTTTGCGATTACGACCCGGGAAAATGTAGGTAACTAGGTAGGTATATTAATTTTCGACTTTCAAATATACGTAACCGCGTATAATAGGTATACGTTACCATTCACGGACTCTAGTGTTAGTGTTTCAGCTTTTAGTAATCGAACTTGAAAGTAGCATTAATGTTTATCAATAATCAAGTAAAACATAACATAACAATCGTTTTCAACATAACACTCCCAGAAACCACTATTTATGTATTCTGTGCCAGTAGCTAACTGTAGGCAGAGCCTAACTACGAATGTTATCGATTGAAATCATCAAATACTGGTACAATTATGTTGGTAGGTCAAATCTAAATTACAATCGCGGAACATGTGCGTGGAAAGATTCAGTTACGTATGAAATCGACTTCTTGGATATTGAAACGGTAGTGTGGTACCTATTACAGAGTGTTTCGTCATTTTGTACACTACTAGCAGTGCCCGCGACTTCGTCCGCCAATTTTTTTTTGAAAATATTAATTAGCCTAGGCTTCCTCAAATGGACTATCCAACACTGAAAGAATTTTTCAAATCGGATCAGCGGTTCCTGAGATTGGCGCGTTCAAACAAACAAACAAACAAACTCTGTAGCTTTGTAAAATTAGTATGGAAGTATAGATAATATACTAATCAAAGAGAAGGTAAACTCTGTTTGAATTCTAATTACAAAAACAGCTTTTTTTTACAAGTATTTAAAATGTTTAAAATAGTTATTCAACACTTCATAAAATAATGAAGAATAACTCCAAACAACAGCGGATTTTTGAGTAAACATAACCTTCATATAATAGGTTATGTTTAGGTAGGTAAGTACTAAAATAAACGAAAAAGTTTTTTCTTAAGTCGTAGAACAAAAGCTATATAGACATGTAGAACAACCCCTTAACCGGATGCTACTCATTTCCTATAGCTCTGTATACTACGAGTTATATACTTCACACAACTTATCCAATTATTTAGCCTTTAAGGTATTTAATGGTGGACCTATTTTATGACAAGGTAATTGAATTGGTAACACTTTCCCAGTTAACAGTTATTTAAGAGGCCGTCCTCAACATTCTATTTAAAAACAAACCCGCGTTTTTTTAAATACAAAGTCTTTCAGGATAATTATAAAATATGTTTTTTAAACTTACACGATTACTGTGTGTACTAAAAATAGGAAATGTGAAATATCAAGTTTATAACCAAATTTTTAATATATTTTTACACACGACAGATGAGCCACTATCTCACCTGATGGTAAAAGATAATATTTTGATCTAAGATGTAACACGCTCATCTAGAAGAAGGAAGAAGAAGGCAATAGAACAAGATCCGACCCGTCTTCCTTAGTGGCTGCACCGGCCAACGTATCGGAACATGGACGAGTTCGCTGGCGCTACACTGGTGGGTGGTAACCTCCCCACAATGAAACCACTTTTGGTCGCCTTTTACGACGGGGTTACCGTTAACATTTATTCTAGACCAGGGGTTCCCTAACTTATTTGAGTCGCGCCCCTCTTTCGACCATAAAAAAAATCCGCGCCCCCCCGTCCTCCAGTCCAGATTGTCAGGTCAGGATAAAAAAGTGTTCAAAATAAGGATTTTTATTGCTCATTACTTTTTTTCATTCATACAAAAGGTATTTAGTCACTGCCAGCCTAGAGGCTGATATTGACCGACTGAGGAAACAATATTATGTTCTTCACAGGCGTCAATTTCAAATAATTTCATTGGTCGTATCGAGCCGTCTGGAATGCATTCTCTCAGCGATCGCAGGTATTAACTGTACAGGTGGCCCGCACCCCCCTTGAAATATGTCTGCGCCCCCCCCAGGGGGGCGCGCCCCCCCAGTTAGGGAACCCCTGTTCTAGACCTATACATAGCTCAAAAAGTCGTTTTAAAAATGTAGGTAGGTACTGTGTGGTATTGTCCTCTTAAGAATCTTCCTCACGACGACAGTACTGCACGGTGTGGCATGTGTGGACATCAGACACGCCGCTATCTCAGATCAAAGAGGCCGCACTCTTTGCCAGCACTCGCCGCCCGCCGCCCGGTTGTAGAAAGCCGACTCGGATAATTTACAAGAAAACTGTATGATGCAACCAGCTCTACTGACTATTATGTATTCTGTGCCACTGTTGCTACTATAAAATTAGAGCGTGTAAGTGGTTAAGGTACAGTAAAAGAGATTTGTTACGTTTTAAGTTATAAAGAGACGCTTAAAGTCGGTCTTTATGCGTATTGTAAGGTAACTAGCTGGGTCCTTCGGTTTTACTCGCGCAAGTTCCGATCCCGTGGGTATTCGAAAAACCCTTTCTTTTCGGATGCTTACATAAATACAAAGAACACACTCTCCAAATTGCAGCTCTCTACTATCAGCGATTTAGGATGTGTGTTGATCCATCAGTCAGCCAGGACAAAGCGTTTTATAGATTTATATTTCTTATAGGTACCTATTATACGTAGATAGTGTCCTACTTCTTCTTCTTCTTTTCGTGTAGTGGTGTGGCTCACCAAGTGTTATAGTTTTCACATCGCCCTAAGGCCTAAGTTAAGCAACGCTTGGCGCGGTCATTACTTGGATGGGTGACCGAAAATTTGTGTGGCAGAAATTCATTTTCTCGAGCTCCTCCGTGCTTCGAAAGGCACGTTAAGCAGTTAGACTGCTATCAGAGATAAGAACCGGGACCAACTGCATAACGTGCCTTCCGAAGCACGGAGGAGCTCGAGAAAACGATTATTTGCCACACAAATTTTCGGTCACCCATCCAAGTTATGACCGCGCCAAGCGTTGTTTAACCTACACGATCGTTCAAGATCGGCAGGTACAGCTAGGCCATTGAGCTCCCCGAAATTTGGAATAAAAGTCGAGGTGTCTATCACTTAAGACCAAGCTTAACAATATTTGTAAATACACCTCTATGTTAAATAGGCAATAGTAAGTAGTCACCAGTAGCTCCTGCTAAATGGTAAACTTCTTCGAAACGGGCGTTGATTGACACTGTAATGCTTCCATTATTCAATATGCCACCTTTGTCGCTCTGTTTCTCGTTGCGCATGGCCAATGAGACTAGAAACAACATCTAAAACGTATAGCGATATAGACAGAACATCTAAGTAGGTACTAGTGAAATTACTGAGCAGCCAGGGAAGTTCAAAATAACATGAGCTATCCGATTTTCTAAGTACATCTAACTTAGAAAACCGGATAGCTCATGTTATTTTGACTTATTAACTTTGACACAAGTACATCTAACTTGTGTTAAAAGTTAATAAGTTATGTGAAGCGAAATCAAAATGTACTACATACTTACCAAATTGAGGGGCGAATTATATACATAAGTAAAGTATTTAATATAATTTGCGTATGTTTTGTAAAGGTCATGTCAGATAGACACTTAAGCTATAAGAAGCTTGTGCAAGAAGCAACGTATATAATACTTTTTTTTGTTTTTATTTTGTAAATACATACATACATATTATACATAGTGAGACACCCAGAACAGACACATTTATTTGCTTAAAAAAAATGTGTCTGGTTCAAAAATTTGCGAAGCAATATTTTGTGTTGATGTTATTATATATTGATGTCTTCTCTAAACCAATGTAGAATTCAAATATCTTTGGACTAAGGCCTCTAGTAATCAATTGCTAGATTTACACGTTCATTCTTTCACGTCCGATTGTCATGGTGCGGTAGGGTCTACTCACGGACATTGTATTGCCTTTAGAATCAAATGTTGACTTCCCAACGTTTAAGCGGATGAAACCACGGGGCGCAGCTAGTAGAAAAACACAATTAGATTTTTCTTCTGTTTTCGCGATGTTGGATAGAAATTAAATTAATTTTTCGGTTTTAATCGCGTAGTGTTCATTACTTTTATCGTTGTTTCAATGCTCAACGTTTCGGATCCTTTCGGACTCTTTTTCAGAATTGAACTGAAGAAGAGACTTGTAATCCTAAAGAAGAGACCTGTAAAGGTCTCGAAACGTGAAACAATTTAATGATAAAAGTAATAAACACCACGCGATTTAAACCGAAAAGTTCTAATTTCGTCTAGGGCAACCTCGGATAAGGTAACGCACGCCAAAACAAATTGTAGGTGTAGGTGACTGCAAAATAAATATACCTTAGTATTTATTTCACAGTGAGAGTCCAACTTGCAACCTTATATCGCGGGCGGAAGTTCGCCCACCACACCAAAGAGGTCGTCGTATTTCAATTCAAGTCCCTATAATCGTAAACTGATCATTAGTTCTAAATCTTTAATCCAGTTCTATTGAATTTAAAACCAATATAAATATCAAAGACTTTCAAAGGATTGATAAGATTTAAATGCACTAACGACGCGATATTTTCTAATAACACACTCAAAGTACTGAAGGGATTTATGAAGAAACAAAAACATCCCAATTCTTTGAACGAAATGCATAATTTAAATCTAATTCTACAAAGACATAATGGTTCTGAAGTTAGCGATAGACCGAAGAGTTTTAATCTGCCGAGAAAATGTTACTTGTTTGTTTTGTGTATACCTATTGATGACCAAGTTGAAAAAGTCTTCTAACTCTACACGAAAAGAAGACTATTTTGCAACAAGCCACCCTAGGACTTTCTTTTCCCGCTGGTTTAACCTTAGTCAGAAGTGGAAATCATCCTTAATTTGAATGTAGCTGTAAAATCCAATTATTTAGTAGATTACCTATACATATATCTTCTGCAATGCATGAGAATAATAAAATTAATCTGTATTCAATAGTACATTACATTACATACTCCGTTGTAACTTAAACTCGTTTTTTTTTTGCGAGAAAATAAAAATATATTTCGTGTCCTAAAACATTTTTTTAGTGTTGCTTATGCTTTGCTCGGCATATTTAGAACATTAATAATTTTAAAGATCACGTCATTTAGTGCTCATGGCACTCATGGCACTCGCGAATTTTACCTTTCCAACAGGAAACTAATATTAGTAAGATAGACCTACTAAACTATCGTCCGACTAAAAGTGTCTCATCTACAATACATAACACGAAACCGGAGCTTTATTTTGATTGAAATATACCTTCAAATTAAAGAACATCAATTACCCACCGTAAGTTTGGGCTCATTTATATGAAAATTAAAATTAGTTTTAGTGAAAATAAATAAATAGAGGCGGTGACTGTGGTTCCGACGTTAATGGACGCCCATAAGTTACGCGGGGAAATGACACAATAATAAATATAGGGAATTTCGAAATAGTAAACGAACAAATAAGTCTAAATTACCTTTGGAGATTAGAAAGAACGTCATTAACATTTGTAGCTGACATGATCATTTTATTGACTTTATTTTTTACGTGTTTTACCTAATTTATTTATTCAAACTAAGTTACAACATTCTATTTTATTTTTAGGTAAGTATAAGTAGGTACGTATATTATATAGGTAAGTATAGTTTATTGTTATGAAATCCCAGTGAAGGCTTAAGAGCCTCTCATAGAAATATTTTAAAGGAAAAATACTTTCGCAAAAACACAAAGCACGATAGACGCAGGCGGGATTCGAACCAACAACGCATCTTTACTCAATCCGGGAGTAGGTACTGACTTTACCAATTAGTCTACCTGCGTCGGTGACTCATACGTTGAATCTTTGCGGCAGTATCTCACCATCTAACACAACTTAGGCATATTTGCGGCACCAAGATGGCATTGAATTACACCAATGATCGCTTCCTAGTTTGTTAAATTAATTAACGCACTAGCAAGGAGCTGTCGCTTTTTCCAAACTTAACATTCTATTTTATTTTCTAGATAGATCTAGACGCCGTTTCTAACTCAAAATGTACCGAAACGAAGCGTGCCACTTCTTCACTGGCTTCTGCGCTGTGATAGCATTTCTACAGTTTACTACCGCGGTATATCTACATTTCTACTGAGTAAAAACATAATTTTCCTTCGGTAGGCAGGTAAAAACAAAGAATCTTACTAACATCCTGACTTTTTTTTTAAAATATGTTAGGATTTTAGTTAAATAAAGCAGCCAAGGTGCATACACACTTGCGACACCTACTCCAATATACAGGATGTTGAAATTGCAACAGCTGCTAGTATATGTTGTTCTATATGTCCCGGCGAACAAGTTTTGTTCTACGACTTTTTAAAGTTCGAACTTTTTTTTCCCGAAAATGTTGATAACTTCACTGAAAAACAGCAGTTTTGGCAGGTGGCAATTAATGTTAGGATTGTTGTTGTCAAAACTTAATAAAAGGACAATTTAAGGTGCTTTAAATCTAACCTACGGTGCTCAGACCTGGTCACTGACTGAAGCTCAGAAGTCCGAACTCAAAGTATGTCAGAGGGCTATTGGAACGCAGTATCTTGGGCGTATGGAGAACGGACCGCATCCGCAATACCATCTTGCGGGATTACCGATGTAGGTTTAAAATCGGCCAGGTTGAAGTGGGATTGGGCAGGCCATATCTTGTGGACGGGGACAAATGTAAGGAGATGTAAGGGACCCGTTGTGGGATAGTATAGATTAAATTAAAAAAAAAAAACGTTAACTATTTAAAACAGCTGATTTTCAAGTAAATTTTAAACTGAACTTTCGAAAATATTTATAACTAGCTGCGCTCGCAGTTTCACCCGCGTTCGTCACAATCCCGCGGGATTTACGGGATCAAAAGTAGCCTATGTCCTTCTCCAAGGTCCTATTTATCTCTATACCAAAATTCATCAATATCGGTTCAGCGGTTTAGGCGTGAAAGCGTAACAGACATACAGAGTTACTTTCGCATTTATAATATTAGTAAGATAAGATATAATATTTAATATATAATATAATGATATAATATATATAATAATATAATATTAGTAAGATAGTAAGATTTCCAAAACAACAAAAGTTCTATAAACACTTCATTATGTGTGTGATGATGAATGATGATAAGTGTGGCGAGTAGCGAGTAGCAAGCGGAACACGACACGACACGGCAATTCTCTCGGGGAATCAGCAGAGTGTCGCCGCGCCTTGGGTGGTGTGCTGGTGTGTGTGGTACCGCCATACGTAATTTATTAACAGGTTAAATTTCTAATTAAACCCCGCCTATGTTTTTAATATAAATAGTTTCTTGGGATATCGGGGTAATGTTTCATTTCGGCGGAATTGTCCGGTTGTGAGTAGGGTTGGAAAAAATAGGCGAATTATATTATGTTTTTTTTAATTTGGTTGATTTTTTATGAGGTGTTGCCATTGTTAAATTCGAAACAATTGGATTTTAATAAATATTAATGTCTTTTTAATAAAAAAAAAACACATTTATTATTTTTAAATACACGTATGCCTTTATTTAAATTGTCTAGTTGGGGGTACGTATGACGACCATCTTCCTAAAAGGTAAGTGACAAAGTGGTCTTAAATGCACCATCATTTACATACTATTTATTTTAGGTGGTCGGGCCTAAATGTATCTAGTACCTAAGTATGTTTTGAAGTTTACGTAAAGTAAACCTAGTTACTTCTTAAATTAATAAAGAACGGCTTTTTTTCACAAGAGCAGTATTTCCTAAATATTTTTTGTAAAACTTGTGTCCAATTTTCAAGCCATTATTTTCACTAAATCCAAACGAGTGAAACCACAGGCCTCTACAAACCTTCATACAAACTGCGTAGACATTTCCCCCGCAACAATATACCTTTCAGTCCACAAACTACAAGCATTTCATAATCGCTCCGAGCTGCATAATGCAGCCACAAGTAACTCCAGCTGCATAACAGATGATACGCAGCATTATTCATCAGTAATTATGGAACTAAACAACTGGTTTGCGTGTCATTTTTTTTGTAGACAGTTAGTTTTTAGGGTTCCGTACCCAAAGGGTAAAAACGAGAACAAAATCATCAAGGGAATTTTATTACAATGTCAGGTCGCTTCTGATTGGTCGAAGTCAAATCGAGTAGGTCATGAAATTCAAAATGTCTGCCCTGTCTGTCATAAATGTATACCAGTCTGCCTTCACTAACCAAAGCGTTTCTTATAAGTTTCAGATTTTCTTTGTGTCAAAGTTTTTTTGTTTGAGAGATTCGGTCGTATGATGGGAGTAAGGTAAGAATCGAAGCCAATTATTTCACATTTTCCTATCAAATTTAAAATTTGGTTGTTGTAAACCATTTTAGAGTTGCGTACCCAATAGTGATAGTGGTACGGAACCCTTCGTGCTTGTTTTGCAGTCATTACTGTCGTAACGAGTAGTTCGAGGTACAAGTTACAAAGTGTTATCGCAGAGTTTATCTCGCAAGTGTGTAATTAGAATTACCATAAATGTAGTGAATTGTTGGATGCACTGTGTGATAATACTGATAATTTTGGTATAAATAATTTACCATGTAACATATGTGTTTGGTATAGGTAGGTATACGAAAGTTAACTTCTTTCGCCTACTAATTGTAGAGTTTCGTAGATATAAGACTAAAAACGGAAAACTTACTAAAACTCCACTGTCCGTCTGTTTGTCCAGGTGTATCACCAGGCTATATCTCCGTGCTATATCTCATGAACCGTGATAGCTAAACAGTTGAAATTTTTACAGATCTATTTCTGTAATGTGTATCTGTATTTCTGTTGCCGCTATTACAATCAATACTAAAAACAAAATAAAGTAAATTAAAAACTTCAAAATCACATTTCGTTTATGGGGCGCTCCCATAAATGAAATGTGATTTTTTCGTGGTATTAGTCACAATTTTCCTATCAACTTAGACTTATCCAGCCGAATAATAAACGTGGAGTAAGGTCGGAGTAATTTTACCACTTTTTGTTTCTGTTTGTCAAAATTGAAAGTTTTTGTCACGGAAAAAAAGCATGTTATCTTGTGGCTATCACTGTGAGCAAGAATGCGAGTGCGTGATAGCTACAAGATAACATGATTTTGTGATGATGGTACGGAACACTTCGTGCTCGATTCCGACTCGCTCTTGGCCGGTTTTTTATTAATTAATGGGCGAACATTCAGTGAGTGAGGAGTGCGGTCTAAAATTTAGCACTCCTGCTGTGTATATAATATGCTTACTTCTATATTTGTTGGTGATGAGCATAGATCGGATTTTGGGTGCTGTTTTAGACGTTGTCACTAACATGGATATGACTTTCCGGAATTCTAAATTCCGTAATTCCGATATTTCTTTTTAAACTTTACAAAAATATTAAATGTATTGTATGTATGTATGTAATGTAATGTATTGTAAATGTATCGTAGAAATTGTACTGTTAATTAAAAAAAAAACAGGATTTTTTTAATTGAGTGCATAAAACTTACTGAGTCATTTTCGTACATGCAATTTCGCAATTTTAAGTTAACAATATCCATAAGTAGAGACCCAAAGTTGAACAAAAAAAATCTTTTGAAGACAGCGGCCATAAACATTGTTTATCTTTTGCAATACCTATTGTCGCTATTGTCGGCAATATTACAAAGGCGGCGCCAAGGTATGTTTGTTTATTTTTCTTCGAACAATTATTGGAAGTTGTTTATACTAAATACCTATTTGTATATATTTATTTATACCTATTTATTATTCCGTTATTCCTATGGGAAAAGTGAAACTGCAAGTTAAGCTCATTCGCTTACTTCGGTTTGTTGAGTGCAGTCTATCCGTATGTTTTATGCTATTGTTTATTGACCCCTGCTCGTTACTTGGATTTTGGATTTCACTGCAAAGCTTGACATTTTGGCTACTAAACGGACTACGATTATTGCAACTGGATTGGATATCTTTGACATTTGTCGAACTTTGGGTGAGTAGATTTTTTATATATTGTAATAGAATAAATAACATAGCCTATAATCAAGAAACTTACACGAATAACTGTAAGTTTTTTGACTATAATTTGTTGTTAAAAAAAGTGTAGATTTTTTTCCTTCATTCCTACAAATTTACAACTTATAGATATTATGGATTAGGCTGATTCCGTTCCGAAATATCGAGATAATTTAAATCTAAAAGTAGCTACAACACTATCTAGCTAGACCCGGAATGAAAAAAAAAATGATTATCAGATTTCTATTTTCAACTTGGTAATTCTTAAGTAAAACTGGATATTGGGCGTTACCATGATCTTTTCTCGTTGTTTAATTTGTAGGTTTGTTGCGCAAAAAAATAGAGTTTTTTTTTCTTAGACTATTAAGAAAAAACACAGAAAACAAAAAAATCTTTTTCTGTGATTTTTTTATTTGTTTTTTTTTTAATTTTATTTATTTATTTTTGATTAGCTAACGAATTAAATCCTGCAATAAGTAGATCATGGTAAGGGTCAAATTTCAAAATTAGCTTCCAAGTAATTACATAGTTGTTAAATTCTGCAATGTCAACTATTCAGCTTGCACACCGAGGTAGATGGTGCGTAGTGCACTTAGCAAAGCTTGAAATAGAACAATTTAAATGTACAGAGGTACAAAAATCTACTTCCCATTTTAACCAACTCGGTCAATTTGTAAGGAAAGTTGTATTTTTGTAATATTTTCTCAACAATAATTCCATGTCGAGGGAACATTTTTGGTTTTAGTAATACATAAATTGTTATATTTTAAGCTTTGCTGGATTGTCTTTACCCTACCGTTGTAAGGAAATACTGGCTGAAAAATAAATGTTTTTAAGCAAGTATTTGAAAATGTTTGTTTGTGGAACAAACATTTTCAAATACTTGCTTAAAAACATTTATTTTTACATGCTTTAGGTGTGTTTTCTCTTAATTGTGATAATTATTTATACTTAGAACAGATTTTATCCATTGTTTTTATATTAAATAAAGAAATATAAACATTAAACCCTTTTAATTTATATGTGTGTTTTATTTATTTCTGACGGATAACTCTAACCTGTAAACAGAATCTCATTTTAAATTTTGAAGATAATTTTTTTCTTTAAAATATTTCTAGTAAATATGCCTTCAGCAATAAAAACAAATGATGATGATGATGATGATACTTTAGATAGTGATAGTACTCGTGATTTCGACACCTATCCTTATTCGAAATTCCAAGACGCGGAATTTTTCTCGGAATTTTTTTTGGTCGTATCCATACTTTTGATGTCGCATTTTTGAAACGGCACCCAAAAATCCGATCTATGGTGATGAGTGAAGGTAGAAAGAACTTCCTTAA
Organism: Idaea biselata; assembly: GCA_958496205.1. Classification (NCBI taxonomy): domain Eukaryota; kingdom Metazoa; phylum Arthropoda; class Insecta; order Lepidoptera; family Geometridae; genus Idaea; species Idaea biselata. The sequence goes on from OY292399.1 coordinate 11,438,706, forward strand.
CTTTCTTTCTCGTGTATAAAATCAAATTGAGTGGTTTATAATGAATGCAAAAAAAACAAAAATAAAAGAGCAATATCTGAAACAAAAATGGTTGCCCAAAAATATTCGCTCATATAGTGTGCAATTTATTATGAACCAAACTTAAGTTTCAAGCCCTATATTTGGTTCAAAATAAATTGTAAATTTTGTAAAAAATATCTTCCATTATTATTACGGTATCATTAATCGTTTACCTACTTACATACATTGTAGCACCATCACTTGTTTCTGATTGTCCGTACAACTCATTGACCAACTTATGGGATTGCGGTGGTTAAAGATTTCGTACTGGGACCCAGTAAAGTCGCGTTTTATATTTTGTTTTTTTAAAGCAAAATGCATCTTGAATTGCACCGCGACGCGACTTTACTCGTTATGTGCGGCGCGAAGAGCGGTGTTGGTCTAGTGGTAGATACCGCGACTTTCATTCCGAAGGTCGTGGTTTCGAATCCAGGCCGACCGCGCACCAATGTCTTTTTCTTTAAGAAAAAATTAAGTGCGCTATTAACATCGCTCTTAGGGTGAAGGAAAACATCGTGAGGAAACCGACATGTCCTAGGATAAACCACGGTCCGAAGGCATGGGATATTCGCCAATGCGGGGTAGGCTCCCGTGGCGTCTTAAGCCCTCTAAGAAATCACGTACAATGGCCCATTTGTGAGGCTAAGTGCGGAAAAGGCTCAGCGAAACTAACTAACTACTTGTTATGTGGCAGTGGTTCTAGTTAATAAAACCTGTTAACTAGTGAAGTTCCTGTGTACGCAGACTTTTTGATTTAAAAACTAATATTTAATAATTAATGATCAAACGGCTGGATCAATGGCGTTCTCTTGTGTCGGAGGCCAAGACCCACTTCGGGTCGCTGCGCCAGAGGAGTAAGTAGTAAGTTAGTAATGATCAAACGAACTTACCAAGTGAAGTTCGATCACAATTATGTGAACGGCTTCATCGACGCAATTTATGAATTAACGATTTTATATCATGAACATGAGTGTGGCTTCGCAATGCGCCCCTTCATTAAATGACAGCCACTCAAAACTCATGGCGGTAATTTCTTTCTGCTATTTGTGCTTACAAAAAAAGACAACTACATTTGACAACAGGCCAAATTGGCTAACGGTGTCCTGTGGTCTAACAGTTGTTGTTGGCTAGGCCTGGGACTAAACCTATACTTTAATTAAAAAAAACCGTATTATGCCTTTGTCCTTTATTTATTTTGAAACCCAAAAGCTGTGACAAAAACGTCAACAGCGTAACAACGTCTAACTGACGCAAACACATATTGAACGAATATCTAGGTTTACCGAACGTTTGGATAAGAGTGAAAATACAGAGATTTATTATTAGAAAAAACAAACGCACCTAACCCTTCTTTGTGTCGCGCAGTCGGATAAACAGTAGTTATGTTTCAGGTACCTATATTAGTAGAAAAAACGCCACAACTTTTAATCCCAGTGCGTAGTAGAGTCAACACGTTGATTGCAAAGTTTTCGAGTGGCTATGTAGAATGTACGTGGGAAGAGGTTGCGAATTATAGTCAAAGTTGAAGCCTCCTTTAGTAGCGTTAGCACAATCAACTGATGGACATGCACAATTTACTGCGTTTGTTCTAGACGATGATCGCCTAGAGTTGAAGCCTCCTTTAGTAGCGTTAGCACAATCAACTGATGGACATGCACAATTTACTGCGTTTGTTCTAGACGATGATCGCCTAGAACAAATGTACAGTACAGTACAGTACAGTAAATGCATGTGCCGTGTAGCCCCGGCATAGAATAGGGTTACCCCATCTCTTTTCGTGGGTGTTGTAAAATGTGACTAAGGGATCAGGGAGACTAGCCAACCTTGAGTTCTTCCCACGCGGTGGCGGATAAACTGTGTGGTCTCTAGTAGGGTTGGTGCCAGGCAAGCGACCGGCCGTAAAAATATTGGCAAATCTATATGCAGTAGGCAAGGTCAATGATGAGTTACCTACCTATTAAACCATTTTGAGGTGTGGCGGACCCCGGGCTCCCGAAAGGGATTTAACCGGGAACATCGCTCGGATGAGAAAGACGAACGATCGGTCGATTACCATTGGGAGTTGGGACATACCTACCTTGATTATGGAATTGTTTAGAGAGAGAGATAGAGACACAACACAACACACAACTCGGGTTATTGTAGGTAGCATGAAGAGTTGAAAGAAAAAACGTTTCTCAAAATTATCGATAAAATTACCCTTTGTATTTCCAAAAGTCGTAGAAGACATCTGATCAACCTTTTCTGGGTTACCAAAAACTATAATCGTAATAGGTAGGTACACTTTATAGACGTCTTCGTAAGTTACGATCCCGCAGGAATTTCAGGATAAAAAGTAGTTTGTATATTACTCCAGGACTTCAGTTATCTACACACTGGGTTTCATCGCAATTGATTCAGTAGTTTTTTCCGTAAAGGAGTAACTAACAAACATCGTTTACTTACCTACCTTACTTACATCACAAACTTAGTAGTGATACCCTTAGATGAAAACAAAAATAGTAGATACGGTATATCTAACATTGCGTATTCGAAAAATGAGATAGGTACACCTACATGCATTTTCATAAAATTATTGTATTTAGAAAAAGTCGTCTCGTCTTTAAGAATGATTCAGGCATTTATAAATAAGCAATTTCAAAAAGATAATAGCAGGGTGACAGCACGTGCTCACGCGGCAACGGTTCGACATACGACTGAGGCTAATGCGTCAGCTAGACGCAGTTTTATCGTCTCATTTTCCGAGACTAGGTAACGTATCTGCCGTTTTTTGGTTTCATCTAAGGTTATACCTAACTTACAACTCATATAAGGTGACGGAGAACAACCGTGAAATCCTATAAAATGTGACCACAATCCAAGTCTGTCATCAAATCGGACCGTAAAATTCGATGGAATGCCACTTTTATTGTTATTCAGAAAGGAAAAAACTCGTAAAAATAAATCACAGTATCATTCCACTTAGCACAACCTAAATTGGAGTCATATTGTGCACAATAAAATTGATTATAGAATAACTATAGCATGAACGAGTAAGTTTGTCGTGTAGCCCCGGCATAGAATAGGGCTACCTCATCTCCTCCCGTGGGTGTCGTAAAAGGCGACTAAGGGATCTGAGGGTGACTAGCAAACCTTAAGTTCTCTCCGCGCGGTGGCGGATAAACTACTTGGTCCCTAGGAGGGTGTCTGGCAGGCGGCTGGGGCAAAATATTGCCAAATCTATTTGCAGAAGATATGGTCAATGATGACTTACCTACTGCGCCGACCCCAAATTAATTTGGGGTTTAGCGGACCCCGGGCTCTCGAGAGGGATGCAACTGGGAACATCGCTCGGATGAGAAGAAGAAATCATAAAAATTGATATAAATAAAGAATTGACCTATTATTACTCAGAATTACCCAGGTAAAACCACGGAGCGAAACAAGTACCTATAGTTAACAATTTCGAAATTGGAATCAACTGCTAACGATTGATAATATGAAAGGTACCTAATGCGCAAACGGCGACGCGTCAAATTCACAATTTATGTTCGTTGCTCAAGTATTCGAGTGGGACGGCTGTTATGCAGTCTATAAATTAGGTACCTTGAGTAATTATTTGATATATCACCAATGTTACGACTAATCGTGGGATTTCTACTTACCTACATTGATAAATATTGGATGTAGGTCATTGATTTTAAATTAAAACATGTACCTATATATTTGGTATTTCCTATAAAATCCAAAAACCATATAAAAAAATATTTCAAGACGTTACAGGCGGCGGCAAACGTTTTGATTTCAGTTGTTGTATGCCCACCCCTTAAATATTTGTTATATTTTGTTTTTAGTATTTGTTGTTATAGCGGTTACAGAAATACAGCTTCTGTAATAATGTCAACTGTCAAGCTATCACGGTAGCTATCATGAGATACAGTCTGGTGACAGACGGACAGCGAAGTTTCAGTAATAGGGTCCCGTTTTTACCCTTTGGGTACTAACCCTAAAAAAAGAATTGGCCTACGTACGTTAAGGAACTTTTTAATACTAATGTAATAGGTACCTAATTCAGGAAATCAGTGCGGCAAATCAGAAAACAGTGCTTTTACGATTAGTACGACAATTATTACGTCGTAAAAACATAATTTGCTCATTTGCCATGCTGTTTTACTATTTTAACGTCAGTTTTGGTTTACAACCATGTGGGTTAGAATGTGTAGTAGCGTAGGTGGAAACAGCCCAAGCCTTGTGCTTGTGCATCTATAACTAGCTGATCTGATGCCATTCCTTCTTCGGTCTTAACCCTATTATGGGGTTTTGGGACTAGTATCACGGGGCTATGGAGCCCCGGATCTCTGGAGCCGAAGCCGACGCGTAGAGGCCCTTTTCAATAACGATTTTACTGGCTAACTATGATGTGGACACCAAGCCAGCGGTTATCCCTGCGGATAGTAACAACTGGGCTATATCATAGTGATGTGATGGTAGTGGATTGGCAACTGGGGGGAAGTATGTTGATTATGGCGCCTACTATAACAATGTCCAATAAACACGTAAACAATAATATTGTGAGTTGTGAGTAGTTTGTGTTTGTAATATTTGCAAGTTATTTGCAAATACGAAAGCAGTCAAATTGTCGAAGTCATCTAAACTAATATTGTAAAGAGGAAAGATTTGTATGTGTGTGTCGTATGTTTGTAATGAATAAACTGAAAATCTACTGGACCAATTTAAAAAAATCTTTTACCAATAGAAAGCTACATTATCAAAGAGTAACCTAACCATCATTTACGCGAACGAAACTGCGGGACACTGCTAGTCAACACATCCCTATTTCACAATAAGTCTTTAACTATCTTTGTGCATATTCAATGAATACCTACGCCGTAAAACTATGAGCACTTTGAAATCTCCGTTTATGACCGAGAGATAATGTGGTCGCATGGTAATCAATGCAGTGTTAAGCCTACACTCGGATCTTATCTATTGACGTCTAGATAAAGTTCTTGATATATACGTCGCTGAAGATTTTATACGCTTACTGAGTGCTCGTATAAATGTATCGAAATACCTCGAGTTTAAGGGGACAGTCTACCGATTCCGCCACTGTTCACCAACAGACGATTCACCTATGGACGATTCGTCGACAAGATCTTTTATCGATGGCGGTTTCGTCGACAGAACCTTTCACTACCTAAGTACTCTTTTCTCCATACAAACTTCACAAACGTAGTCGACTGCTTCCTCCCTGGATAAAAATATTAGAATAAAAATATGTTTATACCATGAGTCCTATATCAGCCATGACCATGACCCTGCGTTTTGATTTTTTTCATTTTCTTATTTTTCGGAATTTTTTTTCTATTATAATTCGAAAATGAAAAAAAAAACGTAGGGGCATAGTCATGGCAGATATAGTATTGTGGCATAAACATATTTGCCCCAATGTCTTTATCCAGGGAGGAAACAGTCGTCTACGTTTGTATGGAGAAAGACTGTCCTCTTAAGTATTGTAATTTCAATATGGTACTCGTAGTCATTTTACAACCGGTATAGTATAGGGAAATTTCTGTTTTACCTCTTTCGCGGTTTGAGAAAACCATACAACTATCGGCTTCAGCCGCGTACGAAACCAGTTTCTAAACAAGAAGATTTTTTCCTAACATGAAACCGACCGCCAACGAAGTCGTTTTTATAGCGCGAAAGATTCGTGTGGCTATGAAAATGACTGATGTAGGTACGTATGTTTAAAAGAGTCGAAAGACTTTAGAGATGTGAGTATTTCCAAAAAATCCCTCTTTACAGATGACTACGTCAAAATTTTACAAGTAAGGCCGGGTTTCTACACAAATTAGTTTCTGCGCATAAAAAATCTCGTTTGAGCTGTGCGTTTATCTCACTCAGTCAGGACAAACAAACTCATATTCATATTCATACAACGTCGTAATGACTTTTGCCTTTAATTTCGCCTGAACCGACATGGAACAAGATTTAGATCAGATATCTACCTACTATTGGCCGTGTAGCCCCGGCATACAATAGGGTTACCCCATCTCTTCCTGTGGGTGTCGTAAAAGGCGACTAAGGGATTTAGGGGGGGACTAGCAAAACTTAAGTTCTCCCCGCGCGGTGGCGGATAAACTGCTTAGTCCCTAGAAGGGTTGGTGTCAGGCAGGCGGCCGGCCGTAAAAATATTGCCAAATCTATAAGCAGAAGGTATGATCAGTGATGCCTTACCTTCTGCGCCAACCCCAAGTATTTGGGGTTTAGCGGACCTCGGGCTCCCGAGAGGGATAATATGCAACCGGAAACATCGCTCGGATGAAAGAGTATTACTTCTCCGTATATGGAGGCCTTAAGAGCTTTTTCTGGCAACCCTCAGATGGAGAGCTACTTAGTAACCAACGTAGCTATTGAGTTTTCCAAATCCGTAGGACTTTTTTTCAAACCACAAAGTTCCGAAAGGTCATAACTATTCGCTTCTTTATTGATGCAGATCATTGGATAAATTCAATCGGCTCTTCTGAGCTCAACTCAATTGGATCTATTCACAAAAAGACAAACGACCATATACGGGCTTCGAGAACAATTATCGAGAGAAATAAACTTACAAATTCATTCGATTGCAGCGAAATTAGTCGCGTCAAAGTGCCGCCGATGAATCGAACGATTAAAATGTTGATAACATTTCTAACGAGGAATACTAATTAGTCAATAAGTAGTAGGGATGGGATTGGTAATGATTTTGGCGGATACTCGGCTTTCGAGTACCGCTACTAACTGGTACAGAATTGTCAGCTCAAAGGCAGTTTACTTAGTGTACCTACTGTGCTCTGAGTACTGAACGCTAATATGCTACTAATAATAGTTGGTGCATACCTTCGGGTGTCGTTATGGTCCAAACACAGATCAAGATATCTAGACGCCCCGATTCCAAATCAAAATGTATAAAGCGTGCCCCTTTTTTCACTGTCTAATGCTACATCATTTCGCCGACAGCCGCTGTGGCGCGTCGGGTAAAGGCCCGGCTGCAAAACAGAAGGTTGCGGGTTCGATTCCCGCTGGATGCAAGTATTTATGCTTAAAAATAAATATTTGTTTCTGGCCTGGGTGTTGTCTATGTATCATATTATGTATATATTTACAAAGAAAATTATAATGTGTAGTATATCCAATGTCTAGTACCCATGGTACAAGAGTGCTTAGTTTGAGGCTCGATTGCGCTGTGTGTAATGTCGTGCAATATTTAATCCGCCGGACATCAGAGAAAAGTAGAATACCCATCCCATGCCTAAAACGGTACCTCCCTATCAGTCGATCGGTACAAAGACGTTAATTGTGGTAAATTTATCGTTCTTACCGGTGATGTTTGTAATTAATATACCTTCCTTCACTCGCTCATTTCGCCGGACACCAGAAAAGCCGAATACCCGTCCCATGCCTAAAACAGTACCTACCTACCAATTGATTGGTACAACGACGTTAATTGCGGTAAATTTATCGTTCTTACCGGTGATATTTGTAATTCTCTGGTAATTAATATACCTACCTTCACTCGCTCAACCCGCCGGACACCAGAAAAAAGCCGAATACCGGTCCCATGCCCAAAACCAGTACCTACCTATCAATTTTATTGATTGGTACAAAGACGTTAATTGCGGTAAATTTATCGTTCTTACCGGTGATGTTTGTAATTCTCTTGTAATTAATATACCTACCTCCACTCGCTGAATCTGCCGGACACTTGAGAAAAGCCGAATACTCTTCCCATGCCTAAAACGGTATCTACCTATTAATTGATTGGTACAAAGACGTTAATTGCGGTAAATTTATCGTTCTTACCGGTGATGTTTGTAATTCTCTTGTAATTTATATACCTTCCTTCACTCGGTCGAACGTTTCCGATGTCTTCACGCAAGTTAATACCAGAATGATGGATGGCCTGCGAAATTAGGTGTTATGTAGTGCACAAACAATTTTTATGTTTCCTGCGAGAAATTTGTAACGTTTTTTTATATAGGTGCAGAGAAATTAATTTTCGCTTGTCGGTGTCTTCAATTACAGAAGCGTTGCGTGTCGAATATTAGTTATTTTAATGTAGTTAACTAGTAAAGAATTTCGTATGGTAGCGGGATTAATTTAGCTATTAATCATAAGGAAAGAAAACTGACCTGCAGTGGTAGTATACCAAAATGAGAGACATTTTGTTGAAAGACAATTTATTGTCCGTCTCTTTTTCTCGTCGATTGAGAAAATGGAACGGACTTTGTCGCCTTAGAGAGCCGAAAATCTGGTATAACACATAGGTTACTTTTGATCCCGATATTCCCGCGGGATCGTGACTTACGCAAGTAAACCCGTGGGGAGTAGGTAGTAGGTACATAAGTTCCTATTAACTTTAATAGAATATACCTAGGTACTTCTAAATACCTATATTTTTCTATACATACTAATTTTATAAATGCGAAAGTAAATCTACTATCTGTATCGGTGAACCGATTTTGATGAATTTTGGTATACAGATGGATGGGACCTTGGAGAAGGACATAGGCTACTTTAGCTCCCAAAATTCTCACGGGATCGGAACTTACACGTGGAATATCAGCTAGGACGTAAATAAATAAGTACCTATTAACTTTAATGATTAATAAAAACTTTAAACGATGTAAATAGAAAAGATTGCAACAGTTATTTTAAGTGCAATAGAAAAACTAGTGAATGCTCCACGGATGTTGACGGAGAAAAAACTTAGCGGCTAAAGCGTTTAATGTCTTTAAATTGTAAACGAAGCAAGGTGATGACACACTGGATTTGAAAAGTTAAGTTTCTTTTACACTAGTATACAGTTTCACTTGCAAATGTAATAAGAGTTGCTTGGCCTGAGCAACTAAAAGGAAAAACAACCCACTCTTTCTCCACACAAACGTAGTCGACTGTTCCTTGCCTGTTTCCTCCTTAGGGTCAATTCATACTTACGCAGAGTCATCGTGTATTTTGAGCATAACTCCAAGAAGTAATAAACAAAAGAGAGTGTCCTGGATCCGTCGGACAGGGTGGTTGCCTCCTCGACGCCTCGGAGTAGTTTTCGAGACAACGATACGTTACGACTAAGTCTACCTTGTTACGACTCGTAATGTTACGACTCGTAAGTCTACCTTGTTACGATTCGTATTGTTACGACTCGTAATGTTACGACTCGTAATGTTACGACTCGTAAGTCTACCGTGTTACGACTCGTAGTCTTCTGTCTCTCTCTCTCCTTGGCTTAGTGGACTGTATGTTCGCTCCCTGTTTGTCTGCGCGCTCCCAAATAAAAACACGCCTGATGTTCTATGTATACTTCTTTATTGTTCTATTTTCATTTGGGTTCTTAGTTCTTAGTTCCAGTCAGGTGTCTTCAGCGCAGTGCAAACAGCTTCTGACTTTTACAAAAATACCCCTGCCTTATATTAGAAATGATTGCGCAACATCTATTACGCATTACATTCGACTGAAGGTCCCACCTTGCATCTCACTTTATTGATATCTCTGACCCTGTCGCACTTGATATAGTCAAACGCGCCAGGGCAGATTCATTACACGAAAACTTATAATTTAACACATAAACGACATCTTAAAGCTATGTACATAAAAAACTATATACTGAGGTCGTCCTGTTCTCAACATCCTCCTCCCGGCGCAGCTCGCGTAGACTCATCTTCTTCTTTCACGAGAACGGCGAGCTTACTGGTCGGCCTCCGGAACACTCTTGTTCTAGTTCGGACGTCGACGACTCGTACGCCGCCATCTGGTCCCGGGTAGGTTGTTTGGACTTGACCGATGGGCCACACGTTCCTTGGTAGCGCTGGATCGACGACCACGACGATATCGCCGACTTTGAGCCCAGCTGTGAGGTTGGCGGGCTCCCCCCGTGGCACGAGCGTAGGTAGGTATTCGCGTACCCCACGCTGCCAGAAGGAGTCTGCGAGTGCTTGACTTGCTCGCCAGGCTCTGCGATCCGCGTCTTCACATGGGCCGGTAGTAGGCAGTCCCATTGATGTCCCCAAAAGGAAGTGGTTGGGTGTCAACGCCTCGGGATCGTGAGGGTTAACACTTACATGGGTCAAGGGCCGGGCATTTATAGAGTACTCGGCCTCAACTAGCAGTGTTCGTAGCACCTCTGGTGTCGTGACTTTCTCCCGTAGTGTCACGGCGAGTGCAGTTTTCACGGAGCGTACGAGTCGCTCCCACGCTCCTCCTTGATTCGGCGCCCCGGGAGGGATGTACGTCCACTTCATGCGGTGAGCGAAGCCTTCCGTACGTAGAGCCGACGCCCACTCGGCGTAGGCACGCCCGAGCTCGGCATCGGCGCCTCTGAAGTTGGTCGCGTTGTCGGAGTACATCTGCGAGGGCCATCCGCGCCGTGCCGCCATCCGTCGCAGTGCCATGATCGCTGAGTCGGTCGATAAGGACTCCACCAACTCGAGGTGCACCGCCCGTGTGGTTAGGCAGGTAAACAGCGCTCCCCAGCGCTTCTCCCGGCGCCGTCCGATTTTTACTACCATTGGGCCAAAGTAGTCGAGCCCGCAGTTGGTAAAGGGGCGGTGGAATGGGTCCACCCGCGCCCTAGGTAGGTCGCCTGTCGTGGGCGCGCGTGGGCGCGCCTTGCGCACTTTACAGAGCGCACATTGGTGTTCTACAGCGCGCACAGTGGGTCGTAGGTGTACGATCCAATAGCGCTGCCGTAGGTCGTTCGTCACGCGCTCCCTGTTGGCGTGACCGGCGCGACAGTGCTCCCTCAGCACTAGGAGTTTGGTGAAAGCGTGGTGGCCGTCTAGGATGACCGGCCTCTGCGTCTCGATCGGCGCGCTCGATGCGCCAATACGACCTCGCACCCGCAGTACCTCACCTTCTACTGGCCTGGTGTCCACTGGTTCGACGTCTCGTCCCGCTCGCTCGTGTGCAGGACCACTTGTGAGTCGTCGTCTTCGGTGGGCAATCGTTGGGTGGGCCACTCAGCCTCCGGGTTCCGTAGGAAGCTCGGCCCCATGAACCAACGATCGTGTGCTGTAATTGTACCTGTTCCTTGTAGACGGGTGGCGTCGTCGGCCACGTTCAGCTCGGTTGGCAACCAGCGCCACTCGTCTCGGTTCGTGTGTTCGGCGATCTCGCCCAACCGGTGGGCGACGAACGGGGTGTAACGCCGCGTGTCGTTCTTCACCCAGTGGACGACAGTCGCGGCGTCGTTCCAGTAGACGGTGCGCGCGATCTCGAACCGATGCTCCTTCTTGATAGCATCGGCGAGTCTCGCGCCGATCACCGCCGCCTGTAGCTCCAGGCGCGGAATGCTGATGGTGCGTTTCGGCGCCACCTTGGCTTTCGCGGCGACCAGGGCGACCGAAACGCTGCCGTCGGAGTGTGTGGTGCGAAAGTACGCCACGGTGGCGTACGCACGTTCGCTCGCGTCACACATTACGTGAAGATGAATTTCTCGCGCACTATTGAGTCCGTAGCATCGCGGTATGCGTAATTGGGTGATATCGCTTAGCTGTCGTAGCCATTCCGCGAAAAGCGCAGCTTCTACCACGGGGAGGGATTCGTCCCACGACACTTGCAGTTTCCAGAGAGACTGTAGTATGATTTTCGCACGCACTGTGTATTGACTTAGTAGCCCGAGAGGATCGTAAATAGACATGACGACACTTAGCGCTTCGCGTTTGGTGGGAGCACGTTTCGCGTCGCGTACATCGGTCGACACCCAATGCATTGCCGTGTTGAAGGCGAGTTCGTCATTTTTAGCGTGCCAATACAGTCCGAGGATTTTACTGTCCGAGCCGTCTCCCCCCAGTTGGGAGAGTCCCGTTGCGCGCAATTCACTAGGCACATTGTTTAACACATTGTCGCGATTAGAACACCATCCGCGTAAGGTGAACCCGGCCACCGCGTGCACTTCACGTACCTCGGCGATGGTACTTCGCGCGTCCGATACACTGTCATAACTGTCCACGTAATCGTCCATGTAGTGGCTCCGCGTGATCGCGGCTAGAGCCCGCGGGTGCGTGTCGGCGCGCGTGCGAGCGTTGTGGTCGCGCACACTGTGCGCGAGGAACGGTGAGCTCGCCGCGCCGAAGATCATACTCGTCATTTTGTACGAGCGGGGTGAGCAGGATCGGTCCGCTCCTCGCCACAGGAACTGCTGGGCTGGCTGGTCCTCTCTTCTGATTTTCACCTGCAGGAACATTTCTTGAACGTCGGCTGTCACCGCGATGGCTCGTTCGCGGAAGCGGAAAATGATTCCTGTAAGAGAGAGAAGTAAGTCTGGCCCCTCCAGCAGCATGTCGTTGAGCGACACGCCGCGGTTCTGGTGTGCAGCGTCGAAGACAAGCCTCTTTTTCCCCGGCTTGTTCGGATTCTCCACGGCAAAGTGCCGTAAGAACCAGCTGACTCTGCTCGCAGTCTCGGCGCCATCGCATGGCACAGCGTAGCCTTTTGTCAGCAGGTTGTCCACTTGCGCTGTGTACTCGCGGGCGAATGCGGGGTCGGCGTCCATCTTCCTTTCGATGCCGCGCAGCCGGTTCGTAGCTGCTCCGTAGCTCGGCGGCATGACGACGTGATCGTGTCGCCATGGAAGTCCGACCTAGTATCCCACGTTTTTCTTCTTCACGGTCTCGTTGAAGATGTCGCTTGCCCGTTTGTCGGCGTCACTGATCCGTGGTTTCGGGGCGACACCGAGAGAGTCGATCGCGAAGTGGCGCTCGACCAGATCGTTCAGACGTCGGTCGTGTTCCTCGCCGTCTCGTACGCGTACATCGGGTGCGTACACGTGAAGCACATTACCGTTGTCTCGGTAGATGGTGTTGCGTGGTGCTGTTCCGTGCACCACCCATCCCAGTTCCGTTCTTGACGCGGCCGGCTCGTCTGGTCCACCAACACGAAGTTCTCTCGACACGATGAGGCTCCAGTGATCAGTTCCTATCAGGATACGTTTGTGTGCTCGTTCGTAGCACAATTCCTCGTCGCGCAGATTCTTCAGATGTCGAAGTTCAAGTAGTCTTCGAGGTACAGTTTGGATTCGTAGTGTGAGGTCGCAGATCGTGCGACACTTCACTTTGAAAGGCACGCGCCTTTCTCGCCCTTCCCCCTCACGAAGATCTCCACCTCTTGGCTGTCCTTTTCTTTCTTCGATGTGTTGAGACCGCAGACGTTCAAAGGCCGTGTAGGCCCGCTCGCCCCGACGCTCGTGGCGAGTTCCTTGTCGATGAGCGTGATCGTCGCTCCTTCGTCGAGTAGCGCGTAGGTATCGACGTTTCCACGCGGCCCTGATACTGTCACGGGACACACTTTTAACAACACTTCACTGGTCGCAGAGGTCGCTGCGATTGCTAGCACTAACGCGTTATCACTTTCACTTTTTGACGGCGGTGTGGCGGAGCGCCGCGCGGGTGCGGGTGCTCTCGCCACCGGTGCTGGCGCGGATCGCGCGCCCTGTCCGTCCGTGGGCGCGGATCTCACGCCCTCGCTGTCTTCGTGTAGAGTTGCGTGGTGGGGGCTGCGGCACTGTCGTACGCCGCACGCCTTGGCCTTGCAGTGGAAACGCCTGTGTTTACTAACCAGGCACTTGAAGCAGAGTCCCTTCCCCTTGGCCAGCTCCCATCGCTTGTTGATGGGTAGAGCGAGGTACTGCCGGCACTTCGGGAGGGTGTGTGCTTGCTTGCACTGCGCGCAGGTCGGTGTTTCCTCTTGCTCGTCCGTAGCGTAGACTGCAGTCCTCTTGCCTTTGGCGTTCGTGTTGCTGGTGGTTGGAGTCTTCGTTGTAATGGAGACTGGAGTGTAGTCATAGCGCAGCGCCTTGTCTGCCTCCTTCATCAGGAAGCGAGAGAGTAGCACCACCTTCGGCTCCGATGATTCGGGGTAGTTCGCGGCGTGGTCACACCATTTTGTCCTGAGGTTCGGGCTTAACTTACCCAAAATGTCCCTAATAAGCATCGGATTATGCAGGTATTGCATGCTGTCGACGCTCCTCAGGGTGCACACGACGTTCTGCACCTTCACCGCGAATATGTTCAGTTCCGTTGCCGTAAGTCCGGGTTTTGGCAACCTCCGTAGGTCGTCCAGCACTTTGTCGATGATGATTTCTGGACGGCCGAAACTCTGTTCGAGAGTTTGCAGGATTTCGTCTGGATGAGTCGCTGTGAAGAGTAGCGCCGCGACGGTTTCGCGCGCCTCGCCCTTCAAGCACATTCTTAGCCGCAGGAGGTTCTCGGTCGGGTCGACGTTGTAGTATTTCGTCGAATCTCGTACCGCTGCCTTGAAGGCGAGCCACTCGCTCGCTGCTCCGCTGAAAGTAGGTAGGTCGCTGTTGTATCTACGCTGCGGGCGTGCCCTCTGCTTCAAAGCATCGGCGAGCTCCTCGATGCCGTTTCTCCTGCCCGGTGTTCTAGAACGGTCTCTCCGTTCCCACGACGGTCTTTGTTCTTCGTCCCTCTGTGGACGTGGTTCGGGCTGCCGATCGTTGCGCCCAACTGGTGTGTTCCGTAGCCAGTTTCCTACTTTGGCATGAGTGTTGACCTCGTCGTCATCTCCCCGCACACTGCCCCTCTGCACACTGCCCTCGTCTTCGATTTCTGCCTGTTGGACAGCGAGTCGCTTTTGTACTAGGTCAGCTTCCAGTTCTAGGTTCTTTTTTACTAGGTCAGCTTCCATTTGCTTTCGCCTGATGTCTGCGAGATTATCAGCAGCCTCAAGCTCGACGACACGATGACGCAAAGTGGAGCTGGTGGAACGTTGACTACGTACAGACTTGTTGGTTTGCGACTGCGTACGTTGCAGTCCCGACGTATGTGCTGGTAGTGTTGACGGTGACTCTGGTGGTTGAAGCGATCTCCTTCGCTCCCGTTCCTCTTGGATGCGACGAATTTCTTCTCGGTGTAGTCTTCGCTCCTCCCGTAGCTGCTCCGCTTGGCGCTGCTCGCTTGGCGCTGCTCCTCGACCTCTTTTGGATCGCCCTGACTCCGTTCGAGCCCCATCTTGATCGAAGATGGACGGCACACGATCCGTTCCGACGAGGTAGGAGTGGAGTGCGAAGCCTTGTTCCGTAGGTCCAAAGTTCAAAGATCCGGTTCTCGAAGGACCAAATTGTCCTGGATCCGTCGGACAGGGTGGTTGCCTCCTCGACGCCTCGGAGTAGTTTTCGAAACAACGATACGTTACGACTAAGTCTACCTTGTTACGACTCGTAATGTTACGACTCGTAAGTCTACCTTGTTACGACTCGTATTGTTACGACTCGTAATGTTACGACTCGTAATGTTACGACTCGTAAGTCTACCGTGTTACGACTCGTAGTCTTCTGTCTCTCTCTCTCCTTGGCTTAGTGGACTGTATGTTCGCTCCCTGTTTGTCTGCGCGCTCCCAAATAAAAACACGCCTGATGTTCTATGTATACTTCTTTATTGTTCTATTTTCATTTGGGTTCTTAGTTCTTAGTTCCAGTCAGGTGTCTTCAGCGCAGTGCAAACAGCTTCTGACTTTTACAAAAATACCCCTGCCTTATATTAGAAATGATTGCGCAACATCTATTACGCATTACATTCGACTGAAGGTCCCACCTTGCATCTCACTTTATTGATATCTCTGACCCTGTCGCACTTGATATAGTCAAACGCGCCAGGGCAGATTCATTACACGAAAACTTATAATTTAACACATAAAAGACATCTTAAAGCTATGTACATAAAAAACTATATACTAAGGTCGTCCTGTTCAACAGAGAGGGTCATAATCATAAATATTTGTTTAAATGAAACAATCCACTTACCTATTTCTGTAATAAGAAGTTAAAACAGATCACACATACAGCACACATGCACGAATTTCTTTATAAGTGTGCTATAGTTGTGGGCTGTTTTAGACAAAGTGTCAGTCTAAGTGTCATCGTGTAGTTTGAGCTTAACTTTAAAAAGTAATAAACAAAAGAAAGGATCATAAACATTTGTTTGAATAAAACAATCAACTTACCTATTTCTGTAGTTAGTAGTTAAAAGTGATTTTATGTCCTCTAATTGCGCGATAAAAGTAAACGAGGCGTACCGTCCGCATGTAAGGTGCGAGAGCAGACTGCTGCCAACCGTACAATAATGACGAATAATTACTTCGATAAATCCTTTGAGAATTGTTTTTTGCGATGGTTTATTTATTATGGTAAAAGGGTCTTTTATTCTCACTTCTTGTTTTTTGTTTCGCTAGCTGCGCGGTTTCTTTTACACAAGTCCCGATTCCGCGGGTAACCAAGTTTCATCGCAATCGGTTCAGTAGTTTTTCGTTTCGTTTCCTTGCTTACAAACTTTCACATTTATAATATTAGAAGGATGTATACAAACTAAGGTTTTTTATTCTCGCGTTTCGTGATTTGCTGGCTGTATTATTTACTAGTAGTGCCCTCGACTTCGTCCGCCTATTTTTTTTTAATCCTTAATAAATGGACCAGGCAGCGGTTCCTAAGATTAGGGCGTTCAAACAAACAAACAAACAAACTCTTCAGCTTTATAATATTAGTATAGATTTATGGAGCATTCACACGTTGGCCAATGCCGAGCCCGAGCCACTGTCTTCAAGCCAATGGTTTGGCGTCAGTACGTAAAGTCCCGTCGTAAGTGTCGCTCAAAATGTGATGACTTTGGCCGCGGCTTGTTACAAACAAACAAACATATTTACAAACTCTTCAGCTTTACCGACCTGCGTAAGTCGTAGCGCCAAGTGGACTGCAGGACATGTTCCGATACATAGACCGGTACAGCCACTGAGGAAGTCTTCATTTTTCTAACTGACCGTGCCACATTTTAGACCATATCATCACTTTCCATCAGGTGTGATAGAAAGTGATCAAAAGCTCATGTATATTAAACTTTTTAAATTCGCACGATTTGTTAACTTAGTTACATTTTCCCGGGTCTATATCGCGTATTAAAAGTATTATTTGTTATCTTACCTCAACCATGTTACAATGGTTTTTGACGACGACGACGTTTCAACCATTGTAACATGGTTGAAACGTATGTTCAACTATATTGTTTAAAAAAAATCCACAACGTGTGATTGGCCCTTAAGTCGATGTTCGAAGGTGCGAATTTTCGCGTAGGCGTGCCATCGTATTGAAGTGTGTCGGAATTTGATGAATAGACACTCTTTGTTGTATATTTACAGATATCATAATGCAAAGTTCAACGCCCACTGCATACATACATACCCAAATAATGCTAATACACTTAAGCTGCTCCAGTCAGAATTAGTTTTTAACCCTAGAGCAGATATTATCTGCTTGTACTTGTACAATTTTAACACAAAAAAAGTGGCAAGATTTTATTTAAAGCACTAAATCTATCTTCTTCTAATATATAAAAATTCCATGTCACGGTGTTAGTTACCGTACTCCTCCGAAACGGCTTGACCCATTTTTATGAAATTTTGCATACGTATTCAGTAGGTCTGAGAATCGGCTACTATCTATAATTTATAAGGCAAAACAACGTTTGCCGGGTCAGCTAGTTTATACCTAAATCCAATTTTTAGAAGGTGATAACTGACCCGACAGACGTTGTCCTGTCGCTTAGTATAAAAAAATGGCTATCTATCTTCATACCAAAATTCATCAAAATCGGTTCAGCATTTTTTCTTTCATAAGAACCTTCTCCTGACAATAGCAAACACAACAAAAAAAGAATTATCGAAATCGGTTCGTGCGTTCTGGAGTTATAGCGTCAGGAAGGAAAACCCGACTTATTTTTATATAGTAGATTAATTAATAATTAATGATTATCAATTGTAGGACAAAGGGGACTAAAAACCAAAGTTACCTAACTAACGGCTGAATACTGAATAAAAAACTGAAGGCTAAGCTCCTAAACCCAAGAATTCGCATACTGTAATTACTCGTTTATCTTAATTTCAGACTACGATCTGACGTTTTTGGTTCTTAGTATTTTGACACTTTGTCTTTAGGAAGATGTGTCAAATCATAGTCTACAATTTAAAAACGAAGTATAATTTTGAATTCAAGATGCTGCTCAATTATTTAAGAACCCTGGCATTTCAGGTACTCGCCAGTTAGTCTCACCGAAAACTTCAAATTTTAAAAATGGAATCTATTTTAATTTCAACCGATTTAAACATTCCAAATTCAAACTAATATACCGAGAGCTGAGGAAATGTCACATCAGTCGTCATGTCAGTAATTCGATGTAAGTCGAAACCGATGGACGTAGTTCTTCAAAATAATTGGGCGCCAGCTACTGAGCTTCTTTATTGCGCAAGAGGTGTTAAGTTACCTTCCTACTGTTATGGTGAACTTAATTAAATTTTCGTCTTGAATATTTCATGAGGTGATATTTTATTATGTTGATTAAGATTAGGTATGTAGGTACTCCTACGTAAATTATTTTTATTTGTGTGTAGTTTATTAACCTACTTCAAATAAAGGAGGAAGTTATTTATTTAATTTTTTTTATTCTTGCGCTGTGCTGTGTAGTTCGGGAGTACGTTAGGGCTACCCCAACATTTCCTGTAAGTGTTGTAAAAGAAATCTGGTCCCAAGGAGGGTTGCTGACAGACAGGCGGTCGGCTGTAAAAATGTTAATATTGCCAAATCTAATTGCAAAAGGACCTATCGTCAATGATGACCTACTTACCCGACCCCAAATAGACCCCGGACCCCGGGCTCCTGAGAGGGATGCAACCGGGAACATCGCTCAGATGAGATGAGATGTTGTAAAAGGAATCTGGGGAACACTAGCGAATCTGGAGTACTCCCCACACTCCCACGCTCCCAGGGCCTTGACTAGGTTGGAGAACTCCAGTTTTTCTATCCCCCTCCCTCTTTACTTAAGTACTACTTTTTACTCCTTCTCTTTTTTTTCTCTTCCTTTGCCCTAATACAGTTGTTTGCTTCTTTTTATTGTATTTTTTTATTTTAGTGTTTTACAATAAGGAAATAATCTATCCATGTCTTTACATCGTGTGTTTCATGCTAATACATGTTTTCTATTCTGTACGTAATAAAAATAACTTATCATCAACATAGCATCAACATAGCATAGACAAATCGGTTATTCACTCTCGATGCGTAACGCGCGGCCATGTTCACATTAAAAAAGAATAAAATGCATATAGTCAAGTAATTATTGCTGGGTTTCTATACGCCTACGATTCGTTTTAGTTACGGACTGTAGGTAGGGCATAGTATTTACTTCAAGACGAATTTTAAAACTTGTCCAAACGTTATTATATTAAAGACGTTTCATTACCGAAAACAAGTTCGTTTCAGGTTCATTGGGTTCAGTGAGTACCCTAAAAATACATACATACATACATCTTGCCATTGTTAAATACCCACATCTCGATAATATTAGAATAAATATATAGATTTACGACTTTAATTAAACTAACGTGGTTTTCACTATAAATATTATTTTTAAAAATGGGTACTTACCATGATTTCATTTGTTTTTACGAAGCTCAAAATTTCGCCAGTAAAATAATTGCATCTTGCTGAACATGGTAAGTACCCCGTTATTTAATAATATTTGTAGTTTATATGTAAAGATGTATATATGTATAGGGAGGGAGGCCTTTGCCCTGTAGTGGGACAAAACAGGCTAAAAAAATAAATGTATGATGGTTTACTTATTTATTTATTTATTTGGTACACCAACAGTAACACACACTAACACTATACAATAAAGCATTACAGAAAAAGTCCAAGTGTGCTTAGTGTGTTTACTTATAGGAACCCAGCACGAATAAAGAACAAAGTGCATTATAATGAAGTAATTATATCAGTTAGCGTAGTCGTAAAATTAAATGGTTCATTCAGAGAAGGGACGACAGGAAATATGGATCATGTTGTGTCGAGACCTTTTTGTACTAATAATGTATCTACGTCGCTTGGACCGTGAGATGCGAGCTTTTTGTGGGACGAAACTGAACTAGCATCGCTGTGACTGATTGTTCTTTCAAATTACGTTTATTTATTCGGATATTAGCAAGATATCTTTTTGGGGGTACGAGATGATGTGTACCTTCAAAGGGAAGATCTTCAGGTGGTTTTGCCCGATAGCCGCGGCCTGACGATGTTTCGTCGAGAGTTGTATGTGAGCTTATCTCGGAAATCATTTCGCTAGTGCAATTCAGGATTGTACTAGTTACGCCATCTCGTTGATTCTGTGGGCGCCCGCCACATCTTTTAGAAATATCAATTATTATTCTAATATTGGTTAGTTGGACTGTTTGCGTGTATATTTGTTACATGAAATATGGATCATGTTGTGTCGAGACCTTTTTGTACAAATAATTGTTAAAATTGTACTGGTAACACCAAATAATCTATACACGTCATTCCGTTCTCTATGCTCTCTTCATTCCGGTACGTTGTGCAAGCAATAAAGCTTCGGTGCTTAAAATTAAAATACTCTCGTTTTATTAGGTTATGGGCCCAGTATGCCATATAGGGACTAGTTAAATAGTTTTTACAGGCTAGCTAGCATAGGCGCGGGTGAAATTACTTTGTATTTTCAGCATTTTAAAATTACGTGAAAAACCGTTTTTTCTTTTGTCGAACTCAAAATGGCGATGCAAAATTTCTTTGCAAATATTCCAAAGTTGAGAGGCCGAGAGAACTATAATGAGTGGGCTTTTGCGGCTGAGAATCTGTTAATCCTAGACGGTAATGCAAATAACTTCAAACAAGAATTAATCGGAGAAGCAGCAGCAGAAGATGCAAAAGTCAAAGCAAAATTGATTTTAACGATCGATCCCTCATTGTATGTTCACATAAAAGAATCGACAAGTACCAAGAACCTGTGGATGAAACTTAAATCCATGTTCGATGATTCTGGATTTGCTAGAAAAATTTCTTTGCTAAGAAACCTAATTTCAATTCGATTTGAAAAATGCGAATCCATGACGGAATATGTGACGCAGATCATTGAAACAGCACAGAGATTGTCTGGTACTGGTTTTGCGGTAAATGATGAGTGGATTGGCAGTTTGCTGTTGGCAGGATTACCAGAAAGGTATTTTCCAATGATCATGGCCATCGAACATTCCGGAATCGCCATTACCGCTGACGTAATCAAAACGAAGTTGATTGATCTTGTTGAAGACAACGGTGACCAGAAATCGGTCACAGGAACCGGAAGTGCATTTTATGGTAAAGAGCAACACCGTCAACAGAATTTCAAAGTTGGCAGCAGTGGCAGTCATAATGACAGATCAAATCAATATGGCCACGGGGTGTCTATGACCGATCAGAATGTAAACAAAAACAAAGATAAAATAAAATGCTACCGTTGCAAGAAATTCGGACTTTATAAGTCGCAGTGCAAAAATACAACAATAAAAGCGACGAACGCATTTTCTGCCGTGTTCCTAAACGGAAAATATAGTAAAAATGATTTTTACTTCGACAGCGGCGCGAGTGCTCACATGACGCCAGATGTAAACATAATCGAAAATGCATGCTATTCTCCAAATATACGAGAGATTGTTGCTGCAAATCAGAGTGTCATGCCTGTTTTGTGTATGGGGAACGTACAAATAGTAACAGTGACTCCAGAATCCCGTTATGCGGTGGAGCTGAAAGATGTTTTATGTGTACCCAAGCTGAGCACAAACTTGATTTCTATCAGTCAATTGGTCAAGAATGGCAACAAAGTGGAATTTCGTAGATATTGTTGTTTTATTTACAATAAACGAAAAGAATTAGTTGCAGTTGGAAACCAGATAGACGGCGTTTACAAGTTAGAGATAGAGGAGAAGAAATGTTTATTTACATCTCCTACTACAGAGGCTAACAGTGAGACATGGCACAGAAGAATGGGGCATTTAAATATAAATGACTTGAATAAAATGAGAAATGGAGCTGTCACGGGTATTACTTATGCAGACAAGACAGTAATCAACAAAAATAAGTGCACAGTGTGTTGTGAGGGAAAGCAGTCCCGGTTGCCATTCGGTCATGCAGGAAACAGGAGCAATCAACCATTGGAAGTTGTTCATTCGGATGTGTGTGGACCAATGGAAATAAACTCAATCGGAGGAGCAAGGTACTTTCTTATTTTTGTTGACGACTATACCCGTATGGTATTCATGTATTTTCTTAAAGCAAAGAGTGAAGTTTTCAAGTACTTCAAAGAATTCAAGTCATTGGTAGAAAACCAACAAAATAGAAAAATTAAAATATTTCGGACAGATAATGGCTTAGAGTTTTGTAGTAACGAGTTTGAAAGTTTCTTGAAGGATGCTGGCATTATACACCAGAAGACAAATGCCTATACTCCTGAGCAAAATGGTTTGAGTGAACGTATCAACAGAACTATAGTTGAAAGAGCTCGTTGTTTATTATTTGATGCAGGATTAGATAAGAAGTTTTGGGCAGAAGCAACAAATACTGCTGTCTATCTTAGAAATAGGTCTGTTGCATCAGGATTAGATAATAAAACACCATTTGAACTGTGGACAAACCAGAAACCAGATTTAAGTCATATCCGAATATTTGGTAGCCAAGTTATGGTTCACATACCAAAAGAAAAGCGACTGAAGTGGGATAACAAATCTAAAAAACATATCCTAGTCGGTTTTGGAGAAAATGTGAAAGGTTACCGTGTGTATGATCCAATAAAAGGAAAAGTTACACTAAGTAGAGATGTAGTTATACATGAGAATGTTCAAAGAAAGTTGATTGAAGACATATCAGTTTCAGTTGGGGATAACATTCAAGCAAATGATTCAGATTGCAAAGATGAAAGTAGTGATGAAGAAATAAAATATGAACTTTTTTTGAGTCCGGTAGACTCTGATGATACTTCTTCAGAATCTGAAACATTAACTAATTTACCTTGTAATTTACAGCTACCTACAGAATTAGAGGCAGATGTGGTAGGAGTAAGAGAGCCAGACGTCCAGCCAGTGCTAGCCAAGCGGGAGAGGAAGCCACCACAGCGTTATGGTTGGTGTGCGACATCAACTCCAGCAAGCAAAGACCCAGTCACTGTCCGTGATGTTTTGGATAGTCCAGATAAAGCGTTGTGGGTCGAGGCTATGAATGACGAGCTTCAAGCATTTGAAGAAAATGAAGCATGGTATCCTGTGGATGTACTACCTTCTGGCAAGACTCTTGTGCAATTTAAATGGGTATTTAAGAAGAAAGTAAACAGTGACAACAGTGTCAGATATAGAGCGCGTCTAGTGGCCAAAGGCTTCACTCAGAAGCCCGGTGTAGATTATGAAGAGACTTTCTCACCAGTGGTCAGACATTCTACTCTTAAATTGTTATTTGCACTGTCTGTTCAGTTAAATTTAGATGTTACTCATTTAGATGTAAAAACAGCTTTTTTAAATGGTTATCTTAAAGAAGATATTTATATGATAAAGCCAGACATTGCTTGTAATGATAGTAAGCAAAAGGTTATTGTTAAGTTAAATAGAGCAATTTATGGGCTAAAACAGTCTTCTAGATCTTGGTATGAAAGAGTAGATCAGTGTTTATGCGATTTAGGGTTTCGAAAGAGTCGTTTAGAGCCCTGTGTATTTACAAAAATGAACAATAATGTAAAAATTGTAATTGCATTATATGTTGATGATTTCTTTGTTTTTTTCAAATAACTGTAATGAAACAGAAAAGTTAGTTTCTGTGTTGAGTTCTAAGTTTAAGATAAAGAATCTAGGACAGGTACAACAATGTTTAGGTATGAGGGTTAAAATAGATAAAATATCTAATGTAATTACTTTAGATCAGGAGCAATATGTTGAACAGTTATTAGAGAAGTTTAATATGTTAGACTGTAAAGTTGCTAATACTCCTATGGAATGTAATTTAAATATTGAAAAATCTGAACATTGCGATAATGAGATTCCATATCAGCAGATGATTGGAAGTTTGATGTATTTGTCAGTTTTAACTAGACCAGACATATCATTTTGTGTAAGTTTTCTCAGTCAGTTTAATAAATGTCATACAAAAGTTCACTGGAGCTATGTAAAGAGAATTCTTAAATATTTAAAGAAAACTAAAAGTTTTTGTTTGAAATATGTAAAGGAAAAAGCTGAACTTGTAGGTTTTGTGGATGCCGATTGGGCCAGTAACACAGTAGATCGCAAGTCTTATACAGGGTTATTGTTTTGTGATGTCAGGCTCAGCTATTTCCTGGGAAAGCCGAAAACAAAGAACAGTAGCCTTATCAAGCATGGAAGCAGAGTACATGTCCATAGCCGAAGCTTGTAAGGAAGCAATTTACTTAAGGTCTTTATTATGTGAATTGTCAGGTAATTTAAATACTGTAGTTTTGTTTAATGATAGTCAAAGTGCACAAAAGTTGGCGGCAAGTAATAATGTATGTCACAAAAGAAGTAAGCACATAGATGTTCGATATCATTTTGTGAAAGATGTTATTAATGATGAAATTGTTAACTTGAAATATATGCCGACAACTTTGCCAGCTGATATTTTAACGAAGGCTTTGAATCCAGCAAAGCATTATAAATGTGTTGAAGGAGTAGGTATTAGTAAGAACTAATATTAGTAGAATGTATTAGTTTATTTGTTGTAGTTGGGGTGTTAAAATTGTACTGGTAACACCAAATAATCTATACACGTCATTCCGTTCTCTATGCTCTCTTCATTCCGGTACGTTGTGCAAGCAATAAAGCTTCGGTGCTTAAAATTAAAATACTCTCGTTTTATTAATAATGTATCTACGTCGCTTGGACCGTGAGATACGAGCTTTTTGTGGGACGAAACTGAACTATGGGATTTTAAACAAACATGCTTAGATTACCTAGATCAGGGGTTCCCTAACTGGGGGGAGCGCCCCCCAGGGGGGGCGCAGAGATATTTTAAGGGGGGGCGCGGGCCACCTGTGCAGTTAATATCTGCGATCGCCAAGAGAATGCATTCCAGACGGCTCAATACGACCAATGAAATTATTTGAAATTGACGCCAGTGAAGAACATAATTTTGTTTCCTCAGTCGGCCAACATCAGCCTCTAGACTGGCCCCGCGGTCTCCTCACGGGCGCTATCAAAGGTATTTGGTACAACTTACCAAATACCTTTAGTATGACTGAATTTTTATATTGAGCATCAAAAATACTTATTTTGAACACTTTTTTATCCTGACCTGATAATCTGGACTGGAGGACGGGCGATTTTTTTTTATAGTCGAAGGGGGGCGCGACTCAAATAAGTTAGGGAACCCCTGGTAGGTATTTTAAAAACACCGGTTGAATTTTGATTCATCTTTTAAAGGCGTGTGAGTAATTTCCCGATCAGTTTGACTTTGGGACTGGTGAAGCTCGTCCGTCAGAGACGAATTTGAAATGGATCAGGCGACCTTTCTCCTTCTAGTCTCTAATAGAGACCAGTCCAGTCTATGTCACACACCTCGCGTCGTTGTTAGAATACCCACCATCTAGGTGTAATCTAATCTAATTAGTTAAATAAAACCACAATTCGTGACGCACGAAAAACAAACGGGTTAATAGTGAACAACAACAATGGTCGCCATTGTTTAACTAGCAATCAAACTTAGAACAATAGTAGTGGCACGAAACCATCGAATAGCCTTACAATCGACTCTGATCCTACTTTGTATCATAAACTAGCAGTGCCTCGCAGTTTCACCCGCGTAAGTCCCCCCTTGAAATACCTCTGCGCCCCCCCCTGGGGGCGCGCCCCCCAGTTAGGGAACCCCTGATCTAGATGGTGGGTATTCTAACAACGAATTTTGATTCAACTTTTGAAATGAATCTCTATCAGGCGACCTTTCTCCTTCTAGTCTCTAATAGAGACTTCTTCTTCCTCTTTTCGTATAGTGGCGTGGCTCACCTGGTGTTAGAGTTTTCAGGTTGCCCTAAGGCCTCTAACTTGACCTAACGACTGCTATCTGAGATAACAACTAAGACCAACTGCTTAACGTGCAGAAAAACGATTAAAACCAAAAAAACAAGTTTTTATTTCAAATCAACATCCCAAGAACCGAAGAAAAATCTCCCTGTGAGTTCTGTGCAGAATCGACAAGCGGTACCCGAAACGATGCGAACACGTGAGTCGTGACCCCAGACCCCGAGATTGCCCGATGAAGTCATAAATTATATAATGCATTGGAAATTGTTTCCCGCCGTAAAGCCGCACCTACTAATCGGTTACGAAGCGCCCGGAGCGTCCGCAAAAAAGATTAATGGGATCGGGAATCGAGATCTCGTTTGGTGAATCGATATCTTCGGTCGGATCGTTGTCGGTTGATCCATTGTCCAGGTCCGTTATGGGTCTAGTGAGTTGTTTTTTTATTTAGGTATGTATATGAATAGTAAGATAGAATATAACTAGTAGTTCTGCAAACCTCGCTAGCATTTTATTGGAATAATCGAGCGCGGACATATTAAATAGCATTCTATATGGTAGAAATACCCAACGACAAAAAAAAACTATAATATTATTATTCTCCTAAAATCTGAAATTATACTAAGTTTTATCAAAATCGGTAAAACCAAAAGCCGACAAAAGCAAATTTTGGCAGACTTGTTGCAGAGACATTTTGCTGGTAAAAAAAACAAAACAAAACCGACATTGACAGATGAAAACAAGTAAAGAAATGCTTTGCATGATTTGCCATCTCCGAATTTAGGGACACACTTGGACGGTGACTCTTTGCGGGTGGCCGTGGCTCTTCTGAATGAAATATTGAAACGAATTTTATACGCTAGATCTGTTATCCAGGGCCTTGATGATTGGAAGGAGTAGGTTCACTGAGAAATTACTTGCTCCCTAAGATTCTATCTGGAATTACTTATTATTCGATCGCAGAAGAAAATACGATGAATTAAAAGACAATCGAAAAGGAAACATTCGCATTCGTCTTCTGACCATACCGAAGGGGTCGTTGTCAGTAGACCCATTGTCCGGATCTACCATGGATCCAGTGAGATAAGTATTTCTGTGACAGAAGTATCGGAGTCAGTATAGTGGATCCGGACAATTGGTCTACTAAGAACGACTCCTCTGGTACGGTCAGAAGACGAATGCGGAGGGAAAGTCGATCTATCCAGAACTTGTCTAGTTATGATAAACAGACAACAATTTATGCGGAATGGTGATAAATGATTGGTATTATTTTACAAGTGAAGCCTATATTACCGTCAATCACCGTGACGATATTGAAAAATGATATCTCGATATCTATACGGTATAGTGTTGCCGTTCGATAGTTCACTATCGATAGTTTATCGATAGGCTGTGGCAAATCAATAATATCGATAGGTCGGTATCGATACTGACCATAATTTTTGCCCTATCGATAGCGTAAAACTATCGATAGTATCCATACTATCGATAGTATCGATTGTTGTTAAAAAAGTCAAATCCGATACTGTCGATAGTATCGAAACTATCGATAGTAACTACAATATTGAGCGTAGATACTATATATAGTATTGTTGTTTCCGATACTATTGTACTGAACTTATCAATCGATAGTATCTATACTATCGATAGGCTTATCGACCTCAGTGGCGCGTCGTGCGAAAGCGCGACTGCTATGCAGAAGTTTGCGGGTTCGATTCCCGCCGGGTGCAAGTATTTATGCCTTAAAAATAATT
This sequence comes from Idaea biselata, assembly GCA_958496205.1. Classification (NCBI taxonomy): domain Eukaryota; kingdom Metazoa; phylum Arthropoda; class Insecta; order Lepidoptera; family Geometridae; genus Idaea; species Idaea biselata. The sequence goes on from OY292399.1 coordinate 11,466,371, forward strand.
ATTTGTGTCTGGTCTGGGTGTCCCTCTATGTATAATATGTATGTATTTACAAAAGAAAAATAAATATAAGTATTATATCCGTTGTCTAGTCACCGTAACACAAGCTTAGCTGCTTACCACGGGGCTAGATGGCGCTGTGTGTTGTTAAGAGAATTTATTTTTTTATCGATATTGTAGCTGATTTTTGACATAAGCTGTCGATTGTAAAACTATCGATAGTTCGGCAACGCTACTATACGGACTGGTTAGTGGTTACTTGGTTTTGTCAAAGTATTTGTTTCATCTTGAGCTACGAGTACCTATAGGAGCTTGTTATTTGGTCGCTTTGTAACTTTAAATGGAAAGGCGTGGGTAATTTTGAAGATTTATAGACTAGTTGCTAACTGGTCGGTAACCGTATTCGGCTAGGTTGGATACCGACTATTCTGTGTGTTGTTCACAGAATTTATTTATTTTTATTATATCAATATATCTCAGTAGAAAACACAACATACAAAAAGAAAAACAATGTAAAACGTGAAAAATAAATAAATAATACAAACAACACTAAAACTCAGTAGTAATTAATTACATAACATATGGAAACCGTATTTTGGTATTTCATTTATCCTTCTTTTGCCTTCATTTTGGTAGTTTTGTTTACACAATTAGTTAACTTTTACAATACGAAAAAATATATAAACAACTCGTTAAAAAAATGTAATTGAATTTAAAAACCCGACTGCAAAATGTAGGCTATGTACTAAAAAATATTAAACAAGCTCAGCCAGACAAATAGGTTACCTACTACCTAGTAGGTCTATCTAACTACCCTTTAAAAGTAGCCTACGTGTTATTATTAAACTGAATTTATTTTTACATTATTATTCTCATCGCAATCGGTTATTTAGAGAGTTTTTGTGTGAAAGCTCGACAGTGTCCACTATCTTATCAGATCGCAAGTTGACCAAGTTCTGACGAGTCTTCCCTGGTGGCGGCACAGGCCTACGTATCGGAACATGAACGAGGGTCTAAAGAATATTTATTTACCGCCACGGTTGTCGTTTATGATAATAAAGCTATAAATAAAGTGTAATATTATGTATGTAGTAAATTCTTGTTCGAATAAAGTTTTGATTTAATAAAGTTTGTCTGTGCCTCCGGCTATGGAGGCAAGCTTTAATTAATTAATTTTATTATTTCCTTAGATACGAGTATCAAACAGGTGTTCCTATTTTTTATTTTTTATGTTTTCGTTTGATTTGATTCTAATGGATGTAATTTTGAAGACTTATTTTCTAAATAAGACGGTAAATGTAAAGTTACCTACAATAATAGAGCATGAATAGGTAAATTATGCATATTTGGCTAAATATGTTGAGTCATAGGTACTGGTCACAATACACATTCATTAACTCATCAAGTTTAATATTTTGAATTGAAACCAAGGTATTGCAATTTGCAATGATTAATTACAATCATTTTTACTAGACACGCGTCTAGATCGCGTTATAGATAATCATTTTTAATTTCATTTTCTTTTTTTTGTTTTTGACCCGTGTCTAATAAAAATGATTGACGGAAATCGTGTTAGTTTAAAAAGTATGATTAGATTAATTATCAGTTTAATCATTAAACTGGTCCTCTACTTTAGTTCGACGAACGATACAACGAAACGATGATTCCAGAAGAAAATTTGTCATCCATCCGTCCGAAAATTTTATTTTCTGACGATTTTGAAGGACAGGTGACAGATTTTCTTTCTTTCGTTCGTTCGGTCGTAGAATTAAAGTATCCCTCCTGACCTACATAGGTACTTGAAGACTGTAAAAAAACGTGCCATGGGAGATATAGGTTTATGGCATAAACATATTAGCTCTAATGTCTTTATCCAGGGAGGAAACAGTCGACTACGTTTGTATGGAGAGGTATGGAGAAAGAGTAGGTAGACTTTCTTTAAAATAACCAGTAAAAGCTCGTGTTAGCTTCATGGAGGTCCTCGCTCCATCATGAGAATCTCCCAACGTTTATGGGCAATAAATAATAAGCATTATAATAAAAGGAAACAATGTCTTTTGCGTCAGTAGGTAACGTGCAAACATTTTGATTATGCGCAAGAGTAGGTGTTTGGACAATGTCTTCTGTTTTCGGTAAATGTTTATTGCTTTGTTTATTGGTCTTTTGTTTGGGGCTCAGAATACTTGAGAATACAGGTTTGGAGCCTAATGTAAATATTTTGACTTGGTTGGTTGGCCATCCCCATCCAAGCAGGGTCCCAAGCTGTCCCAAGTCGGCTATCACAATCGTGTCTCCATAGGTCGATAGAATAGTAATTGTCATATTTGACACATGAGGGTACACCCCTCATGTGTCAAATATGACAAAATACTATGGCGTCCTAAGCATTTTAGGGGATTTTGGAATTATAGTCCTACCATTTGGTTGTTATAAATGTGGACAAATGTGTAAAATGCACGTCAAAAATGACAATTACTATTCTATCGACACTCTATTGAGACGCAATTATGAGACGAAATTTTCACAGATGTTATAGCAGACTTGGGCCTTGGTAATGTCGCTAGTGTCATGGGCTCTTTTGCGTTGGCGACGATCCGGATTGTTTGATTAGCGTTGTCTTGGGTTCTGGGTAGGTGTTGGCACGGCATTGCTTAGCCTTTTAGAGTTCCGTACCTAAGAAGTAAAAACGGGACCCTCTTACTGATACTCAGCTGTCTGTCTGTCCGTCTGTTCATCTGCCATCGAGCTGTATCTCATGAACCGTGATAGCAAGACAGTAGAAATGTTCACAGATGAAATAGGTATTTCTGTAGCCGCTCTATTTAGCAAACATTTGTTCTTATTGTCCTAAAATTTCGCATAGTCGCATCGTACGTCCTTCTTTTACACATTTGAAATTCGCTAGCGCTGTCCCTGTCACACTATTATATTATGGTACGACGAGGGTTATTCCATTCTCTTTCTCTATACAAACGTAGTTTACGTTTTCCTCCCTGGATAAAGACATTAGAGCAAATATGTTTATGCCATAAAACCTATATCTGTCATGTCTTGTCAATGTACGAACCTTTTCAAGCTGGCTAAGGTTATAGCTACACCTAAACCAGGAAAATCCGAGAGCCTTCCTGAAAACTACCGTCCTATTGCCCTCCTGAGCTGCACACACAAGTTGCTAGAGCGCATTATCCTAAGTAGAATAGAACCATACATTGAGGCGGTCACCCCTCCCGAACAGGCTGGTTTCCGAAAGAAGAGAAACTGTGCTGACCAGGTGCTAGCACTGACTACTTGCATCGAAGCGGGATTTCAAAAACAACTGAAGACCGTCGCAGTATTTGTGGATTTAACAGCGGCCTACGACACGGTGTGGAGGCAGGGCCTGGAGTCCAAACTCCTTGCGGCAATACCATGCCGAGAGATTGTAGATCTTATCTCTAATATGCTACGCGAGAGGGAGTTTGAAGTCTTCCTTGGAAGTAAGAAAAGCCGCAAACGTAAGCTAAATAACGGCCTGCCTCAAGGTTCGGTTCTGGCACCGCAACTCTTCAACTTGTATGTTCATGACCTCCCAGCCACAAATACCATAAAATTCATGTACGCGGATGACTTAGCGCTAGTTGCCCAAAACAAAAATATGAAAGTGGCTGAAGACACCTTAAATGACGACCTGGTTAAACTCTCCGAATATCTGAAGAACTGGAGACTCATCCCTAGTGTTTCAAAAACAGAAGTATCTTGCTTCCATCTGCATAATAGTATGGCAAATTACCAACCAAATGTCCTACTTAGGGGTCACTCTGGATAGAGCCCTCACCTACAGACCCCACCTAGAAAAGCTCTCTCAGAAGCTGAGTACCCGGATTAACATTCTACATAAGTTGTGTGGCACAACTTGGGGGGCAACAGCAAGCTGCCTACGAACGACGTGTACTGCCTTGGTTCACTCGACGGCTGAATATTGTTCCCCGGTCTGGCTAGAGAGCGCACACGTGCACAAGGTGGACTCAAAACTAAATGAGGCCATGCGCTGTGTTTCCGGGACTGTAAGGTCGACCCCGCGCTACTGGCTGCCGGTCTTAAGTCATATCGCCCCTCCTCAAATCCGCAGAAAGCAAGCGTTGAAAAGAGAAGCAGACAAAATACGGGCCCGGTTTGACCTACCAATTCACCAAATCTTCACCCAGCCACCCCCCGACCGCCTTAAATCGCGTCGTCCATCATACAGGGCAGCAGAAAAACTGATTGGTTTCTCATCAAATAAAGAATGGCAGGATTTGTGGGACTCAGCCACATATGACCTCAACATTCCCATAGACCCTATCGCCAAACATAAGGGCTTCGATCTGCCACGCAAGCTGTGGTGTCGACTAAACCGTTTGAGGACCGGGCATGGACGATGTAATTACATGCGGCACAATTGGGGCTGGTGCGATTCCGCTCTTTGTGGGTGCGGCCTGGAGGACCAAACTATGGAGCACATTATCTGCCGTTGCCCGATCTATGCATACCCGGGCCCCCCAGAGGATATCTTCCAACTTACCAGTGAAGTCGTCGACTGGCTTAAAAATTTAGACGTAGAATTATAGTTCATAACATGTTTTCACTTATATTCAAAATTCAATTCTGTGTAATCTGCCTATATGTATTCCTGTGTCATACGATTAAATAAATAATGTACCAACCTTTTTTTTTTCTAATTAAAATAATAATAAAAAATAAAAAAAATAAAAAATGAAAAAAATAATTTGGAAGATGAATAGTCATGCCAGATATAAGTTTTATGGCATAAACATATTTGCTCTAATATGTTTATGCCATAAAACTATCCAGGGAGGAAAACGTAAACTACGTTTGTATGGAGAAAGAGAATGGAATAAACGCCCTTAACACAAAATAAGTACTCATTAACTTTATAATCATCAAGTAGTTGTATTGCTCACTCAACTGCGAAGTAAAATATGGCAGAAACATAACTTTACTCCATTATTACATAAATATCCATGCAAGTGCATGTTCTCATACAATAATATCTAAAACGTATGATTATTGTATGATATTATGATTGTGTGTTCATTATTTTACAAGTCCTATCGCTTTCCTAGTGTATGGTTAAGGACTAGTAATTGCAGATCTAGATAATCGACTGCCACCTGTATGTAAGTACATTTCAATTATTAGGTATGTACAGTACTGTTCAAAAGTTGTTACCACCGTAGAAATTTCGCTTTAGTGCCAAAATGTTGGACGTCCCAAAATGTTGGATTCTCAATATTCAATTCTTGACTTATAACTTTATAAAATGGGCAATTTGTGTATTAAAATTATACACAATTCCATTTCATTATCGTTGCTGTCAATAATCGATTTCAAATAATATTACGAGGTTCGTCAAGTAACATGTGAAATTTTTTGATAAAATATTCTTTGGAGGATACCGTTTTTCATGCATTTTTGAGTCAATAAAGTTTCGATTGCAATTGAGCTGCAAGTTATAGATCTCTTTTCAGTGTATTTGCAATTGTAATGATGTTGAAATGAGGTAATGGTCAATTTTAATACACGGATCTAGGTCCAGATTTTCTTAAAAAAGAGATGTATTACCCACTAGGAAATATCTCATCGTCATCATCGTCAAAAATCATCCAGTGATGGATGGATGATTTTTGATGAACCGTTGTCCCTCGCTTGCCAGGATTACGCCACACGGAACCCCGTAGAACCCGGGATATTTTCTTTAAAATTCTAGTAGAAATTCTAGTAGAATGCCTATAGCAAGAAAAATAAGAAATATCAGAACTTAGAAGTATAGTGACCATCAACCAGGATACTAAAGTCCATTTAAAAACTCTACGGTAGACACCCACTTTTGAACTCTACTGTACTAAGTATACGTGTATAAAATTGAATATCATAATTTGTATTTATGGTAAAGGTAGGCTATCTATAATTATTATAAAAGGTCACTTTTTCAACACGTCTTATTGTAGAGAAATTTATAATAATTATTAGGTATTTTCAAGTCATGTTATATTTAACTAGCTGCGACCCGTGGTTTCACCCGCGTAAGTCGCGATCCCGTGGGAATATCGGGATCAAAAGTAGCATTGTTACTCATTGATAATGTAGCTTTCTATGGATGAAAGGATTTTTGAAATCGGTCTAGTAGTTTCAGAGCCTATCCGTTACAAACAAACAAATAAATCTTTCCTCATTATAATATTAGTATCGATTTTGAGATATTTGTTCTCCATTAGGCTTACAAAAATTAGGATTCTTAGTTAACACAATTGGCCTGTACCTACTAAAATTTACCATGCATATAATAGAATTTAGTTTTTACCATAGTGCATGACCACCACCCTTCAACTTAGGTACTTACCCTTAGGTACTTATTAAATTTAAAATTTAAAAACCCCCGAATTAAAAAGTCAAACTTTAAAAAGGCAAAAATAAAAAGCCGAAAACAAATTTCATGTCCTTGAGTAGGTATGTATGTGATACCTTACGTTCCCGCGTCGGGGGACGCGGGAATGTGTCACAGAAGTTGATGGTTGCCTTTTTAAAGTTTTTTAAAGTTTGACTTTTTAAGTCGGGGGTTTTTTTTAATTTTAAATTTTGTTTTTTTTTATTTCATCCTTTTTGTAAGAGCGATTTTGATTAAACATGCATATTGTTGTCACAAAAGTAACGTCCTTTCATTTGATACCCCACTCGGGTAGGTATATTTGAAAACATTCGGTCTTTATTTCTGAGTTTGATCCTACATATACTTTGAACGGCTAAGCCGATTTTGATTAAACATGCATATTGTTGTCACAAAAGTTACGTCCTTTTATTTGATACCCCACTCGGGTATATTTGAAAACATTCGGTTTTTATTTCCGAGTTTGTCCCTACATATACTTAGAACGGCTAAGCCGATTTTGATTAAACATGCATATTCTTGTCTCAAAAGTCACGCTCTTTTATTTGATACCCCAATCGGGCATATTTGAAAACATTCGTCTTTTATTTCCGAGCTTTAACCATCATATATTATGAACGGCTGAACCGATTTTGATCAAACAAAGCTAAGAACACTCGCGCAAAAGTCACCTATCAGCCACAAAAAACTACATTGAATTCGGTTCATCCGTTCGTGAGCTACGATGCAACAGACAGATACACACACACACACACACACAGACACGTCAAACTTATAACACCCCTTTTTTTCTGTCGGGGGTTAAAAAGAGAACAGGAAAAGTATTTTAATTCTAAGAACGAACGAACGAAAGAAAGAAAATCTGTCATCCGTCCTTTAAAACCGTCAGAAAATAAAATTTTCGGACGGATAGACGGCAGATTTTCTTCTGGAATTATCGTTTCCTTTTATCGTTCGTAGAATTAAAGTAGAGGCCCAGAGTCTGTTTCACGAGAAAGTCGTTTTTAACCCTCGACGAAAAAAGAGGGGTGTTATAAGTTTGACGTGTCTGTCTGTGTGTGTGTGTGTGTGTGTGTGTGTATATCTGTCTGTGGCATCGTAGCTCACAAACGGATGAACCGATTTCAATTTAGTTTTTTTTGGTTGATAGGTGATTTTTGCGCGAGTGTTCTTAGCTATGTTTGATCAAAATCGGTTCAGCCGTTCATAATATATGTTGGTTGAAGCTCGGAAATAAAAACCGAATGTTTTCAAATATGCCCGAGTGGGGTATCAAATGAAAGGACGTAACTTTTGTGATAACAATATGCATGTTTAATCAAAATCGGCTTAGCCGTTTAAAGTATATGTAGGGTCAAACTCGGAAATAAAAACCGAAGGTTTTCAAATATACCCGAGTGGGGTATTAAATGAAAAGACGTAACTTTTATGACAACAATATGCATGCTTAATCAAAATCGCTCTTACAAACAGGCTGAAATAAAGAAATTAAATTAAAAATTTAAAAAACCCCCGACTTAAAAAATCTTCCAAGTTAAAACATAACTAAACGTCGGGTAACGCGGGAACATAAGGTACCACATACCTACTCAGAGACATTAAATTTGTTTTCGGCTTATTATTTTTGCCTTTTTAAAGTTTAGTCATGTTTTAACTTGGAAGATTTTTTAAGTCGGGGTTTTTTTAATTAGCTAGGTATAGTGTACATTAAACCATCAAATCATTATACCATGGGAAAGCTTTAAAAAAATCTCATCTCACCAAGAAAAAATAACCCCCACTATTTTACAACAAAATTTCCCATAAAAAAATTGTATTCAGCAACATACGAAAGAGTTATTAATAAAAACACGTACTAATACTCAACCGAAAAATATGCAGCCTTAATGTATGAGAATTTAGTTTAATATCATGCGCGAGCGCAGGTGATGGCATGTATTTAACACCGGAGGCGTTTCAAAAATCAATTTCCGATCAATATTTGCAACTAATGAGTTTTTTGAAGTACTTTTTATGGTTTACGCCTGCAGGCTATCGAAGCAATAATGTTGCTACATTAAGCGCTTCATCATGGTTTAGATTGTAGATTGGCAATCGGCCGATCACCGCGTCTTTTACTTTAAGAGGACAGTCTCCATTCTCTTTCTCCATACAAACGTAGTCGACGTTTTCCTCCCTGGATAACCTGGATAAAGACATTAGAGCAAATATGTTTATGCCATAAAACCTATATCTGTCATGCCTATGCATGACACATGCATATGCCCAGCCTATGCCTTGTTTTTTTTTTTTTTAATTTTTATTATTGTTCTAATTAGAAAATGAAAAAAATCAAAAGGTAGATGCATAGTCATGACAGATATAAGTTTTATGGCATAAACATATTTGCTCTAATGTCTTTATCCAGGGAGGAAAACGACGACTACGTTTGTATGGAGAAAGAGAATGGAGACTGTCCTCTTAAGGGGAAACTCTACCATACAAACTTTACAAACGTAGTTGACTGATTCCTCCCTGGGTCCGTATTACACTAAATCACAATGGAATCTCAGTGGAATGGCAATAGTAGTGTCATGACTCATGATATATGACCCATGCAGGATGAATACGAACAAAATTTGCGTTATTGAATATCAGACTTACAAAAAAACCTATATTCCTTTGATATGAAAAACATCTAGAAAATCCGTGCCGACTGAGAGTTACTAACCAGAGGTGTTTGTTTCGCCCGCACTATTGCCATAACGAAATTACATTTATTGATGGTAGGATTTTCCCACTCACAATGTACATCCTTCCACACCCACAAATACACACACACACGTCTACACTCGCGAGTTTTTCATCTCAGTCAATCCTGAAGAAGGGACCTGTAAAGGTCTCGAAACATTGAGCGTTGAAACACTGCTAAAAGCAATAAACACCACGCGATTAAAACCGAAAAATGTCTTTAATTCCATTATATATTCTAAGTTCGGTGCACTCCATCGTGTATGGTTAATATTATTATATCAATGGTGATTTCCAAGGCTACCTATACTGTCATAAGAGTTTTGACAACTATTGAGAAGCCATTGAAACACGATTGTGGAACATAACACCCCCCCCCCCCCTCTCTAGATAAAGATATTAACGAAAATTATGTTTTTGAAATTAAAGACATTTTTCGGTTTTAATCGCATGGTGTTCATTACTTTTAGCATTGTTTTAACGCTCAACGTTTCGAGACCTTTATAGGTCTCTTCCTCAGGATTGACTCGTTGTGAAAAATCACAAAGTTACTTATATTAAGTTTCATAACGTCCTAATTATTTATTTGTTGCTTCTTTTGTAACTGTTTGGTGACAAAGGTTCGATTCATCTTGTAGCTAAATTACCTTTCTTTGCGCTGCGCAGTCGGGTAAAACCAGGGTGGCTTCAAAATGTGAACTATCGGTCGCGAACTAGTTTGGAGTATGCGGTGCTCTTAAATGTGTACAGCTTGTGCTTTGTCTTAATAATTGTTCGAAATAAAAAGGGTTTTTGTTCGAAATATGAAGGCGTAGGTACGTACGTACTTGCCTTATTAATTAACTTTCAAAACGTTAGCAATTTAATTTCATCTTGGCATTTAAAATTTAGTTAAACTCTGACATTTGCCGTCATATTGAAAAATAGAGACACGATAAATAGAGAGATAACAATAATAATAATTGGTCTTTTCATCTCATTTTTAAGCCCCGACGGAAAAAGGGGTGTTTTAAATTTGACGTGTCTGTCTCTCTCTCTGTGTGTGTGTGTGTATCATTATCATTATATCAGTGTATATATGTATATATGTATATATATACATGTCTTTCTTTTTTTTATCCCACTTCTGATGTTAGGTCTTAAATCTTTTGGTGGTCGATTATTCTTAGTCCAAGTAAGTCTCAGTCTTTTTGAGTAAGATTACTTGATTATTCAGTTAGATAATTATTAATTTAGGTCAAGATGGTTCTTTAATTAGTTGTATTTAATTTCTTTCTTGTGGTTGGGTACTTCTTATTTGTAAGGATCTACCAAATTAAACTTCAAGTTGATGTTGACTCGTCGACGATAATTTTCACACTGCCCTCCAGTCTTGTTCACACCCCTTTTTATACCGGGGCGTAAACAACTTGGCAAAGTGACGTAAAATTAACTTCAACAACTTTTTATTTTTAAATATTCAAATCTCAATTATTATTATTATTTTTAAATGATTAAAAAAACGAGTTACAGCTAGTTATGAAGTGTAGTTTCGGAACGCGCCCTCTGATGAGAAGAAACTACAAGAAACTCATGAGGGTTTACTTTTTTGTGATTATGTTTTGTATTCAACTGATAAATTACAAATAGTCACATCAAACATTAGTTTAAGAAATTAGAAGTTGTCTAAACATAAAACAATATTTAAAACAATTAATTTAAAACAATATTACAATAAAGAAAGTTAATTTACCATCATTCGATCATCCGATCATGTTTTGATTTTGAAGGTAGTATTCAAAATCAAAACATGCCACTGAGTTTGTCTTTAAAACGTTTTACGTAATCTGTTAATTGTTGAAGTGAACATTTCAGTGCTAAGTGGAATAATTCGACATGGTGATTAACAACACAGACGATATTCTGAGATCAATAAATCAATCTAGTGAGTTTCCTCTCCAATTGAAATATGGATCCAACACGGCCATTCTGCGTATACGCACGTGCTCTGGGCGTATATATTTTTTTTTTTTACCTGAAAAAAAAATTTTTTTTTGGTGCTTTAACTACACTCTTTTCTTTGATGCTTCAACTACACTCTTTTCTTTGGTGCTTCAACTACACTCTTTTCTTTGGTGCTTCAACTACACTCTTTTCTTTGGTGCTTTAACTACACTCTTTTCTTTGGTGCTTCAACTACACTCTTTTCTTTGGTGCTTCAACTACACTCTTTTCTTTGGTGCTTCAACTACACTCTTTTCTTTGGTGCTTTAACTACACTCTTTTCTTTGGTGCTTTATATATTATTTATGACATTGTTTATATTCATTTATATTTGATTTTCCTTTTTTTTTGTATATGTTTTTTTTTCTATTGGTATATAAATTATTTATATGATGTTAGATACCATATTATTTGTGAAATATATAGATAAATAAATAAATATATAATATATAAATATTATAATATGATGAAGAAGCACCTGGACCACCCTGAGGAGGCCACGGTATTGGCTTTCATACTCTCCGTTGATTGAGCCTAATGGGGCGGTCGGGTCGGCTACCACTGCAGCCCGTGACTGCAGCTAATGATTTTGTTTTCTTCTTTTGTCTCTGCACAAAACAAAAAAAACAGCACAGAATCACGTCCAAATTTAAAAAAACAGAGTCTTAGAAATTTCAAAGCCAAGATTGTTGTGTATGCATCGTGTAGACAGAAAAAAATTGTTTAGTTGAATTGGATTATGGAGTATATATTTTAAAATCATATAGTTTTTTTTTTAATATTTATTTATTTATTTTAAGCTCGCTCGGCTATTCTGACGATAGTCTCGTCTCAGAGTTCATCTTAAGAGCCCATATAACTCCAATTGCGTGACAGTAATATCGCTAGCAAATTTTAGATGTGGTAATGAAGGACGTAGGATGCTTGTACGCAAAATTTTAGAGCGTAAAATCAAACATTTGGGAATTACAAGTTAAAAAAACATTAATTTTGAATTTCAAATCATGGATGTCCTGCACAGAACTAAGATCAGTTCATCTACAACGTTATATTAGTATTAGTATAAGTAATGTATTGACTAACTAAACTGATATTTCAAATAAATTTTATAGTTAACTGTCCGAGAAAAATCAGTTCTGGCCCACTACAGAGGCTTAATCTGTTAAAAAAAAAAATATCAGTGTCATTTGTTCAGTTGTTGACTTTACTAACTAGTTTTCGGCCCACTTCAAATGATGGACTTCAATTGAAAAGTATGGGTGGCTAACAGTTAATTTCGGAATTTTGTTTCATTTCAATCACCATAAATCGAAACCACAAAATTAGGGAAAAAAAAATTCAATTGTACCGTCAGGAAAGTAAGAAATTGTTTTACATTACCATTATTGTTGTCTCGAGGAAGATAGTCAAAGAATTTTGGTCCGATGTCAGGGTCGGGTTCGACAATGGGCTTCGTCTCCAGCACTTCTGATGTTAGATCTTAAGTCTTTTGGT